>OU015747.1:48664836-48693407 GCA_907169655.1 Acomys percivali | reverse complement strand
TCTCTCTCTGTCTCTCTCTGTCTCTCTCTGTCTCTCTCTGTCTCTCTCTGTCTCTCTCTGTCTCTCTCTCTCTCTCTCTCTCTCTCTCTCACACACACTCACTCACACACACACTTCCCCGCTGCTCACCTGAATGCTGTAGACTCTCCCTTGCCCCTCCTCCTCACAGTCCTCACTGCTTCCTCAGCAAATCCTGTCTTTCCTTTCAAAGATGCACCCAGCAGCTTCGCTTTCCCACCCCCATTCACTCTCCCAGCTCTCCCAAGTAGATGCTGCAGCTGTTGTCCACAGAGAGAGCCCGAGTCAGCACGGGGCGGGCGGGCGGGCGTACAGATGCCTGCCTGCTTCCTCACCATGTTTCTCTTTCTGCCTGAGCCTCTGCTTCCCGGATGGCTTCCCTGACCACTCTGTCTAAACAGCTAGATGTACCTGGCATACTGTGCCCTGCCTCCCCCACCCCCCCACCCCCCGTGACAAGAGCTCTGTGTCTTCCAGCCCCATCTGTGTCTCAGTGTCTGAAACACACCTGGCACCTCCAGGGCACTCACCACTGGCTGCCCAAAGAAATGTAGGGTTCAGGCCAAGAACTTTCCAGGGTCTGGCCAATTGTGGAGCCAGAGCAGTGCTCTAGCACAGGCCCCTCGATTCCCAGGGGTGCCCTGGTCCGGGCTCAGGCTGACATGTGACCACCTGGTATAGATGACTTATCTTCATGGGAAGTGGTGGAGGGGACGCTGACCAGGGAAGTGCCACTCCCAAGGTGCACGCCCCCTGGCTCCTGCCTGCCCCTTTTCAGCCCAGTGGTGTCCTATGCTCCAGCTGGCCTGCCTGGACTCTCCAGTGACCCCTTTAAACTACCCGCTACTTTAGCCCCATTGTTCCCTCCTGACGCCAGACCCAACTCCATCACCCCGGGCTCTCCTCCCGTGCTGGCCTTACCTGTTCACACAGGGAACGCAGGCCCATGTCCTCCAGACGGTCCAGCTCGAAGGTCTCCCCCAGCATAGGGTTGAAGGGCTTGGCGATGCGGTGCACCGTGGTGGAATAGGAGGACACTGAAAAGGCAGCGACCAGGCACATCTGCTCCACCGAGCTGGTGCAGTTCACCGCCTTGTCCAGCAGGTGGTGGTACTCCAGGTCCTCCGTAAGTCGCTGGAGCATGGACAGGGGCTCGTTGAAGTTCACCTGTGTGTGTTGTAGGGAGGTGGCTGCCAGAGTGCCCCTGTGGTTTTTCAGACCCCGAGGGACATCCCTGCTGTGGTGGCACCATTACAGCGAGGTTCCGTGTCAAGTGTCTCCTGCCTCCATGTTCCCCTCAGCACATGTCGCTTGCTGATGTGCCACCCTGAAGATGTGCACTGTCACTCACTAGGATGTCAACTCTGTGAAAGCCATTGCATCAGGTTGCCATGTGACCAGAACTGGACCATCAGGCTCAAAGCTAGAAACAGTGGGCCCAGGGGTCCGCAGATGGGGGATGTAGATACTCCTCCCTTGTTTGGAACCACGAACCAAGAGTTCTTTAAGGGCTCTTGTGCTATGCAGATGGGTGAGGGTGAGCCCCATTAGCCTCAGGTAAGTTAAGGTTACGGTCCCTTGGAAGGCGAGTTTTCCCTGATAACATTATCCTGTTCTGGCTACCCTCCAGGGGTGTGTGTACGCATGTGTGTGCATGTGCGTGCCTGTCTGTATGCCTGAGTGTATGTGTGCATGTGCATGCGTGCATGCATGATTCACTTGGGCAATGTGGGCACAGAGATCAGAGACATGAATGAGCACATGCGTCACAGTAAAACTGGCTAGCCAGGAGCCCCCAAGCCAGCCCTTGGTGAAGATGATACTGCATCTTAGTGACTCAAGGACTCCAGATGCTCTTGGGTGGCTGTATAACCTTGCTGAGTCTCCGTTTGCCAAGAGTGGACTAAGAACAGCCCCTAAAACCTACCTATCTCTGCCACCCACATCAACCACGTGAGGACAGTGGGGACACGATGAGGACGTCTGGAATTCCCCCAGCCCTTCACCACACAGAACTCTGGCTTGGCTCCTTCCCTCACAGTTTGAAGGCCCCTGTTCCCCGTGACACACCCCCTTGGGTACCATGAAGAAAAAAACACCCCCAAAGTCTCATGTGCACCACATCCCAGGAGCCCCCGTGATTCCTGGGTAGAGGCGCCTACCGGCATGGGGATCCTTGAGAGTTCTCGGCCAATGCAGTTCTTCATGATGCTCCAGAGGTTAAGGCTGTAGTTGGGTTTGTCAGGGATGCGGACTCGCCTCTTGACTTTGCATGAATCCTTGGGCACGAACGAGGCGCCATCTAACACCTGCCAGAGAAGCAGGCATGGCTGTCAGCAGGTTCCTGAGCTCCACGTTCCTGACCCTCCAAGAGCTGGCGGTAAGCCATAGGCTGGTACACTGCTTGGTGAGAAGGGCAGAGGCCACTCCTGCCTGCCACATGGGAGGCAGATCTGGGACCCAAAGGTGACATTGAAGCTTATAGTGCTGACACCTCCCCAACCCTGAAGACGAGGCACCAGGCCACCTCTTGGCTCTTGTGTGCTCCCACCTCACGTACGTTATCTGATGAGGTCCAGTCCACAGAGGTTGGCCCAGTTCCACCCTCAGCTTTTCTGCAGGAAATGAAGGGGAGGCAAGTTATGGACAAGTTCTGATAACCATCTCTGGCCCCGACTGCCCTCCATCCAGACAGCTGAGACACGAGGGCAGCCCAAAGGCATCTTATCCGTGCCTATTTTGGGACACCAAGATGAGGGCTGAGGGACCCAGGCAGTGACTTGGAGAGGCCCTATCTACCACAATGGTGGCTCCCAGGACTGAAGTCCCATGCAACAGCAAAGCCTTCGCCTAGGGTCCTTGTACCCAGGACCCAAGAAGCAGCAAGTGGTGAGGGCTATGTCTGGGAGAGCCTTGCAGGAGCCCCATGGGCCCATTCATCCCACAGAGTGAAGTGTATGTGTGTCTTCATCTGCTTCCCACACAGGTTCCTCAAGTGCCGGGAATGGGTCAGATGCACCCCTGCTCTCCTGACTCTTGTGGGATAGACTGCCATGGCTGCAGGGGCTGCAAGGCTGAGGGAGCCTATGGAAAGACAGTGCAGGTCAGCTAGGGCTTTAGGGCCTCAGGAGATGTGCAGGGGCCCCAAGGGCTGAAGATAACAGGACCACCCTGGTTGCAGAACCATAGGGATCGATGCTGTAGCAGATGAATGGAAGGGAGGTCAGGCGGCACACTATGCTAGGCCTAATTTAAAATACTTGTGAGGTATTTTGTCTTTAACTTTATTATTTTTTGACAAGAACTAATTATGTAGCCATGGCTGGCCTGCAACTCCCTATGTAGATCAGGCTGGCTTGAACTCACAGGGATCCACCTGCCTCCTGAGCACTGGGATTAAAGGGGTGTACCACCACACCCAGTTTTTTCCCCCTCTTTCTTCATTCTTTTTTACATTTAATATTCCCAGGAAATCAAGTTTCTGAGCTACACACACACACAGCTGGTTAGACAGCCCTTTCCCAGAGGACACTGGGACGGAGCGCGCTGGCCCATGGAGTTTCAGATCAAGAAAGGATGGCTGGGACTTGTCACCAGCCTGAGCGCCCTGACCAGAACTCCTGGCCAGCTGCATCTGTCTGTCAGTACAAGCCGCACCATGGGGCCTTCCAAGGGACCTGAGAGTCAGACGCCTTCGCTGGTCACTCCTGTATGTTTGCCAGGGAATCTAGGAAACGGGCTTGGAGATACCAAAAAACGGGAGTGGGCATCTTGTCTGTGCTCACATGATGGCGCTGTCCTGAGCAGCTGGGTTTGCTGGCTCTAACCCTCCCCCACTTTGTCCCTCCAGCCTGGAAGTGGTCCAGCCACTACCTGGACCAACCTCCAGGTGCAAACCGGTCAGGGTGTTTTTTTGTTTGTTTTTTAGATGTAACAGACAACAGACCCTAAGCAATACTATCTTGCCTAAGATAGAAAGAACGCTCCAAGTGCACAGCTGCTCAAAAGGCCAGGTGTAGCCTAAGAACCAGCAGGAGAGGCTGACCCAGCAAGGGGGAATTCCTCCCGGGCTACTGCGGCCACAGCTGCTCAGGGAGCGCCTACCTGTCTTCCTTGGATTCGGTGATCACAGTGATGAAGGATGTAGAGTCTTCCATGGCGTCAAAGTACTCAGTATCTTCATCTTCCTCACTGTTCTCGCCTTTGGAGGTCAAGAAGCTCCCTGGACACACACAGAGCCGCTCAGCTTGCAGCCTCACCGAGCCCACACCATCTGCCGGTCTCCGCTGCTCCCACTTCAGACACCTGACCCTGGCCACCCCATCCTGTGGCCAGTGGCCAGTGGCCCTGACTTGCTTCGCTGGGATGGGGTACCTGTGATGCCCCCTATGTTAGGTAGGCAGGCACCTGACCCCTGGGCAGCCATGCCCCAGAGAGCACAGCCAGGATTACTGAGCATTTGGGACTTTGAACTTAGACATGGGGGTGGGGGGGGGCAGGGTTGCCAGTTTGTGACAGGAATGGGACATACCGCCCCATGGAGGGCAGTCTGCACTCCTCAGAACAAGCCCACATGAGGTCACTTTAAGGGACAGGTTTATGGGTATCCCTCTCCACCCCAGAGATACAGTAGAGCTAGCTGGGAAGAGGGAGGGGGCGGGCTGGAGTGTGCCCATCCCCCAACACTCCCCCCCCCTCCCGCCAGCCTTGCGCTCACACACACCCTCGCTGAAGCTCTTGCTGGGGTTGGCTGGCCCGCCGGGGGTGTTGCAGAAGGCTCGCTCAAGGCTGTTGTGCTGCTTGGCCAGCTGCTCGATGGTCTCCTCCAGGTGGACGCGCTGCTCCTGCTCATAATTCAGCGCTCGCTGCCATTTCCGGCTGTGACTCTCCGCTAGTTCCAGGAAGTCCCTGCAGGCCTGGGAAGGATGGGCAGCCATGGAAGCCTTTAAACGGTGGCTTGGTCGGCTTGCCCCAGCCAGGTTCCTGTTTAAGAGCATGCTCAACCTACCGTCCCGTCTTTCCCTATTGCTCATTGCAGCTAGGACCTCAGCTGTCTGCTACGACATCCTTGCTGGGTTCTGGGGCCCCAGGGTGATCCAAGGTAGCCTAAGTCTCTCAGACTAGTCCCTTGGCTTTGGTCAAGAACGACAGCAAGCCACATACTTCCTGGCATAGAGGCTAACAAGCCTTGTTCGAGAAGAACTGGCTGAATGTGGTGGTGCTGCCCTGAAACTCCATCCACATGCGAAGCTGAAAGATTGTAGGTTTGAGGCCAGCCTGGGCTCTAGAGTGAGTTCGGGGCAAGCTGGGCCTCTGATTTGAAACAAAAAGGGGAGAGAGGGTTGGGACTACAGCTTAGTGACAGAGGCCCTAGGTTGGATCTCCAGTCATACACACACACACACAGAAAAAAGGGGGGAGGGGACTTTCCAGCAAGTCCCTTTATTGTACATACACATACCTCTGACTCTGGTGTGTTTTGAGACAGTCTGTTTTGAACCCCCTGCATTCAAATCCCCTGAGGGTTGGCCTCAGCTATCCCTGGAGTGGGGCGGGGGTCTAAGGTAGGGACCACTGGACTTGCCCTTTCAGGAAATGTTTAACCTGGCAGATGGGGCGTAGTTACTGGGCCCCGCCCATGCTTGAGTGCTTTCAATCGCCATGTCCCCAGCACTGTTCCCCTAACCCTTGTACCAACCCACTAGACCACTGGGCATCGTGCAGGGAGCAATGCAGGAGGGACAGTGGGGACACAGAGCTCTGAGGGCATACTCTCTAGATATGATCTTGTAGGCCACTGTCTGAACTGCCCAGGGACCAGTGCTCATGCCCTCGGTCCCTGGGCTCTTCAGACCGGTCCTCTAACTCAGCCCAGCGAATCACCCAGCCCCACTAAGGCCAGGTCTACTCGGCTGCAGCCTCTGTGCAGCCGCACGTCCCTGAGTTTGTTTCCATTCATACCAACTTTTCCCGTGGGAATTCCTGAGTGGCAGAGAGTGGTGGAGAATGCGTGCCAGCCCAAACTGATGGAAATAGATGAGGATTGGATGTGATCTGGGAGCCTCTCTAGGCAGCAGGTGGGTAGACTCCCCACAGCTCTTTATCAGGTGGCATTCCTGTTTTCAGCTGTCTCTAACTCTCCGTAGGGACAGTCTGAACTGCAGTGGTCGTCCTGGTTTCCCCATGGGATCTAGTGTAACGCTTGAGAGCTGGTCACCACAGTGTCACTCCTTTAACAGCACAATCCTAGACATCCCCCCCTAACCCCCTGCCCCACCGCACACCCACTTCCCTGCTAAGACCTGTGAGGAGGGGGAGGGGGCAGGGGTGGAAAACGCCAGGAACCTGGAGGGATGGAGTTTGGCAAAGCCACTCAGCCCAGGACAACAGTGTCCACAGAGCCTGTGCTCATGTCGCCATGACGACAGAGTGGCAGCTGGACCAGTGGCTACAGCAGCGGTAACTCTTTGCTCATTCTGTCCCAGGAACAAGAAGCAGTGAAGGGGGGGGGGGGGCACACAGTGGCCTTCTGGGTAACCTAGGAACATCCAGACTCTTTTGGGAGCCCTGTGAGGTGAGTGGGGAGAGACATTCACCCTCTTACAATGTGATGGGATTTCAGTATTTCCAGGGTGGCCCTGATGGCTGCTTCCTCACATTCTTCCCTGCCGCCCCTTGACTGAGGGGACAAGGCACTATCCAGGTCAACAAGCAGGTTGGGATTTGGAATCTGTCCCCTCTACATAGCTGAGCACCTCCCCACTAGGATGCCCCACCCTCTACATAGACATCATTTTCCAGATTCCTCATGTATGGGCGTCCTGGTAGCTCTACAGACGGCCCCTTGCCTGTTCGTTGCTCAGCCCGACTCACTTTCTGACACCCTGTAGGGCTCCTGAGTCACGTCAGTGAGCAGCGACATGGAGGAATACTTGTTTTCTTGCTTATAACTCAAGACCCCCTAAGGGAGGCACAAAGCAAACCATGACAAATGGGAGCCCAAGAAGGTCATGCCAATGAGTCCCATAAACTGGCATCAGAGGCCATGCAGTGTGGGTTTCCTGGAAACAAAAGCAAAAAGCATTCCCCTCCCCCACCTCCTGGGCGGCGCTCCTCCCCAGTCTTCACGTGCCTCCCTCACCACGTAGCTTTTCTGCCCGCCACAAGCAAGCTCCTGAACCTTACTTGGCAGGCCTAGCTCAGCTCAGAGGTGTATGGGGTGCGCTCACAAGCACTGGGGTAGCCATTTCTGTAGCGAGTATAGGGATGGGGGTCTGAGTCCCTGTGCTTGTCACCCGTTGTGTCTTCCGGGGCACCGAGCCAGTGCCGCTAGCTTACGCTGTTGAAGCAAGATCTCTGTTGCTGTCCCCAAACCTCTTGGTGACACAGACCATGTGGGATCCACTGGTCTTCCAAGGGTGGACTGGAGCCTCGGGAGATGGTTGCTAACAAGGATGCTGGGAGTAACAATGCACATACCTGGTTTCCATCCCCAACTCCCAGGGTCCCCTCTGCTGCCACTGGCCTTCTCCAGGCCTCATCATGGAGAGACAAGAGGCAGCCTGGCCCTGCTGCCCTGGAATGCTGAGCTGGGCAGTGCCCTAAGGGATGTGTCCACTAAGCTGGATTAAGCCTGGGGCCCAGCAAGGGGGAAGAGGTGAGGAAGCATGGTGGGGGTTGGGTAGGAAAAGCCTGGCTGACCCTGCCAAGGCCAAACATGGCCACATTTCCTGTGAGGTTCTGCCACACCTCTGTCTAGGGCCAGAAAGTTCCTTCTCGCCCACCAGCAGGAGACAGGTTGACCCGAGATCTCCCACGTACATGGCCAGCTCCCATCCTGGACCCTTGGATGAAAAGGTGAACGGAATCCACCTGGGAGCCAGTGCCTGTGCCTCCTGTGAGCACCCTGCTTCTCTCATCCTGTTTTGTCCCTCTGAGAACTCAGCCTCTGTGGGATGAAGGCCCTTGACCTGGGGTGCCTACAGTCCCTTGGGATGGGGTTAGAGGTTTAATTCCCAGGCATTGCCCCTCCCTCCAATTCCCCAGGGCTGTAAAAGGATGACAAGGGAACATGACTACGGCTCTGGGGTCCCTGTGAGGTAGGTATGGAACCTACTGAAATACCCCAAAACAGAGTGAAAACTTTTTAAATGGCCAGGCCTCCCACACTGGCCTGGCTCCACTTGGATCCAGGATGCAAAGTCCAGACCTTGCTCACCTTACTGGGGACCCTCCTTCCTTAGCAGGTGTCCATGGGGGATACACAGTTTCTGACCTGGAAACCTCTGCCCTGTCGTATCCAGGAGGAGGACAGGCTCTAATCTCTAATCGCTTTTGCTGTTTTTAATCCTAATCCGGCCAGTGACCTCCCACAGTTCCTCACACAGGCAGCCATGGGTTCAGCCTGCTGGGGTGGGGGCGGGGGCGGGCTCTCAAGCTCATGGGAGGGTCTATGTAGTGGATGTCAGTGTCCACTCTAAAACCCAATCTCCATGGTTATCTCCATCCTCGACGGTAGGAGAAAGGTACCAGAGGAATCCTGAGAGCTAGGGTGGGCAGTCATGGGGCTCACATAGGTGGGAGATAGCCAACTGTCCAGAGGGAGGGTCTAGTCCGTGTGGCTGGCTCTGTCTTCAGCCACTAGCCCACATGATAGGATCCAACAACCCTGAGTGAAGGGAAGGTGGGAGCAATGACAGGACCTGCCAGGACCTGCCCTGTACCCCATGTCTGCTCTACAGCGGTTCTTGGGTGTCTAAGCTCCTGGGTAGACTGCTCCCCAAGATTCTGAGGTTGAGGCTGCCTGGCTGCCACACTGATCCTCGTGTAGCCCTGACTTACTGAGGTTACCCTTGCCCTTCAATGGCCTGGGAGCTCAAAGATGACAAATAGGCAAGCAGGGCAGAGGCACAGTCTGAGTGTCCCCCTTCCACTTGGCCACAGCTCACACACACCAGGACCAAGAGGGTCCTGCTCTCCCATTGAAGACTGAGTAGCTTGCTGGCCCATACACACAAGAAGCCCTCGCCTGAATGCACTCTCACAGGCAGGAGGGGGTCGCGCTGCCGCAGGCCCCATCTGGTTACTATTTTGGAAAATGCCTGGCCATCTTAGGTGTCCAGAATCAAGAATGGGGACCCCCGGAGCTGTAATGGGTGGACTGGGGTCAGTTCAGAGGCCCAGTGGCCTGGTGAACTACTGTGCTGTCATCGCTTCTTCCTGGTCTCCTCCAGGTCAAACCCTAGGGTAGTGATGCCACATCGTCCTGTTCTGGATATCCCAGGCTGTGCACCACCCAGCTTCTAGACCTTCCCCGACACAGGTGGGCTCTCCTGGCTGTGACTCATGCTGAGTGTTGGGGAGGCAGCGCTGTGCTTCAATTAAAACTCCAAAATAGCCTTTCCATATTCAAAATAGTTCACCCTCACAGGCAGGAACGCATGCCATCTGGCTGCTGGCTCACCAGCTGATTTCAGACAATTCTGGAATCTATTTTTAGTCCACCTCCCCAGACCTGAAGTGAACAAGCTGTCGGGAACAGGATGCTGGTCAGTTAGCACGAGCCTGTTTCTCAGTCCCAGGAGAACCAGGGCAACACTATGGCCATGGCCCATACCCTGCTGGCCCGGCCTCAGGAGCCCATGTCCCTCCTGGTTGGTGAGTCAAATGAGGCTTTGGGGATGTCCCAGCCATCCCCAGTAGCAAGTGGCTCCTCCTGTCACTGTCCTCCTGTGCCCCTCAGTCGCCAAAGGTGGGACTGGATCTCTGCATCTCCCTGCACCTACTCGCCTGCCCTAATGTCCCATTCTTGTATCTGTCTCCCCCTTATATTCCGCACTTACAGCCACCACCTACTAGCTCATCCTCCTAGGTCAAGCCAATCAGGTGCCCCGCCCTGTGGGCTCTCCCAACATCCTTGTGTCAAGATTTTCCGGGTTCGCCCTACCACTCCTGCCAGCTCTTCTGGAGGAGCCTGGGTTGCATTGTGAGACACCAGAGTCCAGTGTCAGTTCCGCCTCCAGGCTGCTTCTGCTGTGTTCTTGGATGGCCTCCAGTCCTTTAGTGGGGGGCTCCCCTCTAGCCGGCTCTGCCCGCTTTTTTGTCTGCATGAGCCCTGTTCTGGGGAAAGATTCTGGGGTATCCCTCTGGAACTGGGGTGAGCGCCGGTGTCAGGGTGTTAAAGTTCTCATTCTCCTGGCTTGGCCTGCACTTTGAAAGCCGTTCTCGTAGCCTTTGTTCCCGCTCATGAGGGATCTCAGGCGACTCAGTCCTCAGCTTGGAGTGGCACCAGGCTTTCATGCTGGCATCACCCCCCCCCCCCCCTCCAGGATGCATGAACCATCTCCAAGTGCCTGTCCTAGCCTCACTGTCAGTCCATTCTCCAAGCAGGAAGATTTGTTCAAATGTAAACCAGATTCATTTGCTCATTCTGAGAGGAAGACAGAGGCAAAAATGGCCACTCTGGGCCCCCAACTAAATATGGACGATGATGACAATTAAGCTGCAGTGACACCAACTTCACATGGCTGTTGTGAGGAACAAAGTCTTAGGCGAAAAGGGGAGGGCTGTTGCTGCCACCAAACGAGCAGAGTGACCCCCCCCCCATACCACGGGCCAGATGCCTTCATCACAGGGCAGACTTGTGCTACACTATGAGGGGCACCCGGGTTCCCAGATGTGGCGGTGGTGGCGATGAGGACATGCCCCTATGCTGAGATTGGTGACGCACCTCTCCATGGTTCACAGGGGCTCTTCCACAAGTCCCCCTCCCTCTGCAGCCCCCTGGATAATCTCCTAGTGCTGTGAGATTCTCCCCTAAGCAGTAGGCTAATTCACAGTTACCCAGCAATCATTCAAGCAGAATTTGCTGGGTTGGCTTTTATCTGCCGAAAATTTATCCACTGGGGAATTCTGCCAGACACGGAGCAATTCATTCATTTGCTCCCCTTCCTTTAACCATCTCAATTGGCTTCTCTCTTTCTCCTCTTTCCCCTCCCCCTCTCTCCCCTTCCCCTCTCTCCCCTTCCCCCCTCCCCTCTCTCCCCTCCTCTCCTTTGCTGAAGTCCTATGTGCTGGGCTCTGTAGCAGGCACAGAGGTCAACTGCTACGGTGAACAGCTGAACAGCATAGGAAGCAAGCAGCATGGGCCAGCGATGATGTCTGATGTAAGTGGAGGGAACGCAGGAGAGGAAGCATGGGGGTGGGGTGGGGTGGGGGGATGGGGGTGGGAGGGGGAGGGTGGGTTGTCCTGCCCGCCCACTTCCAGCCAATGGGAGGTATGGGCTCATTTCCTTCCCTGAGGCAGCAGGCTGTGACTGCCCTGGAGTCAGAGAGGCCAGGGCTCACCTCAGCACTATGACCTGTGCCTGCCTTTGTCCCTCCAGGGCAGCCACTACCTCTGCCCTCTGCTCCCAGGGAATAGAGGTGCCCATGACTGGCACCCAAGAGCCACTCTCGTGTGAGGTGTGGTTGGCTGGACCTGGACTGACTTCCGGAACGCTCTTTCCATTGGCTCCTCAGATGGGACAGATTCCCCCCACCCCAACTTGTAAGTCCATTACTAATTTGTGTGTGACAACACATCACTAGGAAAGGTTGGCTGGCTGTGAGCTCCAGGGGCAGAAAGAGCCTGCGTGTTTTCTGCACCAGCACAGCCGTGGTTATATACCCATTGGGCAGGGTATATACAACCACATGACTACAGTGGTGTCCTCAAACACAGGGTGAGGCATACTGGGCAGGAGGTAAGAACGCTATCCTGCCCTTTGGGGACAGTGGGTACCAGGGCCTGTACCGCGAGCCACAGAGCCTGGGCTTTTGGGAACTGTTGGAAGGACATCCCTTACTTGTCCCACTGGTAGTTTGGAACAACAACAACAAAAAAAACCTATGACCCGACTCCTCTCAGGAGCGTAAAGGACCTTCCTTCCAGAGGCCAAATAATGCCAGATTTGCCATCATCTTGTGGGAAGCGGCAGGCTCAACCTGGAGAAGCAGCCAGTGTTTGGCTCTTGGCATTGGGTCAAGGGTGGGGGGTGGGTGGGTAGGGGTGTTCCTGGCAGGGCTTGTTGGGCCAACCGGCTCTCATTTTTTTGTTCTATTAGGACACAGACACAGTTAGAAGTGTCGTGGAGAACACAGACACTTGCAAGGCCAGGGGTGGGGTGGGGAGACTCTCCCCTATTTCAAGGGGTCAGGTACAGAGGGAGTTCCAGACAGGTGTGGGCGGCTGGAAGCTTCAGCCAGTGTCATAGTCAGGGGCAGGGTGGGCAGTCAAAGTGCAGGCAGTCCTCCACAGCAGGAGGAATGCCTTCTTAAAGCTTCGTTTGAAGGGAGGGGAAAGGGTTGTTCCTCCCTGACCCTCCCCACCTGCCCACAAACATCAGAGATCTCCAGCCTCCAGGAGAATCTGGGTAGGAAGTCAGCCACAGTTATCAGAGGCCGGTTGGGACTGAAGCCGAGGCAAGCACAGGTATTCTACACGCCTACTCCTGAACCACGTGCTTACCTCGTCAGTACCACGGTGGTGGCTACATCCGAGAGCAAAGCAAGACTCAGAAAAGCCACTTGAGCTACAGAGTCAGAAAGCTGGGAGGCCAAGCCAGAACTGCAGCCTCTAACAACTATGCGTCCTACTCAGAACAAAAGCCAACCCCTGGTCAGGGGTGACCCCGTCAGCACCCAGTGAGGAGTTGGACACTTGGTCTGGAGGTCATGCAAACACCCCTCCTAGAACAGACCTTGGTCATGAAGCCTCTGGTGGCCTCTGGGCTAGCCTGTGAGCTAGCCCTTACCCTGTTCCCTCATGAGATGCCCTAGGTCAGGGCCACACCTCCACACCATGGTGCAGCTCACACCACTTGAGGCAGACTGTCCCATGATTCCTTGGGGGCTAGAAGTGGAAACAGGCTTCATAACCAAGTCTGGGGCGCTGTGTGTGTGTGTGTGTGTCCCATAAAACACTTCATTATGCACTTAGCCTAGGAACTGTTTTATGGCTAAACATGGATGAGACTCTGGTACCAGGCAGCATATTTCACAGCCAACTGCCTGGACCACCATCTTGGAAAAGCCAAACCTCCAGAGGCCCAGAAGCTTCCATCTAGTGCAGGCAGGGGTGGCTCCCAAATAGATGGGATCGGGACAGGGGCAGCAGGACACCCTCATGCACACATGTGTGCACACACACACACACTCATACACTCTCACACACACATACTTGTGCATACACACTCATGCAAACATACACACTCCTGTACACAAACACACATACTCTAGTATGCACACACATGCTTTTGCACACACACTTGTAAACATTCACAAACATACTCAATACTTGTGTACATATATACACATCCATACATATGCACTCATACACTCTTGTACATACATACACTAACACACACTCACACACACACACACACACAGAGCATTACAGCATTAAGTACCCAGCATCTGGTGGGTCACTGACCTGGGCCCATGCAGGTTATGAGCTAGAAAGAGGACGATGATGGAGGCAGCCTGGCCGTGGGAGCCACGCACCGTAGCCCAGCATCCCTCACTGCGTTTATCCCTGGCTTCTGGCCACAGCCCCAAGTACTGTGAGGTCTGAGAACAGACACTGGCATAGGCATGTGGGGGCACATATAGCCAAGGTGTCTGAAGGAGGGTGCTCCTTCGCTCAGCCTTGAGCTCCAGGCCAGCAGGTGTGGTGGTGGTGATGGCCCTTTGCCCCAGTCATGCTGCTGACAGACTGAGGAGGCAGCTGGGGGGGGGGGCAGGTGATGGTAGGTTTTGCCCTGACCTCTGAGTGGCAGGGCCTTGTCCCCCAGCTGGGGCTTCTCTGGGCACTGCTACTGCCTGTTGTTGCTCGCTAGCCTGATACCCTCTGGGCAATATTTGGAGACCCCTGACCTATTCTTTATAGCAGCCTCTGTTTCTAGAACCTGCTCCTGCCTCAGCTCCCATGTGGGCTCTTGAAGACGGGCGCCTCTGGTGTAGATGTGCACCTCCAGAAGAGGCGGTGGGATGAGGCTATGGCAGTCAGACCCGAGTGTGCAGGCTGGAGACCTGGGGAACACCGAGGCCTGGAAATATGCTCACCACGGGAAGACTGTCATGGCTCCTACTCCCAGCAACATGGACTCCAGGGCCCAGGAAGGGTGGCAGGTGTCTCAGCTTGCAGACTTTGGTCACTTGTTCGATGATCAGGCTGGCCTGAGCCTCAGCAGGCCCAGCTCCATTACCTGGCGTACTAAGTTAGATGCCCTACCTGTCTCCCAATAGCTCCCGTCCCCACGTTTTGGAGTGCACACAGGGAAGGAACAGGAACAGCTGTGAGGGCCAGCGTCACAGCAACATCTCCATTATGTAGGCTGAGCAGGCCCACTGACCTGGCTTCTCAACTTTAGGCCTTGGCTTTCTCCACCCATGCAAGCTTTGACCAGATTCCACACCAACTCCTTTTTATCGGATAATTCAAAAGACTATCCTTGAGGGCCAGCAGCCATGACTCGCGCCTCAGTACCACAGAAGGCCAAGGTAAAGAGGACTGCGACAAATGTGAGGCCAGCCTTGGCTAGAGTGAGTCCCACAGACCCTGAGAATCCTGGCTAGGCTTCTATCAACTTGACACAAACTACAAAGGAGGGACCCCAGTTGAGAATATGCCCCCATGAGCTCTAGCTGCAGGAACACACCTTTAATCCCAGCACCCAGGAGGCAGAGGCAGGCAGATCTCTGTGTTTGAGTGAGTTCCAGGACAGTCAGGGAAAGCCTGTTTTCAAAGCCAAACAAACCAAAAGAAGAGGAGGAGGCGGAAGAAAGCTAGTTAGCTAGCTAGGTGACAGATAGATAGATCTGACTGTAGGGCATTTTCTTTGTGACTGATGAGAGAGGACATAGCACATCATAGACGGTGCCATCCCTGGGCTGGTGGTCCTGGGTTCTATAAGAAAGCAGGCTAACCAAGCCAGGAGGAGCAAGCCAGTAAGCAGCACCTTCCATGGCCTCTGCATCAGCTCCTGCCTCCAGGTTCCTGCTCTGCTTGGGTTCCCGTCCTGACTTCCTTTGATGATGAGCTGAGATGTGGAAGCATAAGCTGAATAAACCCTTCCCTCCCCGAGTTGCTTTGTGGTCATGGTGTTTCATCACAGCAATAGTCATCCCAAGACACCAGGCTGCGCTAAGACCCTGTTTCGGCTCCGCTAGGAAGCATGCCAATACCTGGAATCTACATGGTGGAAGAAGAGAGGAGTTGATAAGTCATCCTCACACACACACACACACACACACACACGTTTGTCCTTGGGTAGAGGATGCTAGCTTTATGGAGAAGCTCTTGCCTAGCATGCGTGAGGTCCTAGGTTCTGTGTCCTCCAGCTCCACAATAAATAGATAATAAATATCTTCAGAAGATGATGGATGCATGGAAGAGATGGCATAAACAGAATGCTGGTGCCTGTGGGAGAGTATTGGCTTTGAAAAGCAACTGGGAGCCACCGGGAGCAGTGGCCTTGTCTGTCAAGCATCCACCCACTCAGGGACCTGTGGCTGATGGGGTGCGCCTTCCCTTAGGGCAGCTGGTGGTGGTGGGAGCACTTACGTTGATCATAGCATTTGATGTGATGCGGAAGAGGGTGGCCCGCTCATTCACAACCTTCAGCTTTTCCCCGCTCTCTGACGGGATCTTGAGGCTGTCCAACTCATTCAGGGAGCGCTGGAGTGCAGCACCGTGCTTGGCAATGAGGTCATTGCACGTGCTGAGGTCATCTAACTTTAATGAGAGGTTCTTAAGGGTGTGGTGGAGCTCACTCTTGTCAGCTGGGGCAGCAGGCTCTTCGTCGTCGTCCCCAGAATCATCTGAAGAGAGAAACAGAATGGCTGTAGCCAACCAAGAGAGTCTCTGAAGCCTGGGCTGCAGCTGGCAGAGCACCACATGGGAGTGACCAGGGCCCTAGACAGTGTCCGGCAATGATCTGGCCTGGGGTGCTGCACCTTAGCCTGGTGAGCAAATGTCCAGCTGAGTCAATGTGAGTGTGAGGAAAAGGGGGACTAGACAGAACGGTAGCGGGGGTGTGCTGTGGAGAGGCCAGACTCCACATGCCTGCCTGCACAAAAGGGTACCAGCTCCATTAGGTCACAGTGGGCCACTTGGGTTAAGCGCAGATACCTAAGAAGACAGCAAACCTCCCATCAATACTTCTCTGGCCAATACTTCTGGCAACTCCATGCTATCCCTAGCCATGCCAACTGTCCCTTGCTCCCTGAAAAGACATGAGCACCCCTGCTTAGGACCTCTCTTCACACCATATGCACCTCGGATGCGGGGATCCTTATACCTGATGCCACGAGTCCTTCAAGGTTTCACCCCACTTACCCTCTGGGGCTCAATCCAACATCACCCCCTCTTCAAAGACTGTCTGGAGACCCCCACGCCAAAGTCAAGGCCACTTTCTCTTGTCACCAGGGCCCTCTTCCTGCAAACTCCACCCATCCCCCCTGCAGAACACAGGTATTCATGGAAAGCCTGTGTAAGAAAACACCAGGGCAGCTGACGCCAGCTCACCCTCTCCTCCGTGGCATTCAACTGGGGCTTCTGTGCAGGGTCCTGTTCCCTCTCACAACTCACAGAGTGGCCCAAGAGTGACAGTTTCTTCCTGTCTTGCAAGCCCGATCTGTGTTCATAAGGGTCTCAGTGGGCAGCCGGCCACCCTGCAGCTGCTTTAGTGTTGGCATGGGATGGCCAAGAGGCTGCCACAAGCCTGTGATTTTCCCTGCACCTGTCTGCTAAGGTTTTCTGAAATGGCCTTGTTTTAGAAATGATTGGCGAGGACTTTTCTTAGATGAGGGAAATATGCAGCCCAAGATATAAAATTACAAGTTAAGAAAAAAAATGCATATTTTGAGAGAACAGATTTCTTCCCACAGCATGAAAGATATGTGTGGGTGGGCATAACTTGGTCACTGTTCTGAGTGTGTCCTAAGCCAGGCTGGCTGGCTGCACAGAGCCTGAGCTATGGGGACCCCTGCCACTTACAGAGGCCACTTAGGGATATCCAGCCGCCCCTCCCCCACCAGCCAGGGCAAATGCAGTCCAGAGTGATCTGGTGTTGGAGGCCACAGGAGTCACTGACAGGTACTCTGGGCCTTCCTCATTTCCTGCTGGAGAAAGAGTGAGGTTCCCAGGATGCCTTGTGGCAGGCTCAGGGTTGAGCAAGGGCTTGTGGCAGGCTCAGGGCTCAGGGTTGAGCAAGGGCTTGACTCTAGCTCAGACTAATGGCATGGTCTTTCCTCTGAATCGTTTGGCAGCTGTGTACCAGGCCACTCAGCTACTGTACAGCATGACCCTGTAATGGGGAGTCTGGGGGGGAGGACAGAAAAGGTCCTGAAACTGACAGGGTCACTCCAGGCACGTGCTCGGTAGAACCTAAGAGCCAGCCAGCCATGTTTATGACACCATTCACAATAGACAGGATACAGAAAGCCTAAATTCTATTGTAGGCGAATGGCGGAGATACACAATGAGTTATACTGTTTGGGGGATGCGGGATGGAACCGGAGGTCATCGTATTAAACAAAACAAGACAGGCTTGGGGAAGCATCGTTTTTCTCTCAAGAGCAGAATATGGATTTAAAATCAAGTGTGAGAATAGGAGGAGAGAAATGAAACTAGCAGGAAGTGGAATAGGAAAAGATAATGTGGTGTGCTGGATCGTGGCAAAGCACGCGATGCGCGTGTGTGGAAACGACCTAGTGAAACCTATTATTTGTACACTTAAAAAAAAAAAAAAAAAAAGGACTTCTTGGGGCCATCAGGCAAGAGGATTCTAGAATATTCGGATCTGTCTGTGCCAGTCTTGGTACTGAGGACTTCCTGGCACCAAAGCACCTGTCGTCTTCCTGGGCAAACAACCAGAACACCCAGCCAATGGCTGGGCCCAACAGCTGGCTCTCCAACTTAGGAGGGCCCAGGTGGAGCTTGCTGGTTGTGTGCCCACCTGTCAGATACTCAAACACCCTGAGCACCCTCCCCTGTGCTGCGGTGTATGCCTTGAGGGTCCTAAAGTCTCTTTTCTCTCCTCTCCTCCCTCCCTCCCTCCCTCCCTCCCTTTCTCCCTCCCCCCCTTTCTCCCTCCCTCCCTCCCTCCCTCCCTTTCTAGGCTTGCCTATCCTGGACTCACTCTGTAGACCAGGCTGACCTTGAAGTCGCAGAGATCTGCCTGCCTCTGCCTCCCGAGGACTTGGGTCCTAAGGTTTTTATGATCCATACACTCTATTCCCAAACTCTACTTGAAATAAAACTCAGGGGCAAGGAGGACCCAAGAACAACAATAAATATCCAATCACTTAAAAAAAAAAAAAAGACTCATCGATATAGCTGGTGCTAAGGCTTCCACAGACATTAAGTTCAACAGAAAATCTGCAACTATATTAATACAAAAAGCAGCAACTGAGACCTAGGGTCAATCAAAAGCAGGTTCCTTTGAGGGTCTGGGGTCACGTAGCAGCCATCCCAGCTGCTGGGGAGAGACTACACCTGCTCAGAGGCTGAGCCGGCGAAGGGAGGTGGGCTATTATCAAAATCTTGATGAGCAGCTCTGGGGCAGGGCTGCCTGGCCAGCCTTGGGTGGTCTAAAACTATGAGGCAATAGAAGAGAGGACCCTTGGGTTCTTGTTCTTGGCTTCTGTTTTATTCATCTACCTTTGCGCTGGCTGTCCCCATCTTTGCAGACCTAGGAAGGACCTATGTCAGGCGGCTCACATCTGGTGGGATTTTTACCACTAGAGAGAGGCCTGGGAACGATCCTCCTCTGTTACCTTCTAGAAAACTCTAGTCCTTTCCAGAAACAGTGGGAGCAGGAGGCCTACCTGAGCACTTGCCAACAAGGCAAGAGCTTTGCTACTCAGGACATGGTGCAGGACAAGCGCCAACCCCAGTCATATGTTTTAGAATGAACCAGGTGGCAGCTAGCAGGCCAGGAGTGGTGAGCTGGGAAGGTGGCATTGTGCTGAGGGTCTGGTCTGAGCTCAGCTTCTACACTGTTGTCTCGAGAGATTGCTCAGACTCTTCCCAAGACATCCACAATGGGCCTGAGCTGGCAGGCAGCCACAATGTTTCTTAGTCACCTATACAAATTGGGTCACTGCACTCCTCTCTGGGGATGGGGAGGTCTTGGTTCCTGACCTTGGAGTCACCTATGTTTCAGGGATATCTCAGGGATATTATATATATCATGATATCACACACACTTATCATATAGCACATGATATATGATACATATCATATATATGATTCATATATCATATGATATATGGTATATATGATCTGTTTGAACAACCTGTAGTGCTTGCAGAGAGATGGATGGACTCTGGTCTCTGTAGGAGGGACAGCTTTCTAATAGTGAAGGCAAGTGTGGCTCTGTCACAGAGGTGAGAGAGTTGAGCTGGGGACTCTCCTGTTTAGCCAAGGGGCCTGGAGCGCCTGGCATGGCTCCAGCCCCCACAGCCCCCTTCACTATGTTTTCTCCCTTCTCAGTCTCTGTCACTGTTGAGTAGAAACAAGAGCAGCATCTGGAAGCAAGGGCTAAGATTCCAGGTCACACTGTCAAAGCAGAGAGGGCAGCCTAGCTCCTGGCCTCCCTTGAGAGCGTGAACAAGTCATTCAGGTCCAGTTCATCCAGGCTCACACTTGTTACAAGGCCTGACCGGTGTCTGGTGCTTAAGTGGCAGTCACCAGCTTATACTAAACCCTTATTCTGCACAGGTGAACAAGATGTTTCCTTCAGGGGTAGGGGTGGCACACAGAGCCTAGGACTCTGGGTAGCTCATCCTTATATCCAATAGGTCCCCTGGGAAGCAAGTGCAGAAGGGATAGCAGACATCACTGCCCTGTGTGCCAGCTATCAGAGCCCCCAGGTGGTGAGAGCTGGGCCCATGGGGAACACTGCGTGTGTGTGTGTGTGTGTGTGTGTGTGTGTGTGTGCGCGCTCACGTCTGTGTTGGCAGGGTACTGTGCCTCGCTTTCCCTCCCAGCAGTGGCATCCTGAGGGTGCAAACTGGAGAGATGCAGGGGTGACCAAGGAGGCAGTCTTTGCCCAGCAACAGCTGGGAGGGAAGGGCCACTCAGAGGAGCACAAAGTGTACACAGCACCCACCTGCCCTCCATGCCTAGCCTCTGCCTAAACCCTCTGATGGGTCAAGGCAAGCCTTTCTTTCCTTCTGGGCGTACGCTGCAAGCCCCAGGTGCCTCTAACCACCAACCTCCTACCCTCCTCCACTGAGCCCCTTTGTATGTGGGGCACCCCTGGGCTCTGTGCACAGCGGGCATGTCTGAGAAGTGAAGACCTGATGATGACTTTGAACTTCTGATCTTCCTAACTCTATTTGCGGAGTGCCGGGCTGACAACCATGAATTGTCGCTCCTGGTTTATGGGGTGCTGGGGTGGACCCAGGGGCTTTGAGCATGCTGAGCAAGCACATCTGTGAGTGTCTCTTCTTGCCTCAGTGTCATCCCCCTCCCGCCCGCAACCCCCGCACTCCTGCACAAGATTTCATTTCCCATCCCAGATGCCAACTCTGGCCAAGAAGAGGGGAGAGCTAGAATATGTACACTGGAGGTGCCTGCCGTCCTTACCATCCTCGCCTAAGCAGGAAGCTGGCCTCAGCATGGAGGGCAACTGGGTAAATCAGGGGGGAGCCCACATCCTCCTCACTGCCCAACGCGACCCAGGGAACCAAACTGGAAACCTGATGGACTGAGGCCTTGAAACTTAGAAGAGGCTAAATGGAGCCCTTGGGGTGCCTGCACGCATGCACACACGCACACATGCACACACGCACACACATGCACGCACACGTACATACCACCTTGCTCTGCAATAGATTAGTCATTTCCCATCAGGGCCACAGGGAGATCTTCCCGACTTTCTTCTTCCAACATGCCCTAAGGTTTTTGCAGGCCTCACATGGCCAGCCTGGGCTATGCTGGACCCAACACGCTCCGAATGTTCAGATCACTTTCTGAGAAGTGACTAGCCAGGGTCCTAGTGTGGCTCAGCCACCTTCAAAGCACAGTTTCTGGAACATGGACACACAAGCAGGGGGCGCCCCAGGACAGCACTCCTCCCCACACCCAACTCAGAGCCAAAGGCAGGCTTTGTGCCTTTCTGACTGCAGGGAGCTGGACCCAAGACACTCTGCACTTCCCTCTGCAGTGGTGTCCCCAGATGGCCCGGGCACATAGCAGCCCAGACTGTGGAGCACTGAAAGCAAAATTATCCCAGCCTCTAAGTCAGCCTCAAGACCACAAAGGAAGCGGAGATGGATTTTAGACGGTGCAACCACGTGGAATAAATGACCGTGAAAGGCCAGTCCCTACCTGATCAAACCTGATCTCCAGGAAAGCACCAATACATACCCATTTGGGTCACATGGAACCATGAGTTCATGAAACTCTGGTCACCAACGTCTTACAAAGCAACATCCAGAATGCGGCACCCCACTCACAGCAAAGCTTCCTGTGGGGATGAGTTTCCTACATTTAGTGGCTATCCTAGGCCTGCTAGTACCATTCCCCCATGGAACCCCAAACTGATGACCTTTCTGAAACTTATGTGACTTCTTAGGGGGAAAAAACATGTAGCTACAGTTAGTCAAGACGAAGCCATTCCTGAACACACTCGACCCTTAATCCAATATGGCTGCTGTTCTTATAAGAACCCTAGCTAATAAGAAGTGACATGGGACGATGACACCAGCATCCAGAAGGCTGGGGCAGGAGGGTGGAGAGCTGTTAAGGCCAGCCTTCACTACATAGACTGTGTGTGTGTGTGTGTGTGTCTTACTTTCACACACACACATACACTTTCTCTCACAGGCACACAGACACAGACAGACACCCAGCACACAGACACACAAACACACCCAGAGAGTCACACATAGAAACACACATACAGATCTACAGACACACAGAGACAGACACACACAGAGTCACACATACAAACACACAGATATGCATACACACACATTCAGACATACATACATACATATACACAGACACATAGACAGACAGACACACACACACATACACACGCACACACACCCCCCGAGGAGGAAGACTGAAGACAGATGTGGGGCAGAGGCTGACACTGGAATGACGGATGCACAAGCCAATGGCTAGGACCACCAGCAACACGGGACATGGAAAGAAAGGTGTACAACAGGCTCTCCTCTTGGGGCTTCAGAAGGGGCTGGCCACACTAGCACCTTGATTTTGAACTTGGAGCCTCTGGAACTTAGAGAAAAATAAATAAATGGCAGTTGCCTTAATCCATTGGTATGCGGTAACGGGTCATGTATAGCCGTGCCAGGGAACTAAAGCAGTGGCTTACAATGGAACAGTGTTCCCTCACAGATCTAAAAGTTTCTATAATCAGGGTGGTGCCAGCGCTGTGTCCCCTTCCTGGGGATACTTAGCAGGGAGTGTGTTTGCCTTCCTCAAGGCTGCAGGCGAGTAGTTTCTGTTCTCTCTGATTCTCCTTCCTCCCTCTTTCTTAAAGATCTCATGATCTCCGTCTAAAGATCTGAAACCTAAGCAACCTGCTAGTCCCTTTGGCAGGAAAAGCAACAGACTAACATGTTCTGGGAATTAGGACGTGACATTTTAGAACCATTTTTAGACAACCACCTGGGATTGCTGTGGCTCACACCTGTCACGTTCTTGCTCTACTGCTGCCTGCCAGGGTTTGGCTCACTGGCCCAGGCAACGATCCCTGGGTGGTCTCCTCCCTGGGAACAGGGACCCCCACAGGCTAGGCACAGATGCCACCCTGGCTAGTACCTCTTTAAGAAAATGCCAGCCTGGCGTAGGAGGAGCCTGGTGGTCCTATGTCCACTTTCACGGGGCCTGTGTTAAGTGTGTCATCCTATGAAAGGGTATTTTAGGAAGTATATATTCCTAGGATAAAATAATGCACATATATGCTTTGATCACTTCTTCCTCCATTACTCTTTCTTGCAGGTTCCTTTTCTCTGTCCAAGCAGCCCTCTTACTATTGTGCCATAGACATGCACAAGTGTAAATAACCATATTAGCTTAGAGTCCACATATGAGAGAAAACGTGCAAAGTTGACCAAATTTTCTTTCTCTCTCTCTCTCTCTCTTTTTTTTTTTTTTTTGCTTATTTTATCACAACAACCTGCAGTTCCATCCATCTTCCTGTAAAATGACATAATTTTGTTTTTAATGGCTAAATAAAGCTTCCTATACCACCATTTTAACCCGCCGATTCCATGACGTGGCTGCAGTAAACTCAGATGTCAAGGTAAGGATCTCTCATTAACTCGCATGCCATCCTCACACGGGGCCGCACACGCTCCATGAAATGATATGGAGGAATTTTAGCACATGTGCTGCAGAGGTTAAGTTCCCCTGGGGATGTCAATGCGTCTTCTGGGGAGGGCGGTGGAAGCATCCAGTGCGGGGCAGCACAGAGCTGGCGTGGAGTGTACACTGGGGCGCTAGGCTGCGGCCTACTCAACTCTCCACTCTCTTTATTAGCACAGCTCGCGCTTGCACAGCAGTGTTCTTTACTTCATATCAGAGGCCAGACCGCAGGGAGCCCCTGTTGCCTGCACCCCAGCTCCCCACTGAGGGCGCTCCAAACCTCTTTAGTAGGAGGAGGTGGAAGTCTGGCTGAGAAGGCCCTGCTGCCTGTGCCACCAGGGCCAGAACCCTCTTTCCTAAGGAGGCTCCTAAGGACGACAGGTTGCTATGGCAACTGTGGTGCCAGGTGAACTATTTTTAGAAGCAGAGCTCTCTTTCATCTTTGAGAAATGGATATTGGTGGGGAATCCTTTTATGTATGGGGTAGGGAGGCAGCCTTTAAACTAAGACCCGAGCGAAGCCACACCGGAGGCGACATGTGAAGGTTCCTCCCGACACACACACACCATTGCTTGCTTTTCTGTGGGGTTCTCTAGTTCTGCCATCACCATCCAAGCAGTCCTTGGGGTCAAGGCACAAGAAGACCCGTGGGGAGCCCCACACAGGGGTGAGGCTACACAGTGTCACCAAAGCAGCGACAGAGATGGGAGCAGTGAGAAGCCCAGAGACGGGTAGCATGTGACAGGGAGCCACCAAAGGCTCCGGGGAACTGAGTGGACCCTCAGAGGCATGGCCTGACCCTCCTGAGCGTGCCTTCCCAAGGGCATCCTGTGGGGCTCTAGTTCTGCCGGGCACCTTGCAGCAGCAACAGCAATGGCCACAGGCTACCTTGTGGTAAACTGGATGATGCCTCGCCCCTTGAGGAGACAAGAGTCTGAGACTCTGAGAAGCCTGGCCACCCAGCCGCTGGAAAACATGACAGGATCTAATCTGATGGAAAATCAGATGAGAGTAAATAATGAATTGTGCAACCCTGGTAGGTGGAAACACCAGCCAGAGCTCCAGGGTGCTCTCCAGCCTCCTGGCCTCGCTGGGGCCCATCCCATCCCTTCACCCACTTAAGACAGAAAAGAGGGTGCTGAGAAAGGTGTGACTTGTTCCCCAGTGTGAGGGGAGGTGCAGCCCTTTGCCTTACCAGGCACCACTAAGACCAAAGCTGCCAGGGGCTCTCTTATCTTATAGCTAAACACTCAAGGGAAGCCTGTACAGGGACCACAGAGCACACAGCCCCTTAGGGGCAAAGAAACTTGCTCCTTAGATGGCCTGGCTGAGGCAGAGGTATTGAAAATTCAAAGCCTGCCTGGGCAACTTAGTAAGACCCTGCCTCAAAACAAACAAACAAACAAACACATACAAACAAAAAAATCAACAACAAACCCCCAAATCTCAGCCTCTGTGGTATAGAGCACTTGTTCAATAAATATGAGGCCCTAAAAATCAATCTCTAATACCAGAAGAATAAACAACAAACAAAAAATAAACCATGTTTCCTTTCATCCTCTCACTGCGGAGCAGCCAGAGCCCATGGCATCAGAGCTGTGGGCAAGTTCAAAAGGGCACATGCACACCAGGTACGTAGTCTGCACAGGCAGGGGGCCATTCCTTAGCAGAGGGCCTTGACTGGAACTGCATGCCGCACTCCATTGGCCTCAGTATGATGGCAACTCCTAGCAGCTGCCTCTCCTCCTGGAAGTAAGGTGTGGAGGTGTGGGATGGAGCGCAAGACCAGTCACTTGCTCCACTGGCACCTGCTGTGATGTCACATTCAGCTTCTCTGGTACCCGCATCCTCCTCTACCCACATCCTCCCTCCTGTAAGGTGAGGTCCCAGTGGGGAATCACAGGGCCATCCTGAACGGCTGCAGGTATGAATCCTGGACAGAGCTGGCCCTTTCCAGGGTGTCTAGGCCCCCTCAGCCTCCTGTCCTGGTGTTGGAAAGACTGGGAGCTGGGGCAGGTGCAGCAGGAATAGACCAGTGCCAGGTGTGTGTGGGAAGCTGGCTGTGATGCTGCCTGGTGCAGACCCAGTGGAAGGGGTGCTCTGCTTTTCACCCTGACCTCTGATGATGGTTGGGGCAGAGCCTAGGAATCAAGTTCTGGGGCTCCCTCCCTGCCTCTGCTGAGAGCAAGGGACCTGCCTGTACCACAGCAGGTATACATCTCTCCAAGCACCAGCCGGTTGGTGGGTGTGGAGACAGTGAACCTCTGTCAGCCTGCCTCTCCTCTCTCACACCAGCCTCCACTGAGGGTCTCTGTCCATGATCTAGTCAGAAGCTCCTGCCTCGGGGCCTGCCCTACTGCTCTCCAGGGGAGTCTATAGGGCAGCTATGTTTTCAGTCTTCCCAGCCTGGACAGGAGTTACTGGGTCAGACGCTGCGTGAGGTCCTGCCAGCTTTGACATCCTAGTGCTAGGTTCCAGCCCCAGACACTGTGACCCATCTTTCCCCAAATGCGCTAGTGCCACCTCCCAGTTCTGCAAAAAGCAGCAACCAAAGCTGAGGGAAACTCGTGGGCTGCTAGATTATCCTGACTCTGAGGCTCCCCTCCCATGCTCCATGCTGCCCCTTTGGGAAACCAAATAAAGAGGACAGGGTCACTCCCATTCTCCTGACGTTTCAGTAATGCCAGCTGGCTCCTTATTTCCCACAATGAAATCTGGCCTTTGTCCACAATTCCAAAGATTCCATTTCGGCTGCAATTTTTTTTTCACACTTGTAGCAAAGGTTACTATCAAACCCCACTCACTGGACAAGAGTGGGGTGTTAGCGAAAACCTGGCCACTCATTTAGCACACTATCGGCTGCAATTTTTATCTATCATCCCATGAGCCTGTGCATCTCTACAGCTTGGTTACCTGTGAGCCCGTCCATTTGCAGGCTGTGGCTTCCCCATAGTACCAGTTGTTTTTGTTTTTGTTTTTGTTTGTTTGTTTGTTGGCTAGGACAGGGGTCAGGGCATCTTTATACTAACATAATGCAGAGGTACCATCCCTAGGAAGATCCCAGGCATAAGTCCTTTGAAACCACGGATCTTTCCCCAGGTAGATCCTGGGCCAGGTCACTGGGCTGAGAAGTTGGGAATCAACGTCCTTGGCCTTTGTTCGTTTGTCTTGAGACAGAGTCTCACTGTGTGGCCCTGGCTGGCCTAGGACTTGCTATGTAGACCAGGCTGGACTTCAACTCAAAGAGTTGTCTCTGTCTCCCGTGGATTGGGATTAAAGGTGTGCATCACCGCGCCCCACAAGGAGGCTCTTGGATGGACAATTCATGCACAGGTGAGCGTTTCCCTTGATGTGCCACCAGTGCCCATCTCAGGGTCAAAGTGTAACTCAAACCTAAAGGACGCACCCAGCAAGCCACACACAAGTACTGCACAGGCCACTGGAAACTCCTGGCTTACATTTTCCTGGCCCAGACACTGCCCTGGTGGCTTATCCTTGGAAACCATCTGATACCGGTGTAGTCACACTAGAACCTTCCATGGGCAGTGCCTCCAGGGATCAGCAATGGAGGACAGGTGGAGACAAGGAACGGGGTTACGTCTCCAGGTGCCCCAGGGTCCTGAAAGGGCAGGGGCTGGCCCTGTTCAGGGTCCTCACGTGACAGAGGTGGGCGTATACTCAGGACTGCATAGGGACCAGCCTAGAGACAGTGGGCTGGGTTTCACTGCCATCGCCTGCCCAGCAGAGACCAGTCCCACACATTGCAAACCTTGGGCGCCTCCCGCTCTCCCGCTGCCACAGCATGGCCCTGGGTGTGCCATCACTGCTGGAGACAGGTGGCCTCGGTTTGGGCTAAGCAGGAAAAAACAATCTCAAGGAAGTTCACTCTCAGGAGAGCAGCTACAGAAGAGGAACGTGGGCAAAGCGAAGGAGGGCAGGAGAGGAGCCAGCTCCTTTTCTTTAGGGGAGGGGAGCATTGCCTCAGCCTCTTTAAAGGCCCTTTGCTCAAGTCATCCCCTTGCTTCCCATGAGCTTTACTTTCAGGAGTCTTGACAGGTACATTTCTCAGCACTAGTTAAGATGTCATTTATTTCATCTTCTAAAAGAAACCCGACATTAGAATTTCTGAGAGGTGATGCGATTTGTCAAGGAAGAAACGGTGATTAATTGTTCAAAAACAGTGTAGAGAGCTGTTTCTAACTGCCAGGTTCCACTGACTGGGAACAGGTACTTGGGTAGGACCTACTGACTCACAGGACCTTCCAGGTTGAGCTTGTTGGAGGGTTGGGCCAAGGCAAGGCCGAGGAAGGAAATGGCATTAGAGATAAAAGATGGGGAGGGAGAGAGGAGAGGCTCGTGTCAGTGGGCTGTTGACCCCACTTCTGCAGACCCTGTTTCTCAGTAGCTGTTCCCCAAGGTTACTCCTCAGATCCCCAGAGGCTGGCTGAGTTCTCCCATCCCCTGCTTGGGAACCTCTCACGGAGTCTGAGGAATCCTACCTAACCAGGCCAGCGAGGCACCTACTGTGTGCTCTATGAGTACATCAAAACAGGATCTAGAAGAATCTGAAACGCACAGTCAGGCACGTGTTACAGCCATCTGCAGCATCTGGCCTTGATAAGGTCCCTTTACACACAGGTCACCTTGTTGCTAGCATCTGCAAGTGCTAGGCCAGCCAGGATCTAATGAGTTTGGTAGTGGAGACCTGTATAGCCTTTAGAGAGCTGTGTGATGGCCATTAGAAGCTATTTAGAACTTGAGATCCTTCGGGTCTTGGGGCTCTGTGCTGTGTAAGGCCCCTCTTCTTAGTGCAGGCCTTTGACTCAGAGACCTGGACAACAGCAACACTTGCTTACTGCCTACCCAGAGTCACTCACACCATTCACTAAGCAAGCCTAGGGCTACCTACCACACTCACTCTTGTGCCATGAACTCTACACGTCTGGCCCTATCAATGTCAGCAGTGCTGCTGCAGGGACCTGTGAGATGGCTTGGCAGACAGAGCTGCATGCTACCAAGCCTGAAGATCCGAGTTCGGTTCCCAGAACCCACTTGGTGGAAGGAGAGAACTGATCCCTGTAAGTTGTCTTTTCACTTTTGCATCTGTATGTGCACAAGTTCACACACACACACACACACACACACACACACACACACACACACACAC
>OU015747.1:48623801-48664826 GCA_907169655.1 Acomys percivali | reverse complement strand
CACACACACACACACACACACACACACACACACACACACACACACACACACACACACGAATGCTGCTATGGTTTCAATATAGTTTGAGTCAGTCCCCCAAAGGCTCAAGTGTCCGTAGTGCGTCACAGAAGAACCTTTACAAGTGGGACCATGTTGCTGGGAGCGCTGCCCCTGGGAGGGATAAATGTAGTTCTCTTGAGACCCTGGTTGGTGCTCAAGCCTGACCCTGGATCCCTCTTCCTTCCTGTCTTGTCACAGGCCACTGACCATGAGGCTCTCGCCAGAAACTGAGCAAATGGACACTGCTCCATCTTGGAGTTTAAGACACCAAAACTGTGGGATAAATAAACTTCCTTGTTTTTATAATGTGCTCGGCCTCTGGTAGTTTGGTATAGTAACAGAGAACAGACTGCTAAAAGTACTGAGACTCCGTGAAGCATCTTGTGGGGCTGTAGGGGGAGGGCAGCTTTCTCTCTGAGATTGGGCTAAAGGGGCCCTGAGAAGAGTGTGTCTGGGAGGCCTCATGGTACACATGCCAGGCAACAGGGAAGAGCATCCTTCTCCTGCTAAAACCAACCTGGAAGCAGGCATCCTATTCAAATGCCCGCTATTCACTATTCACTGAAAAGTGAAAGAAAAAAGATGCTCTAAGCCTGAGAGAGGCTGGGGCAGTTAATCTTCAGACTGAAGGAAAATGAAATGGAGTTTCAAACAGAAACTTGGGCTGGAATGGGGAAGGCTGGAAAAGATGCTATGCAAGAAATATTTAAAATAATGTATTGTTTTCACATTGAAGTCCCACTTGAAAATAATGCATGAAAAATGTCTTGTAGAGTTATGTAACATGAAGCCAGGGCCCAGCACCAAGAATAGAGGCCATGGGTGCATCGCTTTCAGCTCTTATATCTTCACTGAGATGGAATATTATTTGAACAAGAACTACAGAAACTTAAAAAGACAGAGTGTCAGCCCTAGATCGACCACCCAGAAGAGACCATATAGCTCATGAACTAAGAAAAGAAAATTAAAGACTGAAAGTAGACCATGGGAAAAGAGGGGAGAACAAAACATAGGCAAGATAAAAAACAAACAGCAAACAAACAAACAAACAAACACACACACACACACACACAGTAGTTTTAAACTCAAGTGTGCCAGCCAGTTGTGGTGTGAAGTGCCTGTTGCCACAGTTACTTGGGGAGACAAAAGAGGATCATGTAAGCCCAGAAGCTTCAGGCCCAGCTGGGGCCACTGTGAGATCCCCTTTAACTGAAAACAAAACAAGTGGTAAGCAAGCAGTCATTACACTAAAATAAAATGGTCTCAGCTGTTCAGCTAAAAGGCAGAGACTTCTGGGGCTGGGAACGTAGCTCAGGGGCGGAGTGCCCTAGAATGAGCAAAGACCCTGGTTCTGTCGCCAGCACTGGTGTGGGGGAAGATCAGAGACTATATCAAACCATGTATTTTTAGAGCATGATCCATTCTATGCCATCTACAATGGAAATATAAAGACACAGATAAAAATCCAGCCATATGCTTTCTACAAGGCACACTTGAGAATGTAGAGACAGATGGGTTCAAAGCAAAGGATTAGAAAGAGAAACCGGCAGACATGAATCCCGAGAAAGCGTGAGCAGCCCCGTCAACGTTAGAAGGCAGATACCATACTTCATCCCTCCTATAAAAAGGGACCTCAAGAGACTGGCAGGGTGAGACAGCTGGCTGGCCAGTCCTGGGTGCACCCCCAAAATAACTTGCTATAGCAAGCGGGGGTGCAGAAGAGCTGGGTCTCTACATCTTTTTTTTTAACTTTAAAATGTTTTTTTTTTAAGTTTTAAGATTTTAATGTTATGTATGTTTGTGTACCACATGCATGCCTGGTGCCCACGGAGGCCACAAGGAGGTGCTGGGTGCCCTGAGCCTGGAGTTAAAGACAGTTCTGAGCTATTGAGTAGGTGCTGGAAACTGAACCTGGGTCCTCTGGAAGAACAGTGCTCGTAACCACAGAGCCATCTCTCCAGTTCTTACCCCCCCCCAAAAAAAAAAAGATTATTTTCAGTAAGTTTGTTTGTTTTCTTTTTCAAGACAAGGTTTCCCTTTGTAGCCTTGCCTGTCCTAGACTCGCTTTGTAGACCAGGCTGGCCTCAAACTCACAGCAATCCACCTGCCTCTGCCTCCTGAGTGCTGGGATTAAAGGCGTGCACCACCACGCCTGGCCTATTTTTAGTTAAATATATATATATCTAGGTCTCAAACCCAGAACAAGTGACTGAGATGTCTTTTAACATATCAGTGCTGCCTCTGGTGGACAGGTTCTCCCAGCATTCTCAGTTCCTACCTGTTACTGGCTTCTCCTGGCTGGCATAACCCCCTCTACCCTGAACACTCTAGCTTAGAGGCTGGGCTGCCCCTCCCTACAGTTCCTCTGGTCCTTATATATGGCTGACTCCTCAGCCACTCTGGCTATGGCAGCTCTTAGCCCAGGCTACCCCTCCTGGTTGGCAGCTCCTCTTTGCTCTCTCTTGCTCTCTCTCCTCCCATGGCCCCCCAGACTCAGTCTGGCCATGTTCACTCTTGACCCTTCAAGATGTCTCTGTCCCTGCCTGTTTTTTCCACTTATATCTATAATAAAAACCTCAACCTCTTAGGAGCAGTCATATCCTCTTTGTTATTTTTTATTCACACACACACACACTGTTGTGTGTGTGCATGCACGAGTGTGTGTGTGTGTGTGTTTATACATAAGTGCTCTACCCACAGAGGCCAGAAGAGGTTATCAGATCTCCTTGAGCTCGAGTTATAGTCAGTTGTGAGCTACCAATCAGGTGCCGGGAACTGAACTTGGGTCCTCAACAAGAGCAACACACTTTTAACCACTGAGCCGTCTCTACGGCCTCAAGTCTCATTTCTCTATTAAGCAGAATAGACGTTTCACAAACCCTGAGAAATCAAATCTCAAATTCACAATGACTTAAAAAATATTATTTTGCTAACATATAATTACTTTGGAAACAAAACCAAAACCATATCCGGATTAAAACACCCCTCCTTCCACCTCCATAGGCTTCGACCTTTTCCCAACCTGCTTTGTTTGAGGTTCTTTAACGTTTATACTTCCCTTCCAACCCACCTACCCTAGATAGGAGAGAAAAGAGGTTTATGGGAACAGAAGAAATAGACCTTTTTGGACTCAGTTCCTGGGAGCGATTGTTCCCTGGTGTAGTCGGCACGATTTCAGCAGACCAGCAATTCAACCAAAGTTGCTGCTGGAACCTGGAACAGCAGCCGGAACCCAGAGCCCCGAAGCCTTTGCTGGAGCGGTTGGTTCTCTCTAGGAGCATCTCCAAGTGGAGCGATGAACAGCCAAACAATACCAAGACCCCAAAAGCCCCAGCCTCCTGTTTTGAGCTCATATATATATATGTCTCCTTTCAGAGCCTGTACTAAGATGTGTTTCAGCTGGCAAACACCCAGCCCCCGCAAGGAGGCGGTTGGTCTTCTAGTGGATAAATATCACCTGATCTCTCATAGCCCACACTTGGGATCAAAACAAAAACATGTTTTTATCCACTACATCCCCTGCCTCCATGTATAAAAATTAAACCATACGCTTTTATATGTCAGTGGGTAAGTGATATATCACAAGGAAAGTAGAAAACGTGCTGGGATGAATAATAACATAAAGCATCAAGACTTGCAGAATGCAGCTTAGGTAGTTCTTGGAGGGAAATTTTGGCTTTAAATGTTCATTCTGGAAATTAAGAGAGACTTAAAATGACCTAAACACGTATGTTAAGGAGCCAGAAAAAGAGCAGGGATGGGAAAGGCCCACCATCTCAGGTGTGCGCTGCTCTCGCAGAGGACCCAGGTCTGGTTCCCAGTGCCCACGCCACGTTACTCACAACAGCCCTGACCCCTCTCTTCTGGGCCCAGAGCCCCCCCCCCATGTTCACAAACACCCACAGAGATTCCCCTCCCTCCCGCAGGAAGAGTAAAATAAAACAAAATCAGATATGCTCTTTACAAAGCAACTCAACCTAAAATTAAAACCTTTCCTTTAAAGAGACCCAGCCCTACATTTTGCACTGAGTTCTACCAAATATAAACAAGAGCTGGAGGCAGTTCACAAACGTCCTGTGGGGCTGGTGCGGTGCCCACAGCAAAAGCACAAAGACACTGCAAGAAAAGAAAATCAAGGCCTAAGAGCTCTCATCAGTAGAAGGACATTAAAAAAAAAAAACCAGAATATTAGCAAATAGGATTCCACAAAAAGGGATAATATCACGAACAAGAGGGTTTATCTCGGGAACTGAACATTTTACATTTTCAATGGACATAATTCACCTTAACGGTATAAATTAAGGCTACAACAAACTCAGCAAGTACTGAAAGAGATCATTTGACAAAATTTGACACCGACTCAGGATCAAAACAGAACACTGCAGAGGAGGAACACCCTCACTGACCGGCACCTACAAAAGATTTACAGTTACCGCCAGACGTAACAAGAGAAAAGCAGAGCCCAAAGAGGTGAAGCAGGGTGTGTCTGCCATCACCACCTCACTGCCACACTGGACATCTCAGCCAGCCACTCAGAAAGTCACAAAAGACAAGTCAAAAGACGACATCATCTTGTTGTGTTAGAAAGTCACAAGACTGTAGAGTGAAGGTCCGCGAGCAAAGGGTTTTATTTCTCTAACACCAGCAGTGAGTGTCCAGAAAATAACATAAAAAAAAGGGGGGGCCTGCTGCAGCGCCAATACTAGCAGGAGGAAGTGTAATGAATGTGTTTAAGATAATACAAAGCTAAGCAAACGTCTGACAGATAAGCAGGTATACCATGTTCATAGACTGGCCGCCTCAAAGGGGTTACCCACTAAGCCATCTCACTAGCCTATACAGTTGTTTAAAAGCTCAGAAAATAAATATTGGTAAGGACGTGTAAAAATGGGTGCCCTCACACTTAGAAGGAAATTGAGGAGCGCAGGCACTTAGGGAGCAGCTTAGTGAAAAAAGAAAATACTGTACTCACTCAAAAACTTACATGTGAACATTCATAACAGGATTCTTCACAATGGCCCCAAAGCAAAAGCAATTTAAAAATGGCATAGCCACACTTGGAGATTCTCGTCAATAACAAGGAAGAAAGAGCTAGCTGAACACAAACATTCCCTCACTTGTTCTTCCCTCACACACACACACTCACACACACACACACTCACACATACACTCACACAGACGAAGACAGTGTAAACCAGCCACCTCAAGCTCCACCCTCAAACTGTAATGTTTTATCTCAGCAGTGAGAAGTAACTAATACAGACGGAGATGCCCTTCCACAGTGCACATATGAGCTCCAAAAAGCTCCGCCCAGGAGGGCTGCGTGTCCTCAACGTGCAAGAGGTCAGAGTGCAGAGCTACAGAGGAGGGCAGCAGACGGCGCTGTGTCCAGTTCAGCCTCAGTGACTACCCCACTTCCAGTCCCGACTCCACAGCTGCCTCACCCTGGGCTTTACTGACATCCATCCCCTCTGGAACTAAGTCTCATTCTCAGCCTCTGTGAGAGAGCCTAAGGAGGGCAGAGCTCAGAGCCATCCAGGGCGACCCAGAATCCAGGACATTTAAAGTGACACGGTCCTCCGTTCCTTTCTGTTGGCACTAAAGGAAAAGTGCAGACTTTTTTTTTTCTTTTGTGGCAGTTTCTGTTTTCCAGAGGGCAGGTGGTGGCACAGAGCCCTGCTAACTGGTAGGGACCAGGGCCACCTGAGAGCCGATGTGTGGCAGCTGCCACGTCAGGTGCTGGCAACACGTCAAGCTCTACATGCCACCAAGTCCCCAGTCTTCTTTCCTAGGATTTCAATTGTCATCTCTTGGGGACGGTATGCCTGGATATAGCCCATCTGTCTTGCCTCAGTGTCCCCACTTGTAAAGTAGGGAATAAATACAGCAGCACTGTGGTAAGTGGAGGGACTCGACTTACAAGATATGTACCATGCTGTTATGTAGACATCTTGTAGTACAGGAAAAAGATTGACCTTAAAATGAGAGATATCTCCAAACAGGCTCGAACAGAGTCGTAGGAGGAAAAGGAACCATTCAGTAAACAGTGCTGGGTTGGCAGAAATCAACTATATATTTTACATTCTTAGTAAAAGAAAACTTTACATCCTCTGCCAAAAAACAAAAAGAAAAAAAAAAACTGTAATAAAGATGTCAGTGTAAGCCTTTAAAATATTTTATGAGGAAACACAGGAAAGTATCTAGAATCTTCAAGCAGATGCATAAAGCAATATCCATAAGGTCTGATAAACCGGCTATAAAACAGAGGAACGCCATGGACAACGTGCGCACGGGGCAAGGCCAGCCATTTAGCTGGGTGGGATTCAACTGGAAATATGGGCATGAGCCCGACTCCTGTGGGCAGCTGGTTTTCAGCCCAGGTGCAAAGACACTCAAAAAGGAGAAGAGAAGTCTTTAAGATAATGTTTCCGGGACAGAATGCATTAGAATAACCCTGGACACCCCATGCCCCACCTCACTGGTGTAGAGCTAACCCTGCAGGAGCCCGCTGAGTGTCAGGACTCAATCTGTAAGGTTCCTAGGAGGGGACAGAAGCGACTCTGCTTCAGTCTGGATTATACAACTAGGCAAGATAAACTCTTAGATACTGCATCAAAAGCGCAGGGCTGAAAGATGACCCTGGAGCTGGACACCGTCAAATGGTAGCAAGACGGTGAAGAGAGGATCCATAAAAAGCAAACATTTAAAACCCATATAAAGGACTTGCGTCTGCAGTATGTAAATAACTGACTTAACAATAAAGGACAAACAGCCCCAATCAAAAAGAATAGGAAAAGAATTTGAACAAAGATTTCTACAAAGATACCCAAATGGCCAAAAAAAAAAAAAAAAAAAAAAGAAAAGAAAAAGAAAAAAATCAACATATTTGTCACTTGGGTGATGGAGAGATACAACACCACTAGAGCAGATGCGCTTTGAAAACACCAAGCAGGACATGACAGGTGTCAGCAAGGGTATGAAGGCACCGGGACCCCTGTATATCGCTTGCGAACATATGAAATTGTGCAGTCACTATTACAAATGCTTTGGCACTTCATTGTCAGAACACAGTCCAAAAATGGAGATGTGTGAGAGTTCTGAGTGCTCGTGAGCAAACTCCAAGGAAACAAGAATCTTGTGACCCCAGTTTCTTCAAAGCACAGACTCGTTCTTGGAACACTTTTGTGTTCCTCCTGGGTGTGGCGGGCAGGGGTGAGTTTACTTCACCTGTGGTTATCCACGCTCCTCAATGGAAAAGTGTGTTTTGTCACATGTGGCTTGTCCTTGTGATTGAACTCCTTAGTCATGTGACTCTTCTTCACCCTCTGAGGATGAAGTGCCTGGTACTCTGAGTAAAGTTGGCTATTACAAGAGACTTCCGTCTGCCTCACTTATCTCCTCTGCTCTCCCAGGTTCAGAACACTATTAGAACCGTAAACAGTTCATCAGTTAAAACATGAGCTAGCAACAGAGTAATATGGCCCAGAAATCCCACTACTCAATGTCTATCCAAGAAAAATAAAAACACCTCCACTCAAAAAACTTTTGTGTTTGTAGCCATCAATTTAATGGATAAACACGATGCCGTATATGCACACAACAGCATATCATATGACAGTTACAAGAAACGTGGCCCTGGTACATGCTGAAACATGGATGATCCTAGAAGTCACTGCGCTAAGTGAAGCAAGCCAGGCAGAAAAGGTTCCACTTAGGTCAGTGGTTCTCAACCTTCCTAATGCTGCGACCTTTTAATACAGTTCCTCATGTTGTGGTGACCCCCAACCATGAAATTATTTCATTGATACTTCATAACTCTTATTTTGCTACTGCTACGAATTGTAATGTAAATTCCTTGGTATTGCAGGATACCTGATATTTGACCCCTTGTGAAAAGGTCATTTGACCCACAAAGGGGTTGCAACCCACCGGAGGTTAAGAACCACTGACTACCCAAAGCACACAGATCTACAGAGACAACAAACCACCCTGTGGCTGCCGAGGGCTGAAGAACGGATGGCGGGTGACTACTGGTCTATGGCTTTTTTCAGGAGAGGCAAAGACATTTCTGCAGCTGTATTACAGTGATGGCTGTAAAAATCCTGTAAATGTTTTTTTTTTAAACCACTAAATTGTTAACATTCTAAATAAGGGAATCCCTATGGTGTATGGATTATAACTCAATAACACTATAAACAGCTTACAGATACCCTTCAACTTCTCTCACTGTAGATTTTCTTGAGGAACATCTGGGGGGAAATGCAGGTAAGGGGAGACTAGTCCTCACAGAAAGTGTATTTCCCAATTATAATAACTACAGCCGGGCAATCGTGTTAGCATGACACAAAACCAGCACATGACAAAGTAGCCACAGTCCCACAAGAGGCTAACAATAAATAATGTGAAAACACAAAAAGGTGGAAGAACAATTTATAAGAGACTGACATCATATGAAGGCGCTCACACCCACAAAAAAGACAAGCCACTCAGTGGGAAAGCAACGCCACATGAGAAGAAATGTGTTTCACAGCAAGCTGGGGGAGAAACGCAAACCAAGATCGCAGGAGACGGTATGGCTGTAAGGACAGTATGGCTGTAAGGACAGTATGGCTGTAAGGACAGTATGGCTGTAAGGACGGCGGGGGGAGCGTGCTGCATCCTCTCTGGACGCTCACTGCTCGCGTGTCCCGTGAGCAGCAGGCCCCTTCCTGAGTGCACCCAAGACAAGCTTCTGCGCATGAGCACTCCTGGAGGTGTGTATGCAAACCTGCAGGTCGGACTCACACGGCCTGTACACTAAGGCCGGTGCTACGTGTGCTGTGAATAATAGCTTACCTTGAGAGAGAACAGAGGCTGAGCTCTGGGTGACGACACTCAAGTGTTTCCATTTGAGGAGTCAGGTGAAATGTAGTAGTGGCTGTATGCTTTGAAGAGTGTTTTTAATTACGAACAGAGGGCTGGGGTGTGTGGCTCAATTTGTAAACTCTTGCTACTTGAATCCCTGGGTTTGATCCCTTAGCATTGCACAAAAATCAAAGCAAAACAAAACAAAGGTGTGGAGGGCACATGCCTGTAACCCCAGCACTTAGGAAGTGGAGGCAGGAGGGTCAGAAGTTCAAGGCTAGCCTTGGCTACATAGGAAGTTTGGGGTCAGCCTAGGGTATCCATGAGATCCTGTATCCAAAAAAGTAATTAAAAATATAAAAGAAGGGCTGGAGAGATGGCTCAGAGGTTAAGAGCACTGGCTGCTCTTCCAGAGGTCCTGAGTTCAATTCCCAGCACCCACATGGTAGCTCACAACCATCTGTAATGTGATATGATGCCCTCTTCTGGCCTGCAGGTGTACATGCAGGCAGAACTCTGTATACTAAATAAGTAAATAAATTGTTTTTTTTTTTTAATATAAAAGAATGGGGCATAGAAGATGGGGGGTGGGGCAAGGGGGAAAGTAGGCGGGGGAGGCACGGGACACAGAATGGGTGGAATCTAAGGGTAAACATAGTAGCATGTTAGTGGCAGAGTTCAATACAGATGCTGAGCATAAAGATGCTGACAATACAAGCACTTCAGCATTTCTCGGTGTCGGAAGGTTTTCATGATAAATACTTGGGGGGAGATGCAGTCAGGTTAGCATGAGACAAAGCTAACACGTCACAGTGTAGCCATAGTTTCACAAGAGACTAATAAATAGATTTAAAAAAAAAAAACAAGGCAAAGCCCTTCAATCCTATTAGAAACAAAGCTATTATTAGTCAATAGTGAGCCACGTCTTCCAATTCTTTAAAAATGCATTACATTTATCCATTGTGTTTGTGTCTATGGGCCTACGTGTAGGGGTGCATGTGCACTGTAGGGGGTGTGTGTGTGTGGCGGTCAGAGGACATCTTGCAGGAGTCATTTCTCTTCGGGGATTGAACTCAGATAATCAGACTTGGCAGCAATCACCTTTATGCACTGACCTAAAACCATCTGGAGTCCCAGACAGAGATCAAGAGACCATCAAAAGCTGGATGTGGTGGTGCAGTCCTAGTGCCCAGGAGGCAAAGGCAGCTGGATCACCACGAGTTTAATGCCAGCCTGGGCCACATAGTGAGACCTTGCCTCACAATTCGTGAGGCAATGTGTGAGGTCATCACACATAGGCGATAACGTGGAACAGCCAGTGTGGTCTGCGGTTGCCTTGGTGCCAGACTGCCAAGTCTTTCTTTTTTTTTCTTTTTGCATGCACGTGTGTGTGCAGGTGCATATGTGTGCACGTGTGGAGGCCAGAGGGGTGCTGTTGTGTGTCTTCCTTGATCGCTGAACTGGAGCCGATGCACTTGGCTAGCTTATCTAGGGAGGCTGCCCTGGGGGTGCCCTTGCCTTTGCTTTTCAAGTCCTGGGACTACAAGTGGGGCCACCACACCCGCCTGTTGTTTACATGGGGGCTGGGAAATTGAACTCTGATCCTCACATCTGTGTGGTGAGCACTTTTCCGGCTGAGCCATCTTCCCTGCTGAGTTTTTCTTCCTCTGGAAACCTCCTCTGCTAAATTTTCTATAGTGAATGTGCATTATCTTGGCAATCAGGGATATGATGTCAGAAAAATCATCTCAGCTAGCGGCAGTGACCTAGGACGGGCTGGGATTTTTATGAAACCTGTCTCAGATCTAGGTGAAAACTCACACATGGATGCCTTCCTAATCCAAACATTGAAACTGTGGGGAAATACAAAGTATGGGACCACGCTTCCCACGAGAGGAAGTGTGAAGACAAGTCAGAAGTCGTGAAGAAAAGTTCCAAGCTCAACCATCCATGGGAGACCCCAGGGATGCACCCTAGTTGCTGCTGGGGCTGGGTCCTGAGTCTCTGCCCCACTCCCTGTGGTAACACACAGAATCCTTTCAGAATGCCACCTTGTGCCACAGGCCCTATGAGATTAATCTCTGCTGCCTGGGAGGAGCCTGTGGTCAGGGACATTTACAACTGAGGAAAAGGCTCAAAGACCACCACTCATTACCAGCAACACTCGGTACAAACAGCAACTGACCTTGTCCTGGCAGGGGCAGAGAATGGGGTGGGGACAGAGAGGAGAAGTGTGTGGGACAAAGGACCAACTCTTACTGGGGGAAAAAAATGTCCAGAGTGTCCCGGGCAAGCTAGCTTGACCAGAGCAGGTGATGATGAACAGAAGGGCCAGATGGCCACCAGCATCCAGAAGGGCAGATGACCTCATCCCAGGGTGAGGTCAAAGCAAGTACAGAAATGACCACAAGGAAAGCACTGGGCCTCGGAGGACGAGGGTCCTCGTGTGTGCTACCCACTGTGAGGCAGAGCGGCAAGACTCTACGCATGCCTGGTCTTGAGCTCTCCATACGGAGCGGTCCCTGTGAAAGCTGAAGAGCAGGATGAACACAGGCCAGCTGGCCACTTCCAACCAACACACTGGGCATGGCCTGGGCTCAACATGCGCCCACATGAATGGCCACACAGGGCTGCTATGCACGGGGCCTGTGCGCATGCCTGGACCAGTGCTCAGCTGTCACTGCCTTGAAGCAAGAGCGTCTGCAAGGTACCCGTATTTTCATTTTGCCCTGGGCACACAAGTTATGCAGCAGGGATGGCTGGGAGGGGAGAAGTCTGGGAGCCATTTCTCTGAATCCCGACTCCTAAGAACACCATGGTCCAAAGAGCCTCCATCTGGCACACGCCGGCTCTGCGTCTGGTCCTTCCTGTTGGGTTCCCAGGAAGGGCAGGAGGAATGGCAGCTGCCAAGGCAGGCGTGGGCACCACAGATGACACGATTGGTGGGGACAACTCAACCTCTGTTTTGTTCTATTCGGATGTTGGGAATGGTACCCAGGCCCTCAAACAGGCTAGCCAAGCGCTCTGCCATGAGAACTACTGCCTACTCCTTTTGTTAATCAAACTCAAGGCCGTAACAAGCGGCAGGCCATGTACAGCACATGACTGTGAGCCCAGCACTTGAGAGGATGGGGCAAGGGGATTGTGGCTTCCTCTATAGTGAGACACTGCCTCAAAAACAAACAAACAAACAAGCAAACAAAATGAGGGTCTGGGGAGGTGAACCTGAGTTTGGATCCCAGCATCCTTGTAAATGCTGGGTGTGGCAGCGTGCGGAGGGGCAGGTGGGAGAGGGTGGAGACATGCAGATCCCTGGGGCTTGCTGGCTGGCCAGCTTAGCTGAGTCAGTCAATGAGAGGTAGAAGACGACAGGGGAAGGCACCTGAGTGTCAACCTCTGGTCTCCACAGGTACACCTGCACACGTGTGCATCTACCCCACAGAACCTCCCCCCACGGAAGAACAACATCTCTTCAGAACACACACAGTGGAAGGCAGGGCACCCAGCCACCAGCATCATGAATGAGCCAGTCTTGGCAAGGGAGGGCTGCCACGGCAGAGGGAAGTGTTCGCACCCTTCTATGCAGCCATCCCACTCCCGGGAATCTGTCCCGGAGAGAAACGCAAATGAAGAAACCTTACATGCCAAAGATGCTCAAGCAGCAGTCTGGCTGCACTGAGGATCTGAGCAGAACTCAGCTGCTTAGCAGAAGGAAAGTCATTCCACAGGCATTTGATGCAGTCAAGCCCTCTGTCGCACGGGAAGCCGCTTAAGATGCATGGCCATGGGGAAATGTGGAAAAGACGCTTGCATAGAGGAAAAGCGTGGACCAGAAATAGGGACCTATCCATAGCATCCTGAACTGTCGAGTGCCATAGACACGCCGTGAGCAGCTAAAACTGCTGTCCCAAAAGCATCCTTAAAGTAACAGCTGTCCAGGGACAGAGGAGTGAACCCCCCCTTGGGCCTCAAGAGTCTGGCCAAGAACAAAGTATGTGGGTTGGGGTGCCTGGGAAGAGGGTCTGGGAAACCTCCAGGCAAAATGAACAGTCTCAAAATGGCTCCTGGGCTGACTGGTGTCCTAGATTCTTATTCCACGTAAAACTGTTCCAGGCAGAGTCACGCACCACAAAATGCACAATAGTAGCCCCAGGGTACCATCTGGGTGAGGTGCCAAACCCTGAGTCCATGGCTCCCTTCTGACCTGCTATAACAGTTGATGTGGGCAACTATTTCTGCCAATGCACGTCAGCAGTTATTATTCAACATGTACGTCAGAGGAGAGGACATAAAAGGAAGTTTATCTTTAGCAGCCCGAAGCCCGTGGCTCGCTTCATCCGTTGCTCATATTGCTCATCTGTTTGATCAGATGCATTGCTGGTGTGAGCCGACTGGCCCTTTACTGACCAGGCGTCAGAGAATGAGTCACGCCGACATGGCATCAAGTGCCCTGCCCTGTAGGATGCCCCCTGAAGAGGTCAGAACTTTGCTTCAAGTCGGGGCAGGGATGGGTGTGCGCTCAAACTCAACCTTGTGTAGATGAGCTTCGACTGTTCTCCTGTCACTGGCCACCCTGGTCTTTCCCTACTTGGTCTCCCAGGGCTCTTGCGAGCCCTGTGCCAACTTTAGCCTACACCTGAGCCGCTATGGGGTTATCTATCTCGGCTTGGCACCTGGGTGGCCTTATGTTTATTGCTTGGAGTTAGCACACATCATTGTATTATTCTGAAGGCACTGACTCTGATAAATGTTATTATTAGCAGGGCTGTTGCTTATGGTCAGGCAAGTTGCGTACTGTATGGTTCTAGAGTGGAGGGGACCACCCGCAGTAGACACTGTAGATTCACATGTCCAATAATTTCAAGAAAAGTTTTTTTCTAGGAAAAATAATATAACAACCTTAGGATAAGTGGGAATTGCGGGGAGGGGGAGGGTGTCTTGAGGAGTCTGTCAAGGCTCCAAGTGGACCCACTGCAGACTCTGAGCAACAAATGACCCTGACCCCAGGGGCTGAGAGTATTGCCTTCCTTAGACTTTTGGGAGCCACTGACCAGAACAGACTCCAAGTTGCAAGGCTGGGGAGCCTACTGCCTGTCATAATTCCGTTGTCCCCATAGTCACTGAGTACACTGGGCCATGGCCATACAGGATGCTGTGCTCCTCTTCTCTGGTGTGCGTTCTATTTTACTGTGATCCCCGAACCTCCCCGAACCTCCCCTCACAGGCCAGCACCCCAAGCTGCTTGCCACCCTGGGCTCAGAGCTGCCACAGGCATGAATTCGACCAGTGTGTTAGCAATGAGGGGCAAGGGAAGCCTGCTCCGCCAGCCTCTGCTCATCTCTCCCCGTTGCCAACAGTGTTCTGCCCCAAGTCAGGCACACCCTTCCCCACCCCTCAGCTGCTTGTCCCCAGAGGGCCCTACTCATGGGCTTCCTCGGCACTGCCTTTCTCAGCTCCCGTGTGGTTGCCTCAGTGAGTATCCCTGAAACTTGCGCACTTGATGACCTGCTGCATGCCCTGGACTCTGGGCCTGGCCACAGGGCCCTGTTCAGACCTAGGCTCTGTCCTTGGGAAGTGCAGAAGGATCAGAAGGAAGCTGGCCTGGGAATGAGTTGAGTAGGGACTGGAACCCACAGCCCCTCCGAGCTGGGCTCTGGTCACCTGACTACAGACAGTGTGCCCCACACAGCTTTGGGGTTGAGAGAATAACCGAGAAACATGATTTTTCGGATACATGCAAGAGGCGCATGCTCTGTCTTCTCTACCTGCGCCCCCCCCCCCCCCCCCGCCTCTGAAGCATCACAACACTGTAAAGCACCCCCTGCATTTAGCCTTTCTTGAGTGACAAGGATTCCCCCACAAGTCACCGTCCACATTCTCCAGGGACTGAGAGTTCTGCCCCAGAGCATGAGTTCCCGGCCTTGCAGCTTCCCTGGAGCCAGGCCGGAGAATCCAGAAGATTCTGCTCCTTGACCACCCCCTTTGGCATGTAAGCACTCATTCATCCCTCTTCTGCCTGTGTGATCGGCCTCAGTTTCCCCATCTGCAAAATGATACCACCAACCAGTCCTCTTGCTTGCTGTGTTAACTAGACACTCTTTATCAGGGTTTGAAAGCCGGCGTGTCCTCAGAGGCTCACTCTGGAGGGACCTCTGAGAGCAGCCGGATCACAAGGGACCTAACTTCCCTAGTAGCCGCATCCTTCCCCTCTCTCTAGCTCCTGCAATTCACCCGCCTCCTGCCCCCAAGCCCTTCTACCTGGTACTCTGCACACCAGGCCTAGAAACCATCAGCCACCCACATACTGGAACTGAGCCCAAACAAAGCCACACTCCCTTGTTCTGTCACCCCAACAAAATGCTAACACAAAGGGTGCCAGAGTTCGCCCTCACAGCCCTAGGGTGGCGTCATCATTTTCCTTCCGTATGGAGGAACCGGGGTGACCTTTTCTACAGCACCTTCTGTACCGGACCCCAGGCTACCTAGTCAGATGACTGTCAAACCATCTTTGTCCTCTATGCGCATGGCAGCAACAAAGCACTGCGTGCTGACTGCATGAAAAATCACACAGGAGCCTGAAATCCAGCGGCATCCTTGCACGAGCATGTGTCAGTGAGCGGCCAGAGGCTTACACACACACACACACACACACACACACACACACACACACACACACTGCGTAGGTCCTCCTTCACGGGCTGCACTGAGCAGTAGTAACCACTGGCTACAGGGAGACCTTTTAACAGGGACAGCCCTGCAGCAACATTTCCTTTCCATAAGCCACAGGTTGTTTCCAGAGGTGCCAGGGCTACATCCTCCTTAGGAGGCCTTTATCCCCAGAGACTAATAGCTGTCACCTCACAAGGACTGGTGTCATCACCTCAGTCTGCCTGCCCTGTCAGCGGGCTCCCGCCCACTTCCCATGCAGCACAAGGCTATGAGAGATCCCTTTGGCGTCCTATCCTGACTGTTCCACCTGCACCAGCTCATGTATCCTATAACAGGATGGGTTGCTTCCGCCAGGAAGTCAGCTGTGATTTATTGTCTAACAGATTTATCTAGCATTCTCTCCTTCTTCCTCCTTCCCCTCCCTCCCTCCTCCTCCTTCTCTCTCTCCTCTCTCTCCCTCTCTCTCTTCTCTTTCTCTCTTTCCCACCCTCTATCAAAGCCACTTGCAACAGGAGCACCAAAAAATAAATAAATAAGAGGATAGGGCTGGGATAGTTTCCCCTGGAGGCTCAGCTTCTGGGCTAGGACAGTCCCTGTGAGCCAGAAGAGACCCGGAGTTTTTATGTGCATCTAGAACAGAGCCAGCCCCTTGCTGCAGGCCTTGTGGCCTTACAGGACCTCAGCTCATGTGACCTGAAATGGATGCCAGAGCAAGCTCTTGGACAGGCTGTCCCCAGCCAGACCCAACTGTGGTGTTCTGAAGGGTCCTATATCCTCCATCAATTGTCGCTGGTGTTCTGTGGGACCCTTCTCTGAGAATGGTGCCTGCTTTACCCCCAGAGATAAAGGGGGGTATGTGAATTCCAAAACAACAAAAACATCAAAACCCAGGCTGGGCATGGTGGCACACATCTGTCATGCCAGCATCTAGAGGGCAGAAGCAGGACACTGTGAGTTCGAGGCCAGCCTGGGTCACACAGTGAAGACCCATCTCAAAACAAGAAAACATGACAGGCTTTAGAGCACACGGTTTCCTGGCACTCACAGTATAGCCACACGCCTCCAAGGGGTCTCGTCACCAAGTCTGCTGGGAGCCTGTGTGAAGACATCACCCTCCATGGCCTTTGCAGCACCTGAGTACAGCCTGCTCAAGGCCACCTGGCCTGACCTCTGGGAGCACAGCATGCTGGGCCCAGGGGTTCCTGAGTACAGCCTTCCATATTTGCATTCCAGCCAAAAAAGATGTATAAGTCTAGCACAGACACACACACACACACATAGACACACAGACATAGACACACACACTTAGACTCACACACACACTCAGACACACATACACTCATACATTCAGATACACAAACACATACTCAAAGACATACAGACACACACACTGACACATTCACACACACACTCACACAGACACACACATACAAACATAGACACACAGAGACACACACACTTAGACACACACACACTTAGACACACATACACTCATACATTCAGACACACAAACACATACTCAGAGACATACAGACACACACACACTGACACATTCACACACACTCAGGCAAACAGACAGACACGCGCACGCACACACACACACACACACACACACACACCACAGGTGGAGGGCTGTGCTGCTGAACTGGGGACACCTAGTTTCCCTATCAGGTGTATCCAGCTGCAGCTGCAGAATACCTATGTCTCAGGACATCCGTGAATACGGCTCAACACAAAAATGTAAATTTACTTAAAACATCAAGGTCTCCCCACACACACCTTTCAATTTGTTCGTAACTCAATTGTGTCAATCTCAAACATGAATTTTTGGGTGTTGATGCTGTGTTATGCTGACAAAGAGTTGAACAGGCCTGAGTTCATCGGCTCTCCATTTCCTGTCTGTTCTATCTGCTTCATCGCCATCGCAGGCCCACACACCCCTCAGCTCATGTTTGTGTCGGATCCCTGTCCTCAGAAGACAGATGTGGGCTTGTTCTCTCTCCCACCTCTCCTATGGCTGCACTTTGGTGACTGATGTGCTATACAATGTACAGAGTGAGCCTGGCCGGGTAACCCCCAGGGTTGAATGGAGCTTCCCCAAGTCCCTATATGGGCCTTTCCGCCTTTGTGGCCGCCGAGGCTGTGTTTGAAGCACAGAGATTTATCACACAAAATATACAGTATCTCATCTCAACCTCACTGCTAGGTAAAGAGTTTAAAAAGCAAACAAACATGTGTGTGCGTGTGTGTGTGTGTGTGTGTGTGTGTGTGTGTGTGTAGGTCAGAGCACAATTTATGGGAGTTGGTTCTCTCTTCCCACCGTGGGCTCCAGGGGTTAACATCAGGCAGTCAGCTTGGTGACAAGTATCTTTACCCACTGAGCCATCTCCCTGGCCCTGGGAAGGGAGGTTTAAAGCTCCAGCCTTTTTTAAGTGAGGGAAGCAAGGAATGAAGGAAGCAAGGCTTCCTGCCACAGACTCCTTGGGGCTGCTTCTCATGTGCCTAGAGCTGGGGCTGTGTCAGACACTGTCCTTTGGGGGCCCCCTTTTCAAGCTACCCTTCATGGAGCCAGGAACTGGCTGCTGTAGATGACTCTGAGAAAGGGGCAGACTCAGTGGCCTGTGACCTGGCAGTAAAGTCCAGACAACATCCAAGACCTCCTCCTGGCCCAATGGGACTTCCAGAGTAGCTGCCCATGGGAGTTGATGTCCCAAGCCACAAGGTTCTGTCGCTGAGCCCAAGATAGGCTGGATCACAGCTCCTGGCCTGCAGAGCAAGCAGCAAACCCAGCTTCCTCTTCAACTTGCCTAATGCAGGGTGTGGTGTGTGACACTATTGCACCAGGACCTGTCTGTAAGGACTTGTCTAGGGACATTTCATGTGGTCTAAGCTAAGGAGACCAGCCTTGTGAGGTTGGGGTGAAGACAACACCAACCCCTCAAAGCTGATGCTAGCCAGGCCTCTGTCAGCCCAAACCCCCCCCCAATCTCCCCCCCCCCCCCCAATCTCCATCCCTTTAAACAAGCAGTCAACATTAAAAGTAGGAGGCTGCCAGCTTGTCTCAAAAATTCTGTTCAGGCCTCCCTAAGCTCACCTTCCCACACAGAGAGCACTTCAGGGACACAACTCTGCTGGCCCTGAGGGATTCGGTCTGGAGGTTGAGATCTGCCGGCTCTTGGCCACAGGGTCTCCTGCTGAGGCTGTGAGCTCTGCTCCAGGCCCCAGTACACTGTGTTTATCATATATAACCCCCATACAAACACACACCATCATCTTGGCATGAAGGGAAGATGGAAGCTGGCCCGAAGTGGCCTGCCAATCAGAGGTCACTCAGACTCTGCTCCCACATAAATGTGTGGGTTTCCATCACAACCAAGCAGAGAGCAAGCTGGCATTTCATTCCATACTCCTGTTTGCCTGGAATCTTCCATGTAACAGCAATCAAAATGAAAAGCAATTTAACATCTGATGCTTTTCCTTTTTACTGACTCCAAGACACGCCCTCTGAATAAATCTAAACCGGTAACAGAATCGTCATTTAACTTTGCATATGCATAAAGTATGTATCTGAAGCAAAAACTGGAGATTAAAACCAACCTTTAAGAGCTGAAAATGTACACTGAATAGAATGCATTCATATGACGGGGGACGCAGGAGCTAGCCAGACCCCCATGAAGCCCATTGCCATAGCCAGTCAACAAGCAAAATTAATCACGAGGTTTATTACAGGCCAGGCCAAGGGAGCGGTAAAGCCATTAAAGAGCAGTTTCTACTCAAGGCAAGTGAAGTCAATTGCCTCTGTTGTGTCTGTTAGGTTAACAGGGTTAAAGAATCCTGATTTTCCCAAGTGACTGGCATTAGACCAAAAACACTCATCAAGGTAAACAGCAAGTCTCACTCACGGCAGTCTCCAAAAAAAGGTTTCGAGCATCAAAAATGGCAGGCGAGAGACTAGGGGGCTGCAATGCTGCAAAGCAGCAGTATCCCCCTCAACGCGAAGTCAGATCGCCCGCAGGCTTCTGCCACCACACTGGAGCAGCTAACCGGGGATCACGGTAGCACAGGGGCATTCTCAGGGCTGGCCCTTGCTCAGACCTAGCTGGCTACTCCAGAGCATCACGCAGTGAGCTAGGGTGACGCGAGGACAAGGCCCCAAATGGATGGCGCTGCAGTTCTACCAGAGCTCAGGGAGCCTAAAAGGCCCAGGGGTAGTGAAGATCCCAGGTGGACTGGAGAAGAAATGGGGTCAGTATTGGGGGAGGGTAAATACGACCGCCCCTCCCCGACCCCTTCTCCTTTTCAAGAACAGGGGATTGGATCTCTTTTCCTCCCTCCCCCCAGGTTAATCGACCTCCGCGCATCTCCAGCCGCAGCCCCCTTTCCAAAACTCGCCATGCGCGAAGCCATTGCGCAGCGTACGCGGGCGGGTTGCGAGAAAAGGGGTTCCCCGAGGCTTCCCGCGATCCCCACGCCGCGAGCAAATGACATCAGAGGCTCGCGTGGACCCGTCCTGCAGCAAAGCCCGGCGCGGGGCGTGCGTGCGTGCGTGCGTGTGAGGGGAGTCGGGCCTCGGGAAGCCGGCTTCACTAACCCTTCTTAAATTTATTCAGGCAGCCGGAGCTGCAGAAGGAGCGCACGGAGGCCGTCTCCCAGCAGCCGCGTCCCTTCATCCCCGCGGCCAGCGGCCTCCGAGCGGCTGGGCGCTACATGGCGCTGGGCCCCGGGCGCGCAGCTCGGAGGGCCGCGGGGCGGAGGCGGCGGCGAGCGCTCGTGGGTCCCAGCGTCGCGTCGCACGGAGTACCGGGCCGCCCTGAGCTCGGTCCCTTAACCCCGTCGGCGCCGCGCGAGCCGAGAGGTCTCCCCGCCTCCACCCCGAGAGCCTGCGCCGCCGCAGCCGTGCGACCCCGCGAGCTCCGGGGCGCGGGGTGCGAGGCGGGCTTCCCGCGGCCACGTCACGTCTGCACGCGAAAATCCTTGCGAAGGTGCCGCCCCCTGCAGCAGCAGGCTCGGTGCTGCTGCATTTCAAAGGAAGGGTGCCCTTGAGAAGCCGGGGCACGTGGGAAATGGGGTGGCCCGGAGGCTGAGGGTGATTCCAGGAAATTGAGGTCACCGCAGAGACACGGTCACCTTCTAACCCCGCTGAGGCAGCTGATGCGTCATCTGTGTCCAGCCACCTGCAGCTAGCTACCTGGCTACCTTCTGGGAGGAAGGCAACAGGCGGGGCTCCAGGGACTTCATCTGGGGACATCTGCCTCTGCCCAGACCTCTATAAATACAAATGCCCTGTGGAAGTCTTGTGGGTACACAAACCCAGTTGCCCAAATGTCAGTTTCTTGTGGTCCCCTAGAGCTTTCTCCCAACCCTTCCTCCACCCGTCTCCCATCAGCTAACTGCAGGACCCTCCTAGTTGCTCAGCTGAGAAAGCGCAGAGCCTTCCTTACCTGACTTCCTTACTTGACTGTGATCTGCCTTAAGACCACTGGGCGAGCACATCCTGAGCGCGATGCCCATAAAACACACTCAGGATCCCACTGTTCTCTATCGCCCACTCTCTCCGGGACCACAGACTCTAAGAAATCGTCCCAGAAAATCTCCCAGTTTCCACTCTGGCTGTCTGCAGTCCACACTCAGTACAGCTGCCCAAAGTTTCCACTTCAACGTCAGACTCATGATGCCCGCATAGGAACCTGTATACATGACAACGGTTTACTGACCAGGCCCCGGTCTTCCTACTTTTGAGAGGCCTCGAACACCTGCCTAACTTCCCCAGTAGAAAGAAAACCCCAGCCTCGGTTTTCTGGTGGTTTTTATAGGATTTATGTGTGTAGGATTAGTTCAGGACAGGATATGTAGCCACGTGCTCTGAGTATCCTGGAAGCTGGAAAAATCTGACTAAAAGCAGTGTCTCTGACCTGAGCTAGAAAGGTCAGGACAAGAGAGTGCAGCCCTAGGTGTCTCCTCACACTTAGCCACTCTGGCTTCCCTGAGAAGTCAGCAAAGAAAACACATCTAGAGAAGAAAGTGATGTAGTAAAGAAAAAAAAAGAGAAGAAAATAATCTCTAAGTTCTGGAAGAGCACATGCACACAAACACGTGTATACACATTAACTCACATGAGTGCACATGATTGCACATTCATTAATTTCTGTGCACACACGTGAACACACATGCACATGTACACACACATGAACACACATGCATGCACACACACTGTGCCACCTTTCTACATGATTATTTCACACTGTAAGCCACGTCAAAAGAGTATCAGGCTCTGCGCATGTAGGGTGGTTAGAGTCCAGCCCAGTAGGACGGGTAGCTTGATATGTTAGCTGAAAGGTCACAGGTGACGAAGCAGCAGGGTCAAGGGACCCACCATCACACTTCCACTCACCACCAGGACACTGCTAACCAGGCTCTGGTTGCATCAGGTTCTGCCTTTGCTCAGACTAGTGCATATGCACACGCTAAAATCCATGTACATACATTGGTGTGTGCACCTGTGCATATGTGTGTGTGTGTGTGTGTGTGTGTGTGCTCACGCATGTGCACAATATCCAATGTCCAACCCAGTGCCGGAGGCTAGAGGAGACAAGAAATTAAGAAGACTCAAAGGTGCAACGTGGTGGCAACGTGGGGGAGAGCCACAGGCATGTCCCCACCCTGCAGCCTAGTGAGAGGCACAAGAGCCTTCAGCGGGAGAGGAATAGGCAGGATGCTCTTTACCTGTCCCCACGGGTAGTAAGAACAGGTGCCATTTAAGAGCCCAGCTGAAGGGGAATGTCTGTGCTATCAGCTTCACGAATACAGAAGAGGCATCTAGACTTACGTAGGAAATGACAGCACAGATACAAACCAAACTGCTGGAAGAAAAGCAACTTACACAACATGTTGGTAATTGAGTGAGAACTATGCATAAGCAGAGTTGTTAAAGCAACAGACGCAGGGGCCAATTTCCTGGAATCCAGGATTCTTTCTTCTCCTGGACCCATCATGCCCTACTGGGACTTCAGTCACTTGTCCGTTTCCTGAACTCCCTGGAGACTGAGAGTGTGGCCTTCTCTCATTGTTCCCAGCTTCCGGTGTGACTCAGTGATGAGATCAAAGAATTGGTTGCTGAAAGTGGCTTAGTCACTTACCATGAACCCCACCTGGCTGAGCCTGGCAAACCAAACCCCTCCCACCTTCCCCAGCTTTTCACTGCTGCATCTTCAAGTTTGCTTCTGTTGTGCCCCGCCCCCACTGACACACACACACACACACACACACACACACACACACACACACACACAGCCCAGAGGTGATGGCTTCAGCCCTCAAGGCTATGGGAACTGTGCCCCACCCCCGCCACCACACACACACACACACACACATACACACACATGCTCACACACACACACACACACACACACACACACACACACACACACCAGAGGTGATGGCTACAGCCCTCAAGGCTATGGGGACTGTGGCTTCTCTCTGAGCCACAGGCTCAGCATTAGAAAGGCTGGGGCCTTTGCACAGGGACATGCCTGGTCCCTGAGGGGTTATGTTAAGAATGAAGCTTTACAGAAGCAGTGTTCTAAGAATAACCACACATAGGTGCTGACTACCATTGCCATTAATAAATAAATGACTTTGTGCCAAAGCCAAGGAATTAATTCAAAAGCAATTTATGAGAATGGGTTGCTAGGCAATTAAAATAATGTCTGAGGTGAAAAAAATTTCAATTTGTCATTGATTATGCTAAAGCTACAAAATTATTATAGGGAAGACTGTGCCATTTAAATCCGTTTGATGAAAAGGACAGTGCGTGTTCACACTTCCATTCAACTGTTCCCATGGGTTATTAATCAAGGGGACTTTTGCTTGTTGGAGTCTAAATATTCCTTTCACTGACAAGTCCCTGAAGACTCTGTTCATTTGTTTAGTATTCAATCATTACTTTTTTTTTTAAACTTAAAGTGATAACAAATACAACTAAAAGTACAGATCTACTTCAGAATATCCCCCCTTGGTTGGTTATTAGAGCAACACAAATTAACAGCCTTGATGAGCTTGTTTAAGTATATTACAATAGCCACAAATTTATTTAGTCATTTACAACCTAATAACGCCATCACTGAGATTCTTGGGAAGCCGGTGTGCTCCTGTTCTGCGGTGTGGGGCATCGGTGGCTTATCCCACAAAGGGTCGTGATAGCTCGTTCAGGGCCCTAAATGCAACAATCCAGCTCCTGGGACTTCTCCCTCGGGAAATGAAGCCAGAGGATCAAAAGGCTTCCTGTACAGAGATGCTCATTGCTTCGCTGTCCAGAATAACACAAACGAAAAGGTCAAACACCCGACCGCTGAAGGATGACTCAAACATTAAGAGAATATCAGCTCGGTGGACTATTACACAGCCATTAACATAATCGTAAGGGTGGGCAACCGTTAGCTATAATGCCGGGGCGACGGGCAGATCATGAAGTATCCTGTTTAATTAGATGCCGAAGATGAGAAACAAGAAAAAGAGAAGGAAAAAAAATACATAAAATTCAAAGGCTGGATTGTTAGGGTGTGAACCCACTGGCAATTTTTTCTTTTTATATTGTAAACAATTTTTTACTTTTTAGTATAGTATGTTCCACAGAGACAAAAATCACATTCAATCAATTGATCAAAGTATTTGAAACCCTTTCCTGAAGGGGGAAACCAGGAAGAAAGAGTCTTTGAAGACTGTGTGCTTTGTTCGGGAAGGGTGAGATATTTTATTAAACCGTGGGTAGCAGGACATGGGGCAGTGGCCAGAGAGCAGGCAATCAGGACTATGGGTCCCATCTTATGATGCCAGTCAGGTGTGGGTGGGTGGGGAGGGGAGGGGAGGGACTCAGATTTGTAGCCCACCTGCCAGGTGACTTAATACCAATATAGTAGTCACCCTGAGCCTTGCTTGCCAGATCCTCAGCCAGAAACGGCCCTTGCTTACTCTCTTGTTCTATTTGGAGCTAAACCAAACGGGCCCCAAATCCCAATTTGAACTCCACCCCGAGGACCTATGAACAGGACTGTACTTAGACATGAAGGGATCCTTCTAATAGAATAAAGCCCCCCAGTGGGGCTAACCTACTCTGACAGGTGCCCTTCCAAGAAAGGTAGATTGAATGTGGACATAGAGAGTCCTGTACAGAAGCAGGCAGAAAGCAAGCCAAGGACACTCTGACCTTGGGCTTCTAGTTTCCAGGAGAGGAGAGAGAGGGAGAGAGGGAGAGAGGGAGAGAGAGAGAGAGAGAGAGAGAGAGAGAGAGAGAGAGAGAGAGAGATGCAGGCCTAGACTGTGGTGTTTTGTGAGTCTGAGCCGACTAATTGCCCCGAGATGTCAGGTGGGATCTAAGTTGGCAGGAATGACCCATACCAGGGACAGATGCCAGGCACTGCCAAAGCCTGGCTCAATTACAAATGTCCAACTCAATGCTGAGCGTGACTGTCACCTGCAGAGAGGCTGTGGACCCGAGACGTCTGGAATGAGGGAGCACAGTGTGGAGAGCTCTGGTGTGCAGCTGGTGAGACGGAGGTAGAGAAGGAGAAGAGCAGGTCTTGGTCCTCCAGGGAATGACCAGGACGGAATGCGCTAAACCTCTGAGCTCCACTTCTCCTCCCACCCACCCCCGAGACCTCCACCCGGGCATTTTCGAAATCTCTGATTGACAGATCCTACAACATAAGCATTCAGACATTCTTAGGGCCACAGTCACAAATTTGAGGGCAGCCTGGTCTACATAGTGAGTCCTTGTCTAACACAAAACAAACAAACAACATGGAGAGAAAAAAAAAAAAACCCTGAAAAATATACAACAGAAGACAAACTAGAATGAGTGACTCCACAGCAGCAAAAACCCCAACTACCCAAAGGGTAACCATGGCAACAGATCCAAAGGGTAACCATGGCAACAGGTTAGCAAGCTTCGGAAAGCACACGATCTGTAGGCATACGTTACTGTGTAATTCAAATGCTGGTTTCTGTAACCCTCATTTCTGGTTCCAATCCTTGTTCTGAGAATCTCCTGTTTCAATGTTGTATATCCTCCCCAATTGTCCCCTGATATGCCAATAAAGCAGCTTACAGCCAATCACTGAGCAGGGGAGACATTAGGAATGGACTTCCTGTCAGCCAGGGGAAGAGGAGTTAGAGGAGGAAGTAAGGGGATTGAGCCGTGGGAGAGGTCCAAGAGACATCAGGGGAGCGAGCTAGAACGGGGATAGCTACAAAGTGCAAGTATATCTGGGATGCATGCTGGGAGGAAGCCAATTTAGCTTAGAGAGTTAAGAATAGAGTAATAAGCCGGGGCATGGTGGCGCACGCCTTTAATCCCAGCACTCGGGAGGCAGAAGCAAGTGGATCCCTGTGAGTTCGAGGCCAGCCTGGTCTACAAAGCGAGTCCAGGACAGCCAGGGATACACACAGAGAAACCCTGTCTTGGAAAAAAAAAGAATAGAGTAATAATTGCTCAGTTATTGTGTTGTAAAGCTTATTATTAAACAAATATAAAAGAGCCTCAATTATTTATGTGATAGCCTGGTTAAGAGAGAAATGGAAAAACAAACACGGTTTTATAAAAGTAACAATGATTAGCCGACAAACCAAGGCCTACCCAGTCTCAAAGGGAACACCTTTTTATTCACTGTTTACTTAGTAACAGTGTAAGAAGAGTGCCAAGGAAGCTGACAATTCATACTGTTGTAAGACAGGCATGCCTGCCTGTGTGCGTGCGTGTGTGTGTGTGTGTGCATGTCTGTGTCTCTGTGTGAAGCATGTACATGCCATAGTGCTTGTGTGGAGGTCAAAGGACACCCGGCAGGATTCGGTTCTTCCCTTCCCACATGTGGGTCCTGAGGACTGAACTCGTCCCTAGGCGCAGAGGCAGGCACCTCGACCTGCCCAGCCATTCTGTCAGCCCTCTGGCTTCTTTTTTGAGGCAGGGTCGGTCTCTCGTTGAACTTGGAGCTCACCCATCAGCTAAGCTGGCTGGCTGGCAATCACCTAAGAGTCTGCCTGTCTCCATCTACTCCCAGCACTGGGATTGGACATGCACCGCCAGGCCCAGCCTTTAGGTGGGCGCTAGGGATTTGAACTCAGGCCTTCATGGTTGCTCAGTAAGCACTTGACTCACTGAACCATGTCCCCAGGCCCTTTTTATTCTGTTTGGCCAGTGCCTGCTGATATTTGTCATGTGCACTCTTGTCACCCAGCAGTTTCACTTCTTGGGAGCTGAGCTAAGTTACACACATTATGGCTGTTCCACACGGCACTCTCTGGAAGAGAAACAGTGTAAAGAATCTTCATCAGCCCTCAAAAGGTAAGTTAAGGAAACCATAGAGCCCTTCCACAGCTGAAATAGATCTATTTGAATCCGCACATGAGGATCTTAAAAAATACAATGGGGCCCGAGAAAAGGGTGTATGGTTTAATCTAATCTCATAGGCCATATGGAGGCACATGGGGGAGGGGCACCTACCCTTCTCTGCTTTAGGAACTTTTTTTTTTCTTTTCAGATGCTCCACTGTAACAAATTATGTGGCTCTCTTGGGAAGAGAATGAGATGGAGGGAGGTGATGAGAGATGACTAAATTGTGCATGGCATATCTTAGAATCATTTAACCATTTCACAGTGTTATCTTTCCTAAGTATATGTAATTCTCACAAACAGGGATAGGGACAAATGGGCCACAGGAATGCCTGCTCACACTGAAACCTGTGGCTAGGAACAGGCGTGCCCAGGGTCACATCAGAGAAGCCACCACACCAGTGCACACAGACCAACCTGGCAGGCAGCAATCAGAGAGGGACTGGATCATTTGGCGCATGCGTGGCACAATCCCCATGAGTCGGAGGAGCAGAGCCGCCCATGGCGATGGGCCCTGCAAAGAAGGGACATAACTGCAACCAGGTGTGGAGGGACCATGGGTCAGGTACCTGTCATCCAACCAGGCTGGAGGCCTCAACCCACCCTCAGCTTCCAGGTTGCTGCAGCAGCTCACAGCTACAGATGCCGGTGGCCACCGGAGTGGGGCTTGGGCACAAGGAAAGGACATCCATGTGGGCATTCACTTGCCATAACCTCCTAGGCCTGCTCTGAGCCGTGTGGTCAAAGAGGTGATAGAGAGGCTGGAGAGTTGGCTCAGTGGTTAAGAGCACCATCTGCTCTTCCAAAGGTCCTGGGTTCAATTCCCAGCACCCACATGGCAGCTCACAACTGTCTGTAACTCCAAGATCGGACACCCTCACACCAATGCACATAAATTTAAAAATTAAATAAAATATTTTTAAAAAAAGAGGTGACAGAACCAGCAGGAGGGTCTGATAGGTGAAAAAAGAAGACATTGGGAAAAGCAAACCATGACAGGTGTACCCCTACTCAGACCGTAAGACTGACAGCCTTTCTGGAAGCCCCCCTCAGGTCCGTCATGTCACGTCCAACCGTGCTCTTGTGAAAGCCCAGCCCTTTAGTGCTTCTGTCTCACACTCACTGTCCTCCACCACCCAGGCAATGGTCAACTGTCCATACTCTTTCCACTCTGTGGGGGCAATGTCTGTGCCCACGGGATGGAGCCCTTTCTGCCTTAGCATCCAATCAGTAGTAGAACAGTCTTCCCTCAGAGCTCTACAACCACCTGCACACCCTCTGCTCATCTGCCCCGCCCAGCAGAGCCCAGCATCTCACCTCTGCTTCTTCATGGCCATCATGGTGTTCTGAATGAGACTGCTCGGATGTTTGAATGCTTAGTCCCCAGTTGGCGGAACTGTCTGGGAAGGACTGGAAGGTGTGTCTTTGTCGGAGGATGTCACTGACTGAGGGTGGGCTTTGAGGCTTCAAAAGACCTCACCAAACCCAGTTTCTCTCTGCCTTCTACCGTCTATAGATTAGGGGTGTAAGCTCTCAGCTCCTGCTCCAGCGCCATGCCTGTCTGCCTGTTGCCATGCTCCCTACCATGACAGTCATGGACTCACCCTCTGAGACTGTATGCAAGACCCCAGTTAAATGGTCCCTTGGTCATGGTATCTCTTCTCAGTGATAGAACACCTTTCTGGTGGGTGTGTACTGTGCATGTGCATGTTTGTATGTGTATGCCTATGTGTATGTGTGCATTTGTGTCCATGTGTGTCCTTATAGGGTGTTCTTCCTGTGTGTGTACATGTGTGCGATACATGTTCGTGTGTGTTCTTGTATAGTGTCTTTACATATGTGTGTGAATGTATGTGCCCATGCATGTAAGCATGCATGTATGTGCCTGTGTGTTCCACTATAATGTTCTCATGTGTGTGCAAATGTGTACTGCACTTGAGTATGTATATATGTGTGAATGCACATGCATTTCTGTCAAACTACAATAGGAATCTTAATGGCTTTGCCATAAAGATTACATCTGTGGAGACCTTATTTTCCCAAATAAAGTCACACTCACAAGTGCAGGGCATTAGGACATAATGCCGCCCCTAGGACTGGCTTTGGCATCACTGGAGCCCAGTGCTGCCCTTGATGCATAGCAAGACTCTAGTCCCCATGAATGGCAACTCAAGCAAGAATGATGAGACCTGAGCAGGGAGGAGAGCGGCTTAGAGAAGGCAGGTTGCACCCGGGAGGCAGGGCACTGCCACCTTTAAACCCTGCCTCAGGATGGAGAGCAAGGTGCACTGGAGGCCCTGATCTTCACAGCGTTGGGTCCAGGGTTGGCCTGCAGGAAGGTCCTCCCAGAGGCAGGAGCTAGCAGGGGGTGGCTCTTCAGGAAAGTAGTGACAAGAACAGAATCTGTCCCGGAAACATTACACACAAGGCAAGTGTCAGAGGAGTCCCATGCGGGGAGGTGGTCAGGTGCAAAGATGATGAGGGACTGAACCAGGGCTGTGACAGCATGGCCTGAGGGAATGAGTGCAACCCAAGGAAAATGTGACAGGAAAGGGACAGACAGGGCCACGCTGCAGGCAGTAAGAGGAGGAGGGAATGGGTCTCACCAGAGGAGGAGGAGCAGGGGGGGGTGGAGGGGGAGGTTTGGAGACACAGAAGATGGGGCCTGGGGCTGCAACAAGTCTAAAAGGAAGGTGTGTGGTTTAACATCATGGACACCACCCAATTAAGAAAGCAGACTCCTGGGCACATATGTTTGTTAGGTAGCCGCAAGGGCGGGCTGTTTATGCAGAGGAGCTACATGAGACCCACTTTGTAAACAATTCATTTGTCGTGTCTTTTTACAGGAATACCTGGTGCCCAGGCTCTCAGTAGCAACTCTTTTATTATGTTAGGAGGTAGGAACTCGACTGAATGACTTTTACATGACCACTCCCGCCCCACAGAATAAAATTCAATGCCCACTGGGAATGGGCTTCCCAGGCTAGGGGCCAGCAGAGGGATGCCATCTGTCTCGTGGCATCTATGCAGAGGCTCCACAGAGCTTCTCCCACAGAGCCATGAGCATCACCCAGTAGGAGAGGCTCCCATCAAGGGAGTGGGGAAAAGAGCCTCGACAGGAGACACCAAGCTGGACACTGGTTCCCACTGCCTGAGCCCAGCTGGGACACTGTCACCACAGTATGAGGAGAAAGCCGTATCATGCACCTGAAGATGCATCATGACTTTGGTGAGCCTTTCCTCCTCTTGGACCATGAGTTGTGTGAGGCCTTCTCATCCTGCTGGAGATGCAGGGGTGAGAGTTAGACCATGGGCATCTGTGACCGAGCCACTCCGGCTCTTCCTTGGCACAATAAACGTGCGATGGTTCTCCACTCCCAGCTAGTTTACAACTGAGGTGCTTGAGAATGCCTGGAATCCAGTGTGAGCTGCTATTGCCATGGGGACAGGCAGGCCACTGGCAAGATGGGAAGACACACACTGCTTGGGGGAGATGAAGTGAGAAGGGACCAGGAAGCCCAGCTGTCCTCTGAAACCCTTCCTGGGGGTTCTTTCTTTGGACAGAGGCAGCTCTTGGCCTTGGGCGTCAAAGCTCTCTGTCCCTTCTGGAGGAGCGCTCCCTTGACCTTTTTACCCAGCCTCCATTGCTAGCGAGCCAACGTCCCTGGAGGACAGCTGACTCAAGGGCAGTCCCCACCTTAGGAATGTCTCCTCCAAGGTTGGACCAGGCTATCCCAGGTTAGCTGCTGGAGCCATTCATGGCCCTCACAAATTTGAAAAAAAAAAAACAAAAAACAAAAACTTGGGCTGAACACACCCGGAGTCCCTCCAGAACAGGTGGAGACAAACTGTGGGGAGAGACGTTAAAAATACTCCTGAACACCTGTGTGCCAAGCCAGCAGTGTGTCTGTACGTGCCCGGGCAACGCTGCTTTCTCTGCTTTTGAAGCCATGCATCTGAAGGGTAGAAGGGCAACCCAGGGTCAACCACCTTTGCCAAAATAAAGCTGGCTCAATCCATTCCGTGTCGTTATCTTTTGCCTTAAGGACTCCAGCAGGAGGACTCAGCTCACAGCCCCTGTACACTTTGTCTAACTGTGTGGCTTATCCATAATATAAGCAACAACCACACACAAAAAAGCATATGCAACACAGTCTTTGAACTGGGCCTGGGACTGAGTATCACTAGGTATCAGCTATAGGATTTAGTGACCCTCCAGTGAGATACAAGACTGCTTTAATTATTAAGGAGGTTTTAAGTTGTTCAGAGTATGGGTAAAAATAGGTAGCCTGATTACATTACAGGTATGCAGCATGCTAAAAATATACCCACACCTCACAACTTGATCTAACTGTGGAAAACTTTTTGGCTATGAAGGTAAATTTTTGAAGCAAGTGACAGGTAAATCTCAGGAACACTCTTTTCCAAAAAAAAAAAAAAAAAAAAAGAATGCCCACTGCTTAGCTGGCCTGCTGGCATTTCTCTTGATTTCTTATTGTATGAAACATGCCAGCAAGGACATCAGAGTACAGCCATGAGTCAGCCGTCCTTCCAAAGAATCACTCTTTAACAGCATCCATTCATCCAGCCCAAATACAGGCTAGTGAAGGAAAAAAAAAAAAAAAAAAACTCTGAGGTAGAAAGAAGTGATGAAAAAAATGTAGATGGAGGACATGGATTATCCTTCCTCCCTCACGACCTTCTCTCTCTACAAAGCAAGCACCAGTGACAGGCAAATGGTACCTGGGTACCCATCGGTCTGCCTAATCAGGCAATGCTACATTCTTGGCATGCATCTCCACAGCACTGCAGCACTGCTGCAGCTCACACTGACCCCCAAACCTGCACATCGCCTCATAAATCTTCACCACCTTTTCCTTTCATCGGCACCGCCTTGGATGACCCAAGGCACAGGCCCTCCAGAGTCCTTTCTGATACACAGAGCTTAGGCTAGGCAGGCAGAACAAAACACACACCCCAGCCCACCAGGTGAACCCACCAGGACCCAGAGGGTTCATCGAGACCCACTGGGTTAGACTCCACATGGTTTGGGATTTAACATAGACCTCCAGGGCCTTGGGGGTTAGGGTCCCTTTACCTCCACTTCACTCTCCATTCCTTTACCAACCCCCAACACACCAAAAGCTAGGCAATAACAACCCCCCTAGCAGCCCACCCACCCAACTCAAGGGGTTACCAGATCTGTCTGACCTTGCCAGGTGATGGAGATGGGGACCGACTGCTGGTAGGAGCGAAGGCAGAGATGGCCCATCAAGTTTAAACACATCTCCCCCTTCAGCTGATAGCTCAAGGCAGGAGGGGGCAGCTTTAAGAGCTGAGGAAGCCCTAAGGCTCCTCTGGCTGGGTAGTTTCCCAGAGTGACCTCAAACTGCTTACTCAGAGGCACAAGCAGGCTGGAGAGGGCTTTTCCTGTGACAGCCACCACTGGAGTTTAAAACCCCCTCTCCGTGCTGGGAGCACACACACACACACACACACACACACACACACACACACACACACACACACCTGCCTGCTCAGTGTCCATTCCAGAGCATAGTTGCCTGAGTAGAGCTCGCAGCTCTCAGGTGCATGGACAGGATCCGCACCCTTGAAAGCCTGCTGACTGCACCTCAGAGGCTAGGGAGAGGAGAGGGAGGTGCCAGGGAAAGGGTTTTACTGCTCTCTTGCAGCCTCAGGGAAGGCTGAAGCCTGCCTTTACTAAAAGATGGCTGGCCTCTATCTAGGCTGAATTCCAGTCCCTGGGCTTCCCAGAGCCAGTCAGTCCCTAGTACAGAGAGGGGAAGGTATCTCTCTTGGGACATCAGCCTGGCCAGAGCCCTTCCCCACGGCTGAACTGTGGGCTGCACATAAGGTGAGAAATGCCTCCTCCTGTCCAACTTCTGGCTAAATCCTTTGTCCCGGGTGTGAGGGCAAGGGGTCCTCGACCCAAGACTGAGGTTAGCTTCGAGCTCAGCCCTCCAGGCTGCTATCAGCTGGAGCCCGGGAAAGGCTCAAGCGGCCGGTCGCCCCGGGGGCCCTCCTGCCCAGCCCGGTCAGCCCACCGACTCACCCCAGGGAGGGGCTCTCCGGAGTGAATGTGGATCCGGCCCCGGAGCCGCCGGGGCTCAGGCAGGTGCCGCCTTCCCGCCGCGCTCTCAGCGCGTCCCGGTGCTGTGCCGGCTGCCGCCGAGCTGAGCCCGCGAGGAGGGCGGTGCTGGGTTAGGAGATGCGCTGCGCCCGGGGCCCGCCTCCCCGCCGCGCCCGCCGCTTCAGCACCGCGGACAGCGGCCAGCCCCGCGCAAGAACGGCCTCACCCGGAGGCCAGCGCTCCGCCCGCGCCCCAGGCCTCTGCTGCGTGGCTCCAGGCACCAGGCTGGACAAAGGCTAGCTACCGTGGAGGGACGTGCGCGAGGTTGGCAAAAGCGCAGCTCAGCCTCTTAAAGCGCGCCGGCGTGGTCCGGAATCCGACCCGGCACCCAGGGCGCTTATCTGGGCCCAATCAAGACAGGGGAGGAAGCTGGCTCTTCGCGTGGGTCCAGCAAGGGAGGGGCCCAGAGAAGGTCGGTGCTCCAGCCCTCACCTCTCCACTATCATGTGTTCTACCTCTGTCTTCTGAACTAGAGGTTGAGATAGGAAGTGTTGGGGTTCCATCAGGCCTGCAATTTCCTCTTCCCACCCACTGCCCCATTCTTGGTGTCAATCAGCCAACAGATGGGGCTCCTAGAGCTTGGTGACATCACCTAGAGCTACTTCCACGTTGTTTTCATTTCTGTAAAAAACCCCTTCTGCTGTTCCTTGTTCACAGCCAAAAGTGCCCGGATGAGATGGAGGTGTCCTTCTAACTTGGCTTCCGACATAGAGCAGCAACGTCCTCATCCTCATTTCTCCTCTGGGATGGGTGAGGGCTGTTCTGCTCCCCAAGCCTGAAGAAACTCAGGCAGTCTAGAGAACCCACAGTGAGTGGCCACGGAAGCCCCAACCCCTTCTGGCTTCTCTTAAGCCTTTCACAATCGAGGTGAGGAGAGCCCTTCCTTCCCTGAACTAAATAGGCAACTCATGCCTAATTCTTTTTACAGCGCCACCCCAACTTTTTCTCTCAGTTAGTTAAAATCCAGAAGCATTTTTATTTTTACCTCTGGCCTACTTCCCCACCCCTCATCTGAACAGGGAAGACAGAACACAGCAATTTAAAAGTCTGGGTTCATAAATCCTATCCAAGCATGTGAGAGGGTCTGCACAAGTATTTGGAGAGTGGCTGCTAAGAAATAGTATAGTCTGAAACACTCACCAAGGGAAACATGGTGCATGGGAAACACGGTTCCCGGCAGGGGCACCTTCCTTTTCATAAGGAAGAAGAATACAGCATGCCTTAAGAAGAGATGGAGCCTGCTCTTGGGAACTTTTTCCTCCTGGGTTGCCACATCCAGCCTTGGTATGAAGGTTGTGCCTAGTCTTACTGTATCTTGTTATGCTGTGTTTGATTGATATCATTGGGAGGCCTGTTCTTTTCTGAAGAGAAATGGAGGAGCAGTGGATTGGGGGGGGGGCATAACACGACACCAGGAAGAGGATGGGGGGGAGAAGGAGTACTGGAAGGCGTGGGGAGAGGGGAGGCTGCCATGTGGATAGTGTATGAGAGATGAATAAAAACCAACAAAACAAAACAAAAAGAGATGGAACCACTAACTCTTTGAAAAATTACTTCTTGTCCCTTCTTTTTCCTTTTTTAAAGTAATGTACTGCCAGAAGTATGTTCTTCAGAAGGAATAATTAAAATATGCCCAGAGCACCAGGTTCCATAGGCTTTCCTGCTGCAGCTGGCATAGACCTCCAGAGCATCATAGAGTACCAAGTAGACAGGCATCTGACTCTTCTTTGTGTATTACCTCATTTGGAATGGGAAGTCAGGAAGATTTTGTGACAAAGGATCGCTTCAATTTAGTTCCTTTGGCTAATTTATGGCAGGCTCAGCATTTCCAAGGATGTCTGCATCCTCATATCAGAGACTAGTGAGAGCCCCAGAAAGCCTCACTCTCACGTGCATACATACGTGCATGCATGCCTGTGTGCACATGTGTTTGAGCATGTGCGTGCGCACACACACACACACACACACACACAAGAACAAAGTTAAAATTTTCTAATCACACACCTATATTTATCTGGGCTTCAAAAGACTCAAGATTTGGAACAGAAAGAGCCTGCATGGTGGTGCACACCTGTAATCCCAGCACTCAGGGAGGCAGAGGCAGGTGGATCTCTGTGAGTGTGAGGCTATCCTGGTCTACAGAGCGAGTCCAGGACAGCCAAGGCTACACAGAGAAACCCTGCCTCAAAAAAACCAAAAAAGAAAAACAAAGCAAAAGCCCAAAAAAGAACAAGAAAGAAAGAAAGAAAAGAAGCAAACAGCCCAAGCCATACAGCAAGGTTTTTAATTTGTCTGGTTAGTTCATTATTTTCTGGTTCTGGAAAAGCTTGAAAACTAGAACACACATCAATGATTCTCACTCAAGGGCTGGAAGACAGAGCTGCACCAAACCCTCTCCCACTTCAGCCCCTTGCATGGGTCAGGTGGAGGGGATGGAGGAGACCATTTTACCTTCTTTCTAGATAGGCTCATCCTGGTGGGCAGACAGGCATTATCAGTGATGCTGACAAGCAGTGAACCATACCCACTACATCAGCCTACACCATCATCTTCTCCACAGATGTATCAAACCCAAGTAAACGCATTACCTGCCCCAGCCCTGCTGCTTCACTTCCTGTTATGCCCCGAGCCATAGGCATATCCACAGTTCACTGCCCCACCCCTGACACAGACAGACAGACAAACAGACAAACAGACAGACAGACAGACAGACAGACAGACAGACACACACACACACACACACACACACACACACACACGCCACCGCCACCTCCTCAGCCCATCCCTTCCTTCTGTTCACAGTCACCCTCCTGCTCTCTCTCTCTCTGAGCCTCTCTTTCCCCCATCTAATACCCCCAGGATGTTTTACAGGAGTCCAGATCGTCTGCTTAAGGTGGAGGCCTTGTCAGCTCCCATTCAAGTACATCATAGAACCACTGAGTTGTGCTGGGTACTTCTAGAACGAGCAGACTGGGAACTGCAGAATTTTGAAATGAACTTTGGGACTCCGTCTGGCCACTACCATCCTCTTTTCATTCCCGGGTCCACATCCTGTCAAGTCAATCTAAAGAAGCTGGTCTGGAGCAGGTCTGTCTTCCTGGTAGGGAGGGAAGAAAGAACCTCTAAGCTTACAGGAAGCACACAGACCTCTCCAGGGTGCTTAAAGGCCCTGGGGACCCTTCCAGTATCTACAAACAAAATGTCATAGCAAAGAGAACCCACCAGGCAGACAGAATGGCCTCTTGCACCCTCGTCATGCCTCAAAACCACATCAATGTTCTGTAGACTCGAGAAGGCCTTAGTGAACGTCCATCAAAGCTGTAGCTGATGTGACGCCACTCTAGCCAGGGCTAGAGAAGGCTCATAAGTGACATGAACACCAGGTCACACTGCTGTCGGTACCTCAGTGGCCATAAGACTGGCTGATTTCTGCCATGTCTTTCAGCTTTTAAAACCCAATGCCTTGGGGACTCCGGCGGTAACCGAGTCAGTAAAGTGCTTGCAGGGGTTCCATAGTGTAGTGGTTAGCACTTCTGCTTTGCACGCAGAAGGGCTTGGGTTCAAGTCCCAGTGGAACCGTAGTTCAGCAATGGACTTATTCTATTGTAAGTACCCTGGATTAAAACAAAAAACAAACAAACAAACAAAAACCTTGGGATCGATTTTTTAAAAAGTGCTTGCTGTCCAGGCAGGAGGACCTGAATGAAGTCCTTCACATACAAAGGTGGATGTGGGGTTCGCACTTATAATCCCAGCACCAAGAAGGTGGAGACACACAAATCCCTGGGGCTCGGTGGCCAGCCAACCTAGCCTACATGTCAAGCCATAGGTCTCAGTGGGAGATCATGTCTTAGAAAACGGGGTGGATGGCACTCAAGAAACAACAGCTGAGACTGACTTCTGGTGTGTGCGTGCGTGCGCGTGGGTAAGCAAGCAAGGGTTCAGAGGGAGAAAACACAGAATTAGACCACTCCATGTGTGGAAAGAAAGGTTTATTTGGGGGAAATTTCAAAACTGCCAAGGCTGTCTTCAGGGGTGCAGAGCAAACGGCAAAAGGTAGGCAGGAGGGAGTCTGTAAAATGGAACAGCCTGGAAGTTGACAGTAGCTTTGGGAGTGAGGGGGGGCGCTATGATTACAGATGTGTTACAGATGTGTGCTAGTAGGGAGCTAGATGCTCCATTTGGTTGAGATAGGGGCAGATAAGGGAGGCAGGGGCTGTGGTTGCTTGAATGAGAATGTTCCCCCAAAGAATCATATATTTGAATGCTTAGTCGCCAGGGAGTGACACTATTTGAAAGGATTAGGAGGCGTGGTCTTGTTGGAGGAAGTATATCACTGGGGATGAGGTTTGAGGTTTCAAAAACCCCCAGCCCAGCCCAGTGTCTCCCTCTCTACCTACAGATGGGAATGCAGCTCTCAACCTGCCACTTCCCCCGCCCATGATGATAAGAGACTAAACCTATAAAACTTAAGCGAGCCCCCAATCAAATGCTTTCTTTGATAAGAGTTGCTTTGGCCATGGTGTCTCTTCAGGGCAATAGAATAGCAACTAACACAGTGGCTTTTCCTGACAAACAGAAACCAGCATTACAAGTTCCTGAGGAATGCAGATTTTAGGCTTCTGTTTATCCACCAGGAATCTCTCTGTTTATCCAGTCAGAATCCAGCCTGATATGAGTCCACATTCTTATTTGGGACACACTTTGGACCTAACAGCGTGCCTGTATGCCATCATAGAAACAAGAACAGTGTTTTTTTCTGGCCATGCTGTTACACACCTATAGTCCCAGCACTTGGTATCTTAAGGCAACAGTAATTCAAGGCCAGCCTCAACTACACACTCAGTTTGAGGTCAGCTTTTCCTACAAGACCCTGCCTTAAAAAGCCAGGCGTTGTGGCGCACGCCTTTAGTCCCAGCACTCGGGAGGCAGAGGCAGGCAGATCACTGTGAGTTGGAGGCCAGCCTGGTCTACAGTGAGTCCAGGACAGCCAAGGCTACACAGGGAAACCCTGTCTCGAAAGATCAAAAACAAACAAACAAACAAGCAAAACCAAATTTTTCAGAAACGTTTATGCACATGTGGTTCAAATGACAAATGTGCCAAGTCCATTCAATGGAGAAAGGGTAGTCTTTAACAGTGTATGTGGTGGTTTGACTAAGAATGCCCTCACTCCCATAGGCTTATGTATTTGAATGCTTAGTCATCAGGGAGTGGCACTCCTTAAGAATGATTAAGAGGTGTGGCTTTGTTGGAGGAAGTGCGTCACTGGGGGGTGGGCTTTGAGGTTTCAAAAGCCCATGCCAGGTTCAGTGGCTCTTCCTTTCTGCTGCCTTTGGATCCGGATGTAGAACTCTCAGCTGCTTCTCCAGCACCATGTCTGCTTGTGTGTTGGCACGTTCCATGCCGTGACGATAATAGACAAAATCTCTTGAAACTGTAAGCAAGCTCCAACTAAATGCTTTCTTTTGTAAGAGTTGCCATGGTCGTGATGGTGTCCCTTGACAGCAACAGAACGGTAACTAAGAGAGAAAGTTAATGCCAGACAGCTGGGTATTGCCGTGACAGCCTGACCGAGATGCTTGTCGTTGGGATGTAGATTTTGGGACTTTGGATTAGGAAAGCAGTTGAAGGCTCTAAGGGGGCGAGGCTTAATGGGCCATCCTAGTAGGAGCATAGAAGATAGTGCAGAGGGCAGGATGAACCATAGAGGCCCAGCTCAAGAGGTTCCAAAGAAGAATTGGTAAGTGATATTTTTTTGAGAAGAATGTAGCTACCCTTATCTCCCCCTCCCCCCAAATCTCCCTGAGGCTAAACTGAAGAGTTTGGACTAATGACATTGGCAGAAATTTCAAGACTGCTTAGGATTGACTGTATTGGGTCACTCTTATGGCAGATCTATAATGAAAAGAGGGAACTGACCAAGAAAAAGAATACAAAAGACACAGTTTGATCGGCCGGGCGTGGTGGCACACACCTTTAATCCCAGCACTCGGGAGGCAGAGGCAGACGGAACACTGTGAGTTCGAGGCCAGCCTGGTCTACAAAGTGAGTCCAAGGCAGCCAAGGCTATGCAGGGAAACCCTGCCTTGAAAAATCAAAAACAAAACAAGACAAAGTAATTTTATCGTTGAGGGTCATCTTAAGATGAGGAATTGTATTAAAGGGTCGCAGCATTAGGAAGGTTGAGAACCACTGATCTAGAGGAACATGTTCAGTCTTAAAAAGGGAGGAAATTCCACTTCAATGTGGATTTCCTTCTGTCTGATATTTAAAGTTGTTAATGAATCATTTAAAGTTATTTCATTGATCTGCATGCATGTATGTGTTTGTGTGCCTGGTACCCCTGGAGGCCAGAAGAAGCCATCAGATCCCCCTGAATTGGAGTTGCCAGCTGCTGTGTGGGTGCTGGGAATCAAACCCAGGTCCTCTGGAAGAGCAGCCAGTGCTCCTAACCACTGAACCACCTCTCTGGGCCCCTTTCTTGCCTTTAAAAAAAAAAGTGAGCCCAAGCTGGCCTTGTACTCAAAAGCCCTGTGGTCTCAGCCTCTTTGAGTGCTGGGATGACAAGCATATGCCATGGTGCCTGGCTTTTAAAATTTTTGGAACATGGGGCTGGAGAAATGGCTCAGCACTTAAGAGCATTGATTGCTTTTCCAGAGAACCCAGGTTCAACTCCCGGCACCCACATGGCAGCTCACAACTGTCTCTAACTCTTAAGATCTGACACCTTCACACAGACATACATGCAGACAAAACAGCAATGCACATAAAATAAATTAAAAAAAAATTTTTTTTTGAACATGAACTTCTTTTCAGGTCTTTGGCTGTACTGTGTTGAATGTGTGAGGGTTTTTTTTTTTTTTTTTGCCTAGGGCTCTCTGAGTGAATCTGTAAATTAATGTTTTTCACAAGACACTGAGAAGATTGGTGGCCATTGTTTCTCCCGCAGCTGCTTCTGAACTCTTTCCACGCTTCCTCTTGTGGGACTCAAATTAATATGTATGCTAGACCGTCTGTGTCTCCCATCTCTACATACTGTTGTGAGTGTTTTATTCTTTTTTTTTCCCCAATAAATCATCTTAGTTGTCCAGTCTCTGAGCTCGCTAAGCTTAGGTTCAGCTCTGCTCAGTCTGCTGTTGTACCTGTTTAGGGCGGTCTTAGATTTAACCCTTGTGTGTCCCAGAACGTCTGCTCCTTTTATGTTTGCAGTTACACCAGGATGGCCGGCTGTTTGCTCATTTTGTTCTCTATGTCTTTTCCTTTGACTGTGATCATAGACGCTTTGAAACCAGCTTCTGGCCCATCTCCTCTTAGACTCATGGCGTCTCAGCCACCCGTGGTCTTGTGAGCTGGTGTCGCTTCTCTGGAATATTCTTTATTGCTATAAAAGCCCCACTGGCTTCCGGCCCTCTAGGGAAGTGCATTTTAAACACTTCCATGTGGCTGTGTAGATAGTCACACAGTATCAACTCCTGGGACTGGCTGTCTGGTGGCCATGGAGAGAAATGCTGGTCTCCCATGACAGTTCCAGGTCACTCAGGGCTCTGTTCTGTCCGGACTGCAGGGTACTGTTGACTGTGGAATTTGTTTTCCCTGGTTTTTGTTGTTATGTATCACAGGATTTTGAAACAGTATAAACTTAAGCTCATTTACATAGGAAATGCCTTCAATATTTAACTCAACTACCCACTGTTATTTGACATTCTCTTCACGTTTCTTTCTCCTTTTTTGTTTGTTTATTTGTTTGTACAAGGTCTCACTGTGTAGCCCTGACTGTCCTGGAACTCACTATGTAGACCAGGCCTGCACTGAACTCTGAGGTCAGCCTGATTGTCCCACCCAAGTGCTGGGATTAAGGTGTGCGCCATCATGCCTTGCTTTCACTCACACATACCTCAGACAATTGTTGGCTTTT
>OU015747.1:48595445-48623791 GCA_907169655.1 Acomys percivali | reverse complement strand
TATACAGGTGGACCACGCGGCAGTGATGCTGGTATACAGGTGGACCATGCGGCAATGACACTGGTATACAGGTACTTTGCTAGCTCCTGCTTTCAGTTCCCTTGAGTATATTTATGTAACAGCCAGGGGCCACAGGGTGGCTGTTTTCAGGAATCAAGATACAGCCAGCAGCGGCACCATTTTCCACTCCCACCAACGTAAGAGTTCCAGATTCTCCCCAGCACTGGTCATTATCTGATTTAGCAGCCATGGTAATGGTTGTCTGTGAGGCCCCCACTGTGCTTCTGATTTGTATTTCTGTCATTAGTGAAGCTGAACATCTTTTCACATGTTTGTCAACCATTTACATATGGTTGGCACATGGTGTGTTCAAGTTGTTTTCCCACTTAAAAGTTGAATTTATTTTGCCACAGTGCATGTGTGGAGGTCCATACCCCACCCAAAACAAATCTAAGAAGTCAGTTCTCTCCTTCCATTATGTAGGTTTTGGGGAGAAAGCCACTGGGCCTTTTGAAACCTCCAAGGTCACCCTCAGGGACGCACTTCCTCCAAGGTCACCTCTCCCTCTATTACATTTAGCATTGGACTTTTCTTTAAACTTTTTATCTAATTGAGCACTGAGCTTAGCTCCATTACATTTCCTGGTGCTCCTTTTCTCCTCAAACTGTGTTTTTTTTTTTCCAAGACAGGGTTTCTCTGTGTAGCCTTGGCTGTCCTGGACTCACTTTGTAGACCAAGCTGGCCTCGAACTCACAGTGATCTGCCTGCCTCTGCCTCCCGAGTGCTGAGATCAAAGGCGTGTGCCACCACATCCGGCTTGTTGCTATTTCTTAACTGTAATTTTGCTACTGCTGTGATTTGTAGTGTAAATATTTTTTGAGATAGAGAGTCGCCAAAGGGGTCTCTACCCACTGGTTGAGAACCGCTGCTGGGAGCAGTTGCATCGCCTGAGGGCAGCTATCACCTGGGGGCGGCTGCCAGCCAAGGGGATGGAGCAGAGAACAGGGAGTCAGGCAGATCTGATTTGCAGCCGACTGGCTCTGTCTGTTAGAAGCTTGGTGCCTGGGCAAGCCATAAGACACACTGTCACGCAGGACAAAGCAGGCTCACACGGTGGCCTCAGCAGCATGACTCTCTTTCACACGCGCATTACATGGCATTCAGAGTTCTGTTTGCAGAAGCTGCCCGAGGCTCCCATGCCCAGACTGCTCACTTCTGCCCAGCACATAAGAAGACAAAGTGACTGTGTTCCAGCAGCCACCGATCAACTAACTCTGTAGCGGTAACTGGCTGGACAACATTTCACATTCCATTCAACAAGACTCCATTTTTATCTGACTCTGAAGCAGCCCTGAACTGGGGCACGCCAGGAGGGAACGGTTCCCACAGAGAAGCATTGGCTAATGAAGCTCCAGTGAGGATTCAGTACCAAGCATGAATGCAGACTTGTGTGTGGACATCCAAGTGGAGGTCTGCAGGCAGCTTCGGGAGGAAGGCTACCAGCTCAGTGCCTTCCACAGGCAGAACTGCAGCTGGCAAGTCCAGCACTGCACCCCTCAGCAGCTACTTCCTCACCAGCTGCTTCTCCACCAGCTGCTTCCTTGCCAGCTACTTCCCCGCCAGCTGCTTCTCCACCAGCTGCTTCCTCGCCAGCTACTTCCCCACCAGCTGCTTCTCTACTGGTTGCTTCCCCACCAGCTACTTCGTATGAAAATTTAGCTTAAACCTGTATGTGGCTCCTGAATATTGAGCATTTTACTGTTTTTATAAATGCTGACCCCCTTTTTTTAAAAAAGTCATTTGAAATTTGCCTCTGTATGCTGGTGTTATTCATGTATTTTTACCCATTGATTTGTATCAGAGAGGAGAGCAAGTGGATTCTTTTTTTTTTTTTAAGATTTATTTATTATGTATACAGTGCTTTATTTGCATGTACAAGCTGAAGGTTGTGAGCCTGTTGGGAATTGAACTCAGGACCTCTGGAAGAGCAGTCAGTGCTCTTAACCTCTGAGCCATCTCTCCAGCCCAGCAAGTGGGTTCTTAATCGAGGCAGTTACTAAAGGCTCCTCGAATCACCACTGGTGGAGTCCCCTGCCCTACTGCTTAGCCTGGCCAAGGTTCCCAGGCATTCTGCAGCCCACTGATCCTGACCCACACAGAACTAAGGTCCACTGTGCTTCTCAAGGCTGCGTTCCTGATGTCAGAAGTCAGATGGAGCATCACCTGGTCTCTGGTTTTGTTGAGCTCCGCCCCTGAAGACAAGCAGCATGTAAAACAGGGACCCCCTAGCCTGTACGTGAGATTCCTGCTGAGAAAGAGACACTTACAAGCTTATCATGAAGAGTTGCCAGGACTCTCAGAGCAACTTAAAAGTTTGGAAGTGAGCAGGCAACAGTGTGGCCCTCTCTCCTGAAGCCCTAAAGTTAAAACAAACACATTAAAAAATATATACCTTATCTGGGCACTGGATGGCTCAGAGGTTAAGAGTGCTGGCTGCTCTTCCAGAGGACCCGAGTTCAACTCCCAGCAACCACATGGTGGCTTACAACCATCTGTAATGAGATCTGGTGCCCTCTTCTGGCAAAACACTGTATACATAATAAATAAATAAAATCTTTTTAAAAATAAGATAAAAAGACTATCAAGGGGCTGGAGAGAGATGGCTCAGCCACTAAGAGCACTGGCTGCTCTTCCATCACCCACATGGTGGCTCACAACCACTTGAAATTCCAGTACAAGGGGATCCAAAGCCTTCTGGCCTATGTGGCCACCAGGAATGCCCATATACATAAAAAACAAACAATTTAAAATAAATAAATAATCAAATGCTTATCTGCCTTTGGGTGGCCCTTCACCATATTTGCCACACCCAGCAAATTTCCACACCTCAGGGAAGTGTCTTTCAACTTAGGAAGTATGCCCAGGCATGCCTCTCATTTTTTAAAAAAGATGTAATTGGCTGAACCTCTCTGAGGCTGCCCTTTGAGTCTAGCTTACATACTACTGAAAAGCTGCCTGAAAGCTCCAGGCCTACATTTATGAGAGCAAGCAAACACACACACACACACACACATATATATACACACATGCCCACATAGATGCACATATATACACACACACACACACACACACACTTACACACATGCAAATGCACACGTATTTCAAATTCACCCATCCCCCTATTCTTGAGACCAGCGTGGAGCTACTGGCTTTGCCTTCCTGCCTGTCTCCCTCTAAACTACCTTGGGGGGTGTTTGCATGAATTGAGAAGCATTCAAATCTTTGCACAACACACACACTACAGCTCCAGCTTCTCAAACTTCTCCTAGCTCTTCTCTGGCTCCCAGATGTAAACCAGCAACAGTATCATACACTGTGGGAGGGCTGCCTAGCCAAAGCCTTTCTTGTCCCTGGACAGTCCTGTCAATGGGGGAAACTCGAGAAGACACAGAATAAGCATCTGCGCATTCTACCCACGACAGCCCAAGGTGCAGTTGTCACCTTCCTCCCGGTCTTCACTTTGTTGCGTGGACACAGAGTCCCTTGCTTTCCTCAGATACTGGCCCCTGGTACACGAGAAAGTGGCACACAACAGCACAAGTTTCCAGCAAGACTCATATCCCCCATGCCTAATAGCGCGATGCAGAGCTGCTACCTAAATGAGGACCAGTCTGTGCAACTATTGGTAGAGAACATCCATCCTGTCCAAGGCTCTCGGGGCAGAATGTAAGGCCGTCTGTAAAGACTATACCAAGCACCCCTCAACTAAGCCACTTCCCTCCCTAGCGCCGTGTGGTAGAGTCAGCAAGACTGGCAAATGCTTGCTTGATGCTGACCCGTCCAGCTGTACTGGGCTGGTTCAGGGTTCTTTGGGTCTTTGGTCTCCATGAACTCTGCAAGATGTCTTTTCTTTCTGTAAGTGTCTGGGCTGAGTGGGTGGTGCCGACGCTGAGGAGAGCCCACTAGTGTTAGCAGCTGGCACCTGGAAAGGGGCAGATCTGGAGAGGAGGGTGCTGCCTGAGCCACCCATAGGTTCCTGCTTCTGAATGCACACAGGATGTGGCCCCACCTGAATGGCGCTCTCTCCTCAAGGTGTAGCTTTCTCCCAAAGGCCTCTCCCTGAATCTTCAGGGTCGAGGACCCTCTAGGAACTCCTTTGCTTCAAGCGAGAGGAGCAGTTCTTCCCAAGAGGGTGCAAAGGTCAGCGGTCCTCACGCCTCAACACTGGAAGCAAGCATTGCCTCAACACTGGAAGCAAGCATTCCCTGCTCACCCCTCTGCAGAGAGAGACTCAGGCTCTCACATGGGCTAATCCCCAGCAATTTTTTGCCCATTTGTCGTGACTCGCATAGATTAGTTTCAAAGCTACTAAAGAATAAATGATCTGCCCTGAAGCCAACACAACTTATCAATTAACACAGCTGCTGGCTCTCGAGACTTGTCACGCCAAAGCCCCCATGATAATCTGATTTCCCTTGTAATTGCCACAGACTGCGAGTTTGAGCCACGGCGAAATCACCAAGCTGAATCACACAAAAAGCCTTGGCTGGATTGCCACATACCCCCAATGATTCAAGGCCCCAGTAGAAGGAGAGCTATGCCAGCCACTCGCCACCAGCCCCCACCCCACCCCCGACCCTCACCCCACCCCAGTGGTTGGGCTGTGTCTCCAAATGGGTTCTCTCTAAGGAGAAGCTTCCATGGGAAGAAAGGGGGGTTTTGCACCCAACACTTTAGTAGCGATGTGGGAGGGGTTGGGGATGGGGGCGTAACATGGTACTGGGGAAACAGTAGACAGGAGGCAGGTGCCAGGCTCAGTGTGGGGCCGTAACTCGGGAAGACTGAAGCAGGGGAATTCTGAGGCCAGCCTGTACTACATAAACAATAACCTTCCCCCCTTTACTCTTGTGTGCATAGTATTTTGCCTTTCTGTAGTTCTGTGTACTGCGGGAATGTGGTGCCTGCAGAGGCCAGAGAAGGTGTTGGGCCCCCCAGGACAGGAGTTGTAGACGGTTGTGAGCTGCCATGCAGATGCTGGAAACAGAACCCTGGTCCTCTGAAAGAATACCAAATACTCTTAGCCACAGAGCCCTCTCTCCAGCCCCTAATTTTAAAAAAACAACAAAAAACTTAAAAAGAGATGGCACAGTGTGGCTGGAGAGATGGCTCAGAGGTTAAGAGCACTGGCTCCTTTCCAAAGGTCCTGAGTTCAGTTCCTAGCAACCACATGGTGGCTCACAACTATCTGTAATGAGATCTGGTGCCCTCTTCTGGTGTGCAGGTGTACATACAGGCAGAGCACTGTATACATAATAAATAAATCTTTAAATAAAAAGAGAGAGAGGGAGAAAGGGAGATGGCACCACTGTCAATCAAACTAACCAAATGCCATGGTCACTATTGTTTGTCATGGACACCGTAGGCCAGGCCTGGTGCTAACACTTTACACATCTTTTTTTCTTTCTTTCTTTTTTTTTTTTTTTTTTTTTTTGGTTTTTCGAGATAGGGTTTCTCTGTGTGGTCTTGACTGTCCTGGACTCGACTTGTAAACCAAGCTGGCCTCAAACTCACAGAGATAAAAACAAACCAACAAACAAACTGAGAGAGATCCACCTGCCTCTGCCTCCCGAGTGCTAGGATTAAAGGCATGCACCCTACCGCCCGGCGACACTTTACACATCTTTGCAACAACCCACTTCTTCAAATAGAGCAGCTGAGACTCCCGAGCATGAGGAGAGTGGAGACCTTTCCTCCAGGTCACATGGCTACAAAGCGACACAGGTAAGAGCTTCGGAGACTCACTTGGGCTTTGGTACCACAGGGACAAACTAGACACTGAGCTTGGTTCTGCAGCCTGAAGCTGTCCCTGTCCAGGGTCATGACCCACCGACACCACCATTCATCATCAGGACCCATTAGTACCCTCAGCCACCACCAACCAGCTCAGTTCTGATCAGCTCTCCACTTGTATAGCCAGAGCCAAGCCTGCAGCTCTCCCCTTGCAGAGCGTGGGGGCGGGGCTTCACTGGTCATGATTTGGTCCTTGCTGGCTCCTCTAGCCCCATCTTGAGACATCACCATGGCGTCTCATCCATCTCTCCTCCTGCCCCCCTAGTAAGTCTCTAACTGCACCTATCCTGGCGCACCTTTTACTAGCACAAAGCACCTTGCACCTTGTGAGGCATGTGCCGCCTCACAGATGCAGGGAGGTCCCTGGAAGCTGGCAGTAGGATCTGCTTGCATTTGCACCTACAGGCCAGAAGAGGGCGTCAGGTCACATTATAGATGGTTGCGAGCCAATATGTGGTTCCTGGGAATTGAACTCAGGACCTCTGGAAGAGCAGTCAGTGCTCTTAACCTCTGAGCCAGCTCTCCAGCCCAGATCTGCTTTCCTTTCACTCTCAGTTCTCATCATTATCTGGCACAGAGAGGCATGCAGTAAACATTGATGACATATGTATTAACTGATCCCTGGGATGTAACTTGGCGCTGGAATGCTTGCCTACTGTAAAGTGGCTTGAACAAGAATGGCCCCCATGGGTTAAGGTATTTTGAACATTTGATCCTCAGTTGGCGGCAGTGCTTGGGGATGTGTTAAAGAGGTGTTGCCTTGCCTCAGGAAGTACACCTCAGAAGGTGGGCTTTGGGAGTTCATAGCTTCACTCAGCTTCCAAGCCCTCTGCATCGTCCTTGTAGCTGAGGATATGATCTCTCAGCATCCTGCTCCTGTTGTTTGCTAACATACCTTATTAACACGATGGACTCTTATCCCTCTGGGACCGTAAGCCAAAATAAGCTTCCTCTTCCATAGGCTGCTATTGGTCATGGGGTTTTGGTTGGTTGGTTTTTGTTGTTGTTGTTGTTGTTGTTTGAGTGTTTTTGTTTTGTTTTCATTGTTTATTGTTTTGTTTTGTTTGGGACAGGGTTTCTCTGTGTATCCCTGGCTGTCCTGGAACTCCCTCTGTAGACCATGCTGGCCTCAGAGATTTGCCTGCCTCTGCTTCCAAGTGATGGGATTAAAGGCATGTGCCGCCGCCATCTGGCTTGGTCCTGGTGTTTTATCACAGCACAGAAAAGTAACTGACACACTCAGCATGTGCAAAGGCCCTGAGTTCAATCCCCAGTACCACCACAAAGAAAAAAAAGTAAGCCGTACTGTATAAACACCAACTGACTTCACATATATGAAACTCTATAAAGTTTGGCAGGAAGTTCTCCAGGCTGGGAGCATCCAGCACCGACGTGAGCAAGGTACTGGCTGCTCAAAGCACAGCCTCCCTTACAAGGAACAGTTATACACAGTCAAAGCGCAAAGCCAAGCAGAACCCTAGAGCGGTGCTGGCAAACACAGGGACAGAGTGAACGGATGAATATGAAATCCAAGAACAGCGGGAGAGGAGTGGTCCTACCGGCTGTTACAATGCACCGCACTCGTGATCAAATGGTGGAGTACAGGCAGAGGAATTGATGCAGGGATCAGTGGCGAAGAGAGTGTTAGGGAAATCAGGTACACTTGTAGATAGATCATAAAAATTAGATGGTCTCCTCATAACAGCTAAAAATATCAATTTCTGCAGAGTAGAATTAAAAACACATCTGTTGGATGGTCCCTTCTTTCACAAGAGATTTGGATGTCTTATGTGTCACTAGGCTAACTGCCACACATACCAAAATGTGGCTTTAGAAATGCCATTTTGGTGCTAAGAATGAAAGCCTAAGATTTTTACCTATAGTGTCTTTTTTTTTTTTTTTTTTTTCCCCAAGACAGGGTTTCTATGTGTGTTAGCCCTGGCTGTCCTGGACTCCCTTTGAGACCAGACTCACCTTGAACTCACAGAGATCCACCGGCCCCTGCCTCCCAGGTGCTGGGATTAAAGGCATGCGCCACCATGCCCGGCTAGTGTCTTATATTTTATTTATTTTATATTTTCAGTTGTGGGGACCTAGGGCCTAACACTAGGCAAGCACTCTACTACACAGTCTTGGTAAGTACTCAGACTGGTCTTGAACTCACCATGCTCCTGCCTAAGCCTCCCAGGGAGCTGGTTATGGACCTGTATCACCAGCCCGGGAGACCAACAAGATGACAACAGGGGACCTGTGACTTGGGTGGAGCTGGGTGGATCCAGGGACAGCATCTGCACTCTGACGCTTGTCAAGAAATTCACTCTACAAACACTCATGTGCTGAGGGTGGCCCCTGGGTCACACAGTCTCAAGCCACTCTGATGGCAGTCACTCAGACCAGGGTTCTGGCCCACACCTGCCTGGCTGGTTCACCCAACTAGGCACTGTCCTGGGACACTTCTGAGACCAATGGGCACCATATTGAGTAAAAGTAAATTTTACATTTCAAAAGTTCTGTGGGTTATCTTCCCAGGTTGTATTTCTTTTCCTTCTTCTTCTTTTTTTTTTTTTTTTTTTTTTTTTTAACGACTTAGTTTGTTTTTAAACTATGATATTTTCACATGCCAATGTCAGTTATGTACTGTCAGTCCTTCTCCAACCCCCTGGCCTTCCTTTGTCTCCCTGCTTTCTCCTGGCTCCCTCCCTCCAAACAGTGCCCTGCTGTGTAACGGTCTCCTCACAGCCTGAGACCCTCCATTTCTGAGGGAAGCTTGTTAAGAAACAGAGAGTAAGAGAAGAGGTAAAATAACAGGATATTTTAAGGCAGGATATTTACAGGGAGATGAAACAGAAGGATGTTCTAAGTGGGAGAAAGTGTCCTTAAGCTCAGAAAGGAAAGCAACTCAGTGGCTTCAGAAAGTCCCTGAAACTTTCTAAATACACGGACGCCACCCCCACGCATATATAAGTGGGTAAGGCCTGCTGAGAGTCATTTTCAAACCAGAAAACTGTCAGGAAGAGAAGGCAGCCAGTCTGGAAGCATCTCAGAGCAGCTGAGTCACCTGGGAAGGGCCCTCTCCAACCTGCCGAACTGCCTGCAGGCTGGGCAGTGGGCTTCAAGTTTCCAGCTTTGGTGAGCTGTCACCCATGCTGTGGTGGGCTTCAGCGACACGGATGTTTTTGAGTCATTTCTGCTCCTGAAAGCAACCCCTTCCCCACATTCTTGTAAGTAATCCCAATAAAACTCAGTGGTTCACCAAGATGGACGTTTGTCCATTGGTCTGTCGCTGGTGCCCCACCTGGAGTGATTAGATGCTCACATCCCGTCAGGACCGGTGGCATACAACACATCCCACTCTCCTCTCATAACACACGAAGTCCATTGTGTTCTTGTTTTCCCTTCCTCGCCCATCTCTTACAAAGCCTTCCTCCATTTTCAAGGTCCTCTATTTTCAACACACACACACACACACACACACACACACACACACACACACACACACATGCATGCTATATGTAGAGCTATATGTAGGCACATACACATATAGATCCACATGTAGACTCTTTCTGAGTCAGGCTTATTTTGCTTAATGTGATGATTTTCAGATCAATTTATTTTCCTTCAAATGACACAATTTCATTCTTTATACCCAAATGAAACTCCAGTACGTGTATGCATCACACGTTCCTTTTTTTGAGTGAGGTGGTTCAAGACAGGGTTTCTCTATGCAGCCCTGGCTGTCCTGGTCTCAGTTTGTAGACCAGGCTGGCCTAGAACTCACAGCGATCCACCTGCTTCTGCCTCCCCGAGAGCTGAGTGAGTGGAGGGCGTGTGCCAATGCGCCGGCTGCATCACACTTTCTTTATCCAGAATGTGTTGACAGACACCTAACTGGTGCCATTTTCTCACTGTTCTGAGAAGAGCAGTGTCTGTGCAAGTGTCTGTGTGGGAGGACCTTACCATCTCTTGGATTTAGACCCAGTCATGGTGCAGCTGGGTCACGTGGTAACTCTGTTTGTAGTTTCCTGAGGAACCAACGCACCCCTCTCTACGGTGGCTGCACCAGTCCACACTCCCACCAGTAGCATATCAGCTTTTTCTGTCCCCAGTCAGACCTGGGAGCAAATGGCTCATCTCATCGGCACAGAATTACCTCATCTTTAGACAAAATGTGCTCTCTGAGTGTGGCCAGAAATTTAGGGCACGAGTCCTGGCCTCGGGAGTCCCAGCAGGCTGGACTGCCGGCGAGCAGAGAAAAGAGTGAATCAACACTGCCCTGCTGGGAGGGAAGCACAGATGAACGGGTTCCGGGAGCACAAGTTTGTCTTCTGGGCAGACAGGACCTCTAGGTTCGATGCAAGAAGAATCCAGACAAGGGCAGGAGCCATGCATACAAGAGCCCTGGCCAGCGTGCTGGCTGGCCCATCCATGTCTCAGTCCCAAGAGTACAAAGGCTTTCAAAGATGTCCTTATTGGTCAAGGGGGGCAGTCCAGTTCCCAAAAGTTATACTTTTGGGGTGGTTTTAGGAGGATCTGTCTGTAAGGCTCTGCTGTCCCCAAGCCTACGGTGACTACAAGGTTTAGAATAATGATCGAAGGCATGCCAGTACCCTTGGGGGCAGGGGCGCAGTCTGGAGCAAGGCATTATGAAACTTGAGAGTCAGATACAGCTTTTAGACTGTATCTTCGGGGCTGAAGGGAGATGAGAGAGGTTAAGAGTCAGCTGTTTTTAGACAGGGCACCTCTGAGTGGTCACTGTGCCTGTGTGTGGGATTAGGCTGGTGAGCAACGCAAAGCTAAGGAGAGAGAAATGAATGGCAGTGAAGCCAGGCTTCCGCCCTGCTCTTAGTGACCTTCTAGGCCCAGAGGGAAGTCAGTGCTTTTCAGCCAAAGTGCTTCTAAGAACCTGTTCTGTGGCCAAGGCTCCCTCCTCTAAGATGGACCATTTTGTGGCCCAGGGGACCATGAGAGGCAATGACCCGTGTCTATAGTGACCTGCCTTTCCTTAATTCTGCAGGGAAGCCAATGAAGATGAATATACTCAGGTTCCCCCACTCTATGAGACGTTGTAACACCTGAGGAAACATTCAAAAGGCTAAATGGGGGTGGGGCAGGGCGGGGCGGGGCTCGGTGGGTAAAGCACCTGCCTTGCGAGCATGAGGACCTGGATACCAGAACCCACATAAAAGCCAGATGCAGCAGCACGCTTTTGTGACCCCAGTGTCCTGTGGCAGGAGGGAAGAAACACAAGAATCTGAGGGGGCTGTGAGCCAGCTAGCCTGGCACACACAACAGTGGGTGACAAAAGAGTGATCCTGCCTCAAACAGGATGGGAGGTGGGGACACACACACACACACACACACACACACACACACACGCTCACATACACACAAATGCTCACACACACACAAACACACTCTCTCTCACATACACACACACACACACACACACAAACACATGCTCACACGTGCACACCCCAGGACAAAATTCATTCAACACTTCCTCACCTGGGGGGTCTACCCTCACCTCCCAGGACTCAGGCATTGCCAATAGATACTTAAAATCTACAACCACTCTTGGAGACAGATCAACAGCTTCTCTTTTTCTTTTTCTTTCTTTCTGTTTTTGTTTTGGTTTTTTGAGACAGGGTTTCTCCGTGTAGCCTTGGTTGTCCTGGACTCACTTTGTAGACCAGGCTGGCCTCAAAATCACAGAGATCCACCTGCCTCTGCCTCTGGAGTGCTGGAGTTAAAGGCGTGCGCCACCACCACGCAGTTCGATCAGCAGCTTCTTAAACGTATGAAACATGTACCTATTCTGTGACCCAGGTATCTGACTCCTAAGTACTTGCCCCAAAGGAAAGAAGGTATGAATCCACACAACCACCTAACCATGAGAGCCCATGTCAGCTTCTTTGTCGTGGGCAAACACAGAAACCACTCAGTGTCCATCCACAAGCCATGGATTAACATGACTCTGCTTAGCAATAGAAGCAACAAACTAGAGATCTGAAGACAAAAGTAACTGTCAAAATGGCTATGCTGGGCGAGAGAAGCCAGTTACAGAGGGCGTGCTATGCACTTCCATTTGTAGTTAAGTTCTAGGGCAGTGGAGACGCCTTGGAGGCTACACCTTTTGCTGCCAAGCCTGACAACCTGAGTGTGACCCCCCAGGACCTCCCCATAGGAGGAGTGAACACACAAATTGTCCTCTGACCTTTATATGCACACCACGTGTGCACTGACACAGAGAAACAAAAACTAAGTAACATAACCAAAGTCAAAGGAAGGAAGTTCTAGAAAGTTCAAGGTAACGCATTGTGCCAGGTTTGTGATCATCTGAAGAGGCAAGAGAGCCTGGGGAGGGACTTTAAAGGGTAGAGGAGATTTGGAGAATTATCAAGAGACTGTGGTGATTTTTGTTTTAAGATTTATTAATTATATGTACAGTGCTCTGCCTGCATGTGTGCTTGTACACCAGAAGAGGGCACCAGATCTCATTACAGATGGTTGTGAGCCACCACGTGGTTGCTAGGAATTGAACTCAGGAACTCTAGTAGAAGAGCCAGTGCTCTTAATCTCGGAGCCATCTCTCTAGCCCCTGTGGTGATTACGTTGAGGGTATATGTGTTGTTAGAAACTTATTAAGCTGCCTACTTTAAATATAAGCAATTTGTTGCAAGTCAGTCATACCTCAATAAAGTGTTAGTTTGAAGATTTGTATTGAAGAGAAGAGTGGGGAAAATGCATGCTTATCAAGAAACCTTATGGGGACATGTCTTGCACCTAGGGTAATCACTGTACACCCTCTAAGACCAAAAAGTCCAGAATCTTCCTGTGCTCTGGCTCCTCCCACCTCCGGCTTGCTCTGCTAGAGTACACAAGCCCATGCTACAAGGGGCGAGCCCCTGAGAAATAGCAGCCTGGCTAGCTGAAATCTGTGAGGCGGGGGTGTTCTGACGGCATTCAGTTAGTGGGTGCAGATCACCTCCAGCTGCTAGCCAGCAGGAGAATGCCAGCTCAAAATATAGACTTTTCCCCTGCTTGGCCATGGCTGCCCTTCTGTGGGTGACTGGGGCCACGAGATTCACTTGAAGCCCCCAAGCTGATGTGGACATAGAACCCAGCACCATCTATGGTCAATCTCACAACCTGGGCATAGGGAAAGGAAATGGGGTGATATCTTTATGAGTCTCCTTCCTCCTCCCCCCACCCCCGCAAAATAGCTTCAGGCACTTCAGTCCTCTTCCGGGCGGGTGCACACGGTGGGCTCTAGGGAGCACAGGCTGTGATGGGGATGGAGCACCGCCCTGGGCTGGCTTCCTTGTCAGAGCCTCCCAGGCTCTCTACACCACAATACACGGTCCTGGCCTGAGCCAGAGGGCAAATGACCCAGGCTGACACCACTGTATTGACTAAGGGCAGAAATGACTGCCTTGAGGAGCAGGGCGGAAAAGGAAGATGATGGGGTCCACGGGGACCCTGTGTCCTACTCTCTTTCCATGTATGAATGAAGAGCTATGAATGACAAGTGTGTGTGTGTGTGTGTGTGTGTGTGTGTGTGTGTGTGTGTGTACACACATGCATGTATGTGCATATACAGGTGCACACATACATCCATGTATTTGCAGGTGCATGTGGAGGCCAGAGGACAACATCATCAGGTGTCACTCCTCAGGCGGGGGCTACCATTGTCCTTGAACTCTCTGATAAGGGTTGGCTGGCCAGGGAGCCTTGGGGAGCTACCTGTCTCTCTTCCTGAGAGGGCTGGGATTACAAAGGCATCCTACCATATCTGTCTTTAAAAAAAGAAAAAAAAAAAGAGTTCTGGGGACAAAATTCAGGCACTTGTGCTCACAAAGCAAGCACTCATTCACTGAGCTAGCTCCCCGGACTGGGGCTAAAATACTCTAAGAATTAAAGTCAGTACCTGGTATTTACTTTAGAGGGTGCTTGAGTGGAATCCTGTCAGGACACAGACACTGTAAGTTAGATCCTCAAATGCCAAAGGGATTCATTCAACTTAGGAAGTGATGGATCAGTGAGGGTTGGCACATAAAAATGCAACGTAGAAAACGACAGAGCCGGGCTAGAGAGATGGCTCAGAGGTTAAGGGTACTGACTGTTCTTCCAAAGGTCATGAGTTCAATTCCCAGCAACCACATATTGGCTCACAACCATCTATAATGAGATCTGTATACATAATACTTACATAATACTTACTTACATAATAAGTAAATAAATCTTTATAGAAAACGACAGAGCCCTGGAGCCACAACCATGACCCCACAACTGAGAGTTGTGGTAGTTGTGACCTACAGCAAGGACAGAGTCACTGTGCATCCTAGAACAGCGTTGCCCTGGATACTTGGTGCTTCCACAGGACCTGCTAGTGGGTATTGGGTCGGGGCAGTATTATGAGTCAAACCTCTGCCTCGAGCTATATCTCCAGCCCTAGAGATAGGCTGGCCACTGGGATACACTGAGTGGGGACAGCACTGCCGTGTGTGCAGTGACAGCATGGGCACTGGAGTGACAGAGCAATGCTAAGCAACAGCCTAGACAGTCACCTGGGGTAGGGACCTTTTACGGACAGAAATTTTCAATCAGGCATCTACTCGGTTCTCAAATGTCTGTGGCTGAGGTATAGACCCTTAATCCCAGCACTGGGGAGGCAGGAGCAGAAAGACCAAGGCCAGCCTGGACAAAGTAGAGTCTGTGTCAAGAAAGATAAAAAGTAAAAAGACTACAGATTGGGCTGGAGAGATGGCTCAGAGGTTAAGAGCATTGCCTGCTCTTCCAAAGGTCCTGAGTTCAATTCCCAGAAACCACATGGTGACTCACAACCATCTATAATGAGATCAGCAGGCACACATACAGGCAGAACTTTGTATACATAATAAATAAATAAATAATATTTTTAAAAAGACTACAGACATGTGTCGTGGCTAGTTTTTGTTTTGTATGTCATCAACTGGGCCAGCTAAAGTCATACAAGAAGAGAAATATCAACTGAGAAAATGTCCCCATCATATTGCCCTATAGAGAAGCGTGTTGGGCATTCCTTGATGTAGAAAATCCCAGAGCACCGTGGGCAGTGCCATCCATGGATAGGTGGTCCTGGGAGATACAGGAAAGCACATTGAGCAAGCCAGGAAGAGCAAGCCGGGGTAAACTGTGTCCCTCATAGTCTCCACTCCAGTTCTCGCCCTGGCTTCCCTCAGAACTGTAAGATCAAATTAACCCTTTCCTCCCCAAGTTGCTTTTGGTCATGGTGCTTTAACACAGCAACAGAAATAGACAAATGGACCAGCGGTGGGTGGGGGTTGCTTTGTGTGGAACAAGAATCTGACTGGCACACGTGAAACACACGGTCGAAAGGAAGTGACATCAAAGCAGTCCTAGGGGACTGGAGAGGTGACCTGGTGACAGGAGAGCTCTTGCTGCTCTTGTAAAGAGCCAGAGTTCGGTTTCCAGTACTGGTCAGGAGGCTCCCAATTGCCTATAGCTCTAGCTCCTGGGGATCTGACACTCCTCTCTGGCCTCCCTGAGCAGCCCACATGTGCAAACGTGCACGGGCACACTCACATGCACACACACACACACACACACACACACACACACACACGCATACATAATAAAAAAGTAATACTGCAGGTAAGAGGAAATAGCTTCAAGGGAGGGACATTCCTGCATATAAGAGTCACTTGGGCTAGCACTTGTGGGAAGCACCAGGCTCCTGCAAGTGTCAACAGCAGACATGTGCTAGGTGATGGGTCCTTTAGCAGACACTGCCCAGGTTCACTGGAAGCTTCTCCAGGCAAGCACTTTGTGGCAGGCATGGAGCGTGAGTCGGAGGTGCTGGCCCTCCAACCAGGCTAGCCTGATGCTCAAACTGTTATAGCAGCAAAGACTTCATCGTTAGCCCCAGGGCAGGAATTATTATGTATAGAGTCTACATGCTGTACTAATCAATTTATACTTCACACTATATAACAGTGAAAATTGCAGATGAAATTGTCAATCTGGGTGGAATTTTAAAGAATATTTCTCAGGGCTGGACATGGTGGTACATGCCCTTAATTATGGTACTCTGGAGGTAGATGTAGGTGTCAGTTTGAGATTAGCCAGGGCTACACAGTGAGGTGGCGCATGCCTTTAATCCCAGCACTCAGGTAGGCAGAGGCAGGTGGATCTCTGCGAGTTTAAGGCCAGCCTGGATTATCTTGGAAAACTAGAGAGAGGGGGGGGAGAGAGAGAGGGAGAGAGAGGGGGGGAGAGGGAGGGAGGGAGGGAGGGAGGGAGAGAGGGAAGGAGGGAGGGAAGGAGCCCAGCCAGGCAGGCAGGCAGGCAGGCAGGCTGGGCATGGTGGCACACACCTTTAATCCCAATACCCAGGAAGCAGAGGCAGGCTCATTTCTGTGAGCTCCAGGCCAGGCAGGACTGCACAGTGAGATTCTGTCTCAAAAATAAGCAAACAATGTTTCTTAGGACATTCATGCTCATTTCATAGGCGATGAGATGATAGGATAATGGAATCTAGACCTATGATCCCAATTTAGACCCATAGTCCCATTCTTACTACCCACCCCAAATTGTTTTTTTTTCCTGGAAAAGAATTACAGGTGAAGGGAGCTACACACCCAGTTGTGATCAGTGGGGATGAGGATGGTAGGGTGATATTTACAACAGACTCAATCAGGGGAAGAAAACTGATAGCAGAAGGACTAACAGATTGCAGAGAGGTAGGAGTGCCACACTCCTAATGCCCAGTGCTAGTGATCTTGCTGTCAGTGCCCAGTTGCATCCAGTGTGTATGTGCACATAGGGCCACACCCAAGGCCACAACACAGTCTGTCCTGAGATAGCTCAGCTTGGGGGCCTGGCTGTCCAGGCTGTGCTGCCTACTGACCTGGCTTCCTGGCTCTCACCTGGACTAAGGAACCCTACAGGTGGGTGACAATGTCCATATCAAACATCTGGGCCTTCTGTGCCTAGAAGTGAGGGCCCTGCATAGAGACAGCCTTGGTCTTTTCCACCTATGGAGAACTGGCCCTACAGTGTGGTGTGTCCTGGAGAGCAGTGTCAAAGACACAGCATTGAGTACAAATCCAGGCTGAGGCCTGGAGGTCTCAGAGCATCCAGCCTGCATGGGGCTCCTGTAGTGTGACTGGTCACTATAATTTAAACATTCCCATTAATATTTAGTCTCTATTGTGAGCTATTAAAAAGGGAGAAATCCCGGGTGTGGTGGCGCGTGCCTTTAATGCCAGCACTTGGGAGGCAAAGGCAGGCAGATCTCTGTGAATTTGAGGCCAGCCTGGCCTACAAAGAGAGTTCCAGGACAGCCAGGACTGTTATACAGAGAAACCCTGTCTAGAAAAACAAAACAACAAAAGGGGGGGCAGAAATACAGTCTTCCTGGGATTTGTAAATGCTTGAGCGGTGATTAAAATTAAGTAAGGACAGAAGGGTAGAACTTATCTTTTGTCATTGTTTTGCTTTTTTAGATAGGACCTTGTGATACGTAGTCCAGCCTAGCCTCAAACATCAGGTCTCCTGCCTCAGCATCTTGAGCGCTGGGATTAAAGTATATGCCACTGTGTCTGGCTTGGGAATGCAGCTTTCTGAGAGTCTGGTACACACAGTCATGCTAGGATGCATGCTCCTCCTATCCTACAGTGGGGGGGGGTATGTTTGGGCACAGTGCCCGCCCCAGCCTCAGCAGCAGCAGCAGCAGCAGCACCAGCACCAGCAGCAGCACCAACACCAGCCCCAGCAGCAGCACCAGCACCAGCAGTTCCTGGAGGTGGGGTCCACAGAAGCAGTGCAGCCAGCAGCTGGTTTACCAGATGACAGACTAGGTTGGAAGAAGTGCGTGGATAAGCCTGGCCAAATCTCTACAGCCTGCCTGATGGTTGTCTTGGTAGAGGCGCCAAGCGCTTTGGGGTCACAAGCTAGCCCTCTTGAATCGACTGGACCAGACCTAGAAATCCAGACCAGTCTCCCCATAAACTCAGATTGACCTCAGCCCTGCTTATCTGCAAAAGAGGCTCAAGAACTGAAAAGCTATTTGATGGCATGGGTGACTAAGTGGCTGTTGGGAGGGGTTGCTACTCGCAGGTTTTTGTCATTCTTGGGACATTTTGCCATGAGAAACGTGCTAAGACCAACTGTGGGGGTGGCCTGAAGGGTCATATGCATATTTGGTGGTGGAGTGGGTTTCTTTTTTTAAGATTTATTTTTATTTTATGTGTATGAGTATTTTTTTCAGCATCAATGGTCACTCAATAGATGGGGAGGGGTCCATGGTTTATACTTCCAGGTCACAAGTACCAGGCTTCCTCCCACTGTTATTTCCAGTCAGGAAGCGCGCCCCCCACCCCAAATGTCTGGAACGAGCTCATCCACGTGGACACGTACCTGTACGGTCTCACTGTTAAACCACACCGTGCAGTCCGGGAATCGAGATTATACCAAACGACGCACGTGTTGATCCTGTACAGCTTTCAGGGTTCTCTCCCCGCTCTGTACTGTGAGTTACTTAGTCATTTTAAACTGTGCTCCTACAGCAGCCTAAATCTCTAGTAAGGACAGAATCTAGTGCCCGGCTGCCACAGTTAAGTTATTCTGTGTATCAGAGCACAGTGCAGTTCGTGGAACTGAGAGGCAGTTTTCCTGGGAGAGCTTTACGAAGACAGGTTGAAAAGAGGGCAAGCCAGACACAGGTGGAGAAAGAACGAGCCAAAGAATGAGAAGGCGCCAGAAGATTAGAACGTACTGCCAAAGTCAGTATGAGGCGAAGCAGAGCAATTCAGTGAAAAGCTAAGAGAAGTCAGTTTGAGTCAGTCAGTTTGAGCCACAACAGCGGAGGTGAACCAGCCAGAGTTCAAAAAGGAACTAAAAAGGGTGAGCTTATTCAGCATTAAGTCTCCGAGGCTGAAAACATTCTAGGCCTGGGTTAGGTTGTATAGAGGCTAGAAGCTTCCAGGACTAGGCCTAGGTTAGCAGACAGAGGCAGGAAGCCTTGGAGACGAAAATTACTACAAGAGAATAAAAGTTACTTTAACACAGAATGTTCACAGATACGCCTTTAATTATAGCAAAGATTTAGGCCAGTTAAAAACAGCAATTACAGGTAGGAGTGTGTGCCTGATGCCGATCAGCAAAAAGTACCATGGACCATGGTTTTTGTTAACTGAAGTAAAGGTGCTATGTGATTCAGAAAAGGAGGAAGAGATGGAGGATGTGGGCTAAGACATCTGTCTTGCCATGTGATGCTCTGAGCAACTGTGGGACTCTGAACAAAGTTCTGGACAGCAAGAAGCCCTGATCAGGTGCAGGTGCCTGATACCGACCGACCCCAAATCTTCAGAAGAGGAAACAGAGCGAGTGAATCTTCACTCTGAAAATCAGTCTTCCATACTCCGTTACAGCAACAGGACCTTTCCAAATGGTTGCTTCCCAGGATGCTTTTTCTCACTGTGGCCGCAGCACCCCACCTGGCAGCTTGGTTCGTCTTCCTCTAACACTGGGTCCCCGGCTGGGCTGGGCTGGGCAAGGAGCCATTGGGAACATTCACGCTCAGGAAGCAGCTACCTGCCTTATGCTCTGGGCTCCTGAAGACGGTGAAGAGCCACTGACGGGCTGGAGGGGCTCAGGGAAGGTTCCTTGGACTCAGGAGAAGGGGCCGAGTTTAACACTTCTTCAGGAGACACACTCAGGGGACCCTCAGGCATAATTCTGTCCCTTTTTGTCACATCTGCTCAGATCAAAGCTGATAACCTGCTTGGAGCTATGGTGCTGCCTGTTGTGTGTGAATCTGAAACTGGGCGCAGCGGTCAAAGACCCATGTGCAGCCCAGGCCAGCCAGGACACCCTGTACAGCAAAGCTACAGCAGGACAAAGTCACAGAGAGACCCTGGGAGAGACCAGAAATGGAAACAGAATGGAGAGGCACTGTCCATACAACCCTCTGGGAACACTCTCCCTGCAGTGTGCATAACTTCTCTGGTCTTTAAACCAGTTTACCTGTGATATTGTTCCCCAACACAAATGGGCCCTGTATACACACACATACACACACACACACACACACACACATACACACACACACGTGCACACACAACCAACATATGTATACATACACGCGCACGCATACGCACTCGACCCACACATGTATTCACACAAACACAAGCACACATGGCCCACACATCTATATGTATAAACGTGCACACATGCACACACAACCCACACAGGTGTGTGTGTATATATATATATACATACACACAAAAACACGCACACATGACACATGTGTTTACACACATGCACATGTGCAAGCATCCCTCTTTCCAAAGTCACTTGCAATCAGCCGTCCCACGTCTGCGTGAGACCATCACATAGATCTACGGTCAGCTGAGGAGCCGAGGGCAGCGAGGACAATTTGTGTTGTTCTGTTTTACTGTTTTCATTGCTGCTCTTCACCCTCCTCATCATCGTGAGAAGCGGACCCTTCTCTTGCCTTTGGTGGGGAGAACTGAGGCTGACCGAGCTGAGGCCTTGTCGTCCAAGGTCTCATAGAGCACTCAAAGACAAAGCCAGGATCCCAAACTTCACCCTTTTTAGTTAGGCCACACCTGCTCATACCGTCGGGCAACCGAGACACCATACCCAGCTTCCGGCTAGTGTAGAATGACCATTGAGGGTGCATCATACAAAGAGGAATGAGGAAGGCTGCAGCCCACGTGCCACTCACCTCAGGCTAAGGTCAAGTGTGCCAGGCTGGTATTTAGTGACAACAGTGCACAAATCTGTCTGACCTGGTAATGACAAAGGCCTGTGTTTGTACATGTCTATGCTACAAGGAAGTCATTAGTGATCAAGGCAGCAGGAATTCGCTGTAATGGTGAGACGGTCTCTGCTGCAGCAAGGCTAACTTTAAAACTCCCCACAATGCCTGTTTCTACCCTGCTGGTCTCAGAAGGAGGGCCCTACTCCCTGCCACCCCCACTTAGACAAGCTGACTCAGTTTCTCTGAGAACAGACCACTTCCTCCTTGACACAGTACATCCATTTGAGCTCCGGTGGCCCACTGAGCTCTGGTCAACCTGAGCCCCTTTCAGCTGCCACTGGCTTATGTGGGCCCCTCAACAAGCCAAAGCCATCTCTTTGTATCACAGGGTCACATCCAAAGCCAAACCATTCACGTTCCTACAGATTAGTAGGTATTCTGTACTGCGGTTGGGTCAACACTTCCCACTGAGCCCCAGCCCCATCAAGTCGTCCCTTGCCACCAAGGCCATGGCCCTCAGAACACTGTGCCTCAGACCCGCCTCCCTCCTCTGGGAAGAGCCAAAAATTTCCCGAGCAAGATTTAATTTCCTTTATGATTCCCAGGCCTGCTCAGAAGCCAGCTTCTCTGCTGAAAGCCAATTCTGGGTCCTTTCTCAGCCCTTACACTCTGCAGGAGTCAAGAAAAGAACATGGCTCCTCTAAGCAAACCTCAATCCAGTGTATATTCACAGGTATGGGTATAATGTTTTGATTAAAAAAAAAAACAAACCAAACTCTTTTCCTTTAAAGTTACATGGATGGGCTTGGCCAAGTGGCCCAGGCCTGCAGTCCTGGCTACTTTAGGGGTAAACCAAGATAGCAAGTTCAAAGCCAGCCTGGCCAACACAGCAAACCTTGTCTCAAATTTTAAAAAAGGGGGAGGGGGCACACACTTGCCTAGTATGCATAAGGCACTGGGTACAATCCCCAGGGGTGGGGGATGGAGTGACTGATGTGTGTACTGAACCGGTGGAAACTTCCAGACAAGACTGGCTGTGGCTTCTAGGCAAGTGGCATCTGTGTGATAAGTACACCCAGGTTCCTCAGACTCTTCTGGTCAGTTTATGTTTAACTTTTCCACAACAATGAAACAAAAGGTGTTTAAATCCCAACCCCGAGGTTTTACAGCCTCCTCACACCCATGCCTTTCAAATCGGCGACGACTTCATACAAGATGCTGCTGAAGGTCCTATCTGCTGGGACGCTAGAGAAGTATATCTGTCCCCAGCCTGTCCTTGATTTTAACACAACCCAGAAACCCTCATTTCTCCAACCCGTCCCTTTCTTGGCACGCCTGACTCCCAGTACTCCCGAAGCTGAGGTAGAAGGAGTCTAAGTCTGAGGCCAGCCTGGACTATTACACATAGCAAATCCGAGGCCAGCATATGCTACACGGCCAGTCTCTGCCTCACAAGGCATGGAAGGGGCTGGAAATCTGGCTTATCAGTTAATGGCACTGGCTGCCCTTCCAGAAGACCCCAGGTTCTAGTCCCAGCACCCACATGGTGGCTTATAACCATCTGTTAACTCCATTCCCAAGGGATCTGATGCCCTCTTCTGACCTCCGTGGAAACTGCATGCACATGGTGCACAGACATACATGTTGTCGAAACACACACACACACACACACACACACACACACACACACACGAAAATAAATGGATGGAGGGATGGAGGGAGACATCACATTTCAGAAGACTGTACCTTCACGCAAAAAGGGTGAGCTGTTGAGTGTTCGAGCCACTTGGGACACAGACAGAAGGTCCCAGAGTGATGTTTACAAAACCATGCTGACCCCATAGTCCCCAGGAATTATTTCCACCTCGGGCACCGTGACCAGCAGGAAGGAGAACATTCCAAGCCTTACCTTTTAGAGGATTTTCATCTTGGGGTGATGGGCTGCCAGATACTCTTTAGGGTAAGGCCCCCAGGGCCACCAGGCACCCCGGCCCCAGCCCTGCTCAGTTGCCTGCCCGATCACTCTAAAGGTAGAATCCAGGCTGGTGAGAAGATTCTGACACTGGACTATGATATCAGAATAGGCTATGACATCAGAGTGGTGGCATGGAAGCTAACAGGTTGCAAGGTGGGACAAAGGGGCCCTCGAGTTTGCCTAGCCCCCTGGAAGTAAAGCCCCTGACAAAAAGGTGGCTGACCCTGTGCTCAATTCTTACAGCTTTCCAGACATCCCCTCACCCTGTGAGGCGGATCTGAAGATCATCTTAAAATGATTCATTCACATGCGCTGAAGCTAAGCTATGTTGACCAATCATTGAAAAGAAAGGCAAGCGCAGGAGCTGTCCTCTAGCGCCCCCCTGTGCTATTTTAAGGCACAGTCATATTTGCTTACCAGGTTTGCCTTAGGACCAGGAGGTCCACACCAGAAGCCCCAAGGAGACCAGGTATCACATGCCCCAGGACAGGATTAAGTGTGGGCCGATAAAAAGCAAGGTGGCCAATGTGTTTGAATTCTAGATACACAACACACAATAAATAAAATGTGTCACATGAGACTGTGAGTGACATCCATCTAGCCATCCTACTCAGAGAGGCTTGTTAAACCAGCGTTTGCTACTGATCCCATGCTAGTCTGTAACTCAACAAGGGAGCCCGGTCTGGTCCCCAATTCTCTGTCCTCCTGCCTCCACTTCCCCAAGGGCTGGGATTAGAGAGGTCTGTGGCCCCATGACCAACTTAACGACTTAAAACTCAAACAAGCAAGGAAACAACAGGGTGACATGTTACTAACATTTAAGGATTTTTTTTTTCCCAACAGCTCTATTGTGTCATCTGCAAGCAGGAAAACTGGTTTCTCCTATGGGGAGGGGCCTTTGCCACCTTTCCCTTGCTTACTCTGCTGGCTAGGATTGTCAGAATTTGGGATGTCTCCGTTCACCTGCAAGAAGCACCCAGCACTCACAGTGTGCCACTGTCTTTTTGAAGTCGCCTCAAGACAATGAAAGTGACCCCTAGTTCACTGAGTTTTCACTCAGAGTGGTACTGTTGGATTTTGTCGAATGAGTTGGCAGGGTCCTGGCATTTTTGTCACGTCAGAGTGTTAGCACACTGGCTATGTACACTGCTCTTCAAATACTGACTTAACGCTGCACTCCTGGCATGGCTCCGCCTCGATCATGGTGAATTAGCCTATTTATATGTCTCTGGATTTTGATTGCTAGTATTTTGAAGATTTTACAAGCTATGTTCACAACGGACATATCTGTACCATCTTTGCCTGGTTTTGTATCATACAATGGCCTGGAAATCTCCTTCTCTGGCTTCTAGAAGACGGTGTGCGCACATGGAGTTTTTTCTTTTACAAATGTTTTATAGAATTTACTACTGAGGTTGCCTAGGACATGAGCCCAGGAGTTCTCAAGCAATTTAATATTTTTTCTGAAAAGATTTTACATGGCCTCAGCCTTCCATCTGCCTGCCCCAACCTCCTGAGTGCTGGGATTATAGGCATGTACCACCATACCTGGCTCCATAAATGACCTTATGGGGTCATTTTACTAAACATGCATCTGTGTCTCTCTCTCCCTCTCCTCCTCCCTCCCTCCTTCCCTCTCGCCTGGTATTTTCTAGCTCTGTAAAAATCCTTTTTCAGTCTTTTGGGTCAACAGCAGAGCTTTATACACAGCCTACCACTTTATTGCCAAGTGGAGGTGGGGTTGGGTGGGTGAAATACAATGTGGACTTGCTCACCTTTGGGGACCACAGCGCAGGATTTCTGCAGTTTGGGCCCCCTGCTGCCTGCACTGTCACATCCCACAGGCTTCCTGCTCCCTGGGCCTGGCCTGGGCAGCCTCCCAGGGAGCTGCTGTTGCTCCTGTGTGTATCTTCCCACAGCCCAGAAGATCCCAGAAGGGAAAAATCCCCCAAGTCACCACCTGCTTGATGCTGCCTCAAATTCTGGCCTTGTGGTTGTTTAACTTTTCAGAAGATGCACAGGGTCACAAGTACTCTGTGTGACACAATTTCATTGATTCTTTTAGACAACCTTTATGGTCGAGGAAACATGGCAATGGTGACCCAGTTAATAAAAGCCATAGTCAGGATGTGAGCCTAGGCCTACATGGTACCCAAGGCTGCCCGTGGTTAGGGGACAGCTAGCAGGTGTGGGGAATATGAGACAACCGGGCAGGCAAGCAGGAATTTCCTCTAAGCAGAAGCTGAGGGAACAACCACAGGGCCAGAGCCAGCAAGCAAGAAAGAGAAGGCTCTGTGAAGGCCAAGTGTGATGGCACACTTTCTTAATCCCAGCACTCAGGAGGCAGACAGATGGAGCTCTGCATTCAAGGTCAGCCTGATCTACACATTAGTATCTAAGTAGCCAGAACCACACACACAAAGACTGTGTCTCAAAAAACAAAAACAAACAAACAAAACAAAACAACAACAAAAATCAAGAAACAAAACAAAAAAGAAATTCATCAGAATCAAGGGGTACAAGTAGGTGACTGCCACGGGCCATTGCTGACACTGAAGAAACTAAGCTGGAGTCAGAGAGCCCACAGGAGGGGTCAGACCAGGCGCTCCATGCTGGGGCATGGCTGGGATGACAAGGGTGTGTTGACAATGGGAAAAAGCATTGGTTTTGCAGACATCCCAGTGGCCAAGGACTGAAGGGAGTAGTAAACCCAGCAGAAACCCAGAAGGGGCGGCGGCGGCGTGGGGGAGGGGAAGCGTGGTAGGAAGCGCTGCTGGCAGTGTGCATAGCTGACCCTCCACCGGCGGCGGCCTCGTTAGCTCTCCTCAAAGGAAAGAGGCTACCTGCCGTGGATTCCTTCTTTGGCTGGGCTCTCCTCCCACATCCTGACGGGCCCCATGGGACCTTAAACGGGCCGGCGAGTGAGTACAGCAGTGGCAGATCCAGCAGCCAGCCACCAGATGGCAGCAGTGGACAGGAGATAAAGCTTTTCCAAGGCAAGCCCGGGGGCTACCCGACTCCTTGTCAGGATACCAGAAAAGGCGTCACCCTTTCCCGCGTGCTGTTTTCAAGACAGGCATAAGAAAGTGCTTGGTAAGAAGGCAGTGGGGTCAAGGGACACAAGTCTTCATGAACCTGAAGGCAGATGAAGGGAACAGGCGTCACAGTACGGGGGGGGGGGGGGGGGGGGGGGGGGGGCGGTGCTGTCATCAGCAAATGGCTGCGTCTCAAAGGGAGGCTTCAGAGTAAGGCGGATGCTGCTCCCGGAAGAGATATGCCGCCAGGTTGGCAAGCAGGAGCTCTCCCTTACCCTGAGCTTGACAGTAGGATACAGGTGGGTCTGTAACCCCACAGGAGAATGGCACAGGGCTCCCTAAGGCTGAGAGTCCGTGGGGGAAGGTGGAAGGACCTGGGAGACTGCCACAGACCAGGGAGGTTAGGTAGCCTCAGGGTGAAAGGACACAAGGATGGCTTGGCACCGCAAAGGTGCTGTTGATAGGACGGACACACTGGAACCTGACCTCCTGTGGGGCTGTGCTGTCACATCACCTGCCACCAGCTGTGGGCAAGATGGCGTTTGAGGGCCAGGGCACACTGCTTAACAGCACAGCTCCCAGGAGTGAATTTGGTTGTACCCACGGCAATCCATTTTCCATATATTGTCATGTAGTCCTTCTGACAACCGAGCAGTTGAAGACCAGGGAACTGGATGCCTGGTTAGACCTGGTCCAACCAGGGCCCTACAGCTGGGTGGGGGGCTTGGGGAGAATGCTGACCAATTGCTTATGTCACACATGAAACTGATGCACCGAGGGATCAAGGATCAGACAAGCCCGGGCCCTGGTGCTCGGCCTGTGCTGTTATGTAACACTCCACCAAATGTGGAAAGTGAGAAGTCGAAGAAATGCAAAGCTAGCCAGGATGACTGTACCAAGGCCTGGAAGGGACCCTGGGGCCCGCCACAAGGCTCAGTTCTCGGCTGCCTCCTCTCTTGTCCCAGGGCTCACCCATCTTATGTACCCTGTTTTGTTTTTCAGGCAAAGTGGAAAGCAGCTTCACCCCCTCATCTCTGCCTCCCTTTGCACCACAGACACTGGGTCTGTACCCCCCTTCATCTGCCCTCGCCCACATGTCCTGGCTCTTCTGACTTGTGTTTTTCTTCTTTGGTGTTTAGAGGCAGCATTTCACTGAGCTGGGCCAAGCTGGCCCAGAACTCATGGTCACCTGTCCCAGTCAATGGTGACAGTCGGAAAGAAACCACAGCACCTTAGCACGTCCCCTCAAGGAGGTTAGCAGATCCACAGAGGGGGTGCCATGGAATGCAGGCCCCACAACAGACCCACACCGGGCACTGACCCCGCTGCTATGCTCGGTGCTAGGCCCAAGCTCACCGTGGGTGTTAAATGCACAGGCTCTCCTTACCCTGGATGTATGTACCTGGAGCCCATGGAGGCCAGAGAAAGGCACTAGATTCCATCGAACTGGAGTTACAGATGGCTCTGAGGCACCATGAGGGTGCCGGGGATCAAACCGACATCCTTTGGAGAGCAGCCGGTACTCAACCACTGAGCCCTCTCTCCGTCCCTCACTGAGTGACTCTGTCGTGAAAAGGATATTTGCCATTTGCCAAATCCTTTTCTTGTATTACCTGAGATGATTGTGTGCCCCCTCCAATCAAACTGGTATATTATTACACTGACTGTTTTTTTCTTATTTTTGAGCCTCCTTGGGTTTGTGAAATAAATCCTACTCAATCATGGAGCACAACGTTTTATAATACACTGTTGGATTTTATTCACATCTGTGCTCATAATGGATGAAGGGCCAAGTTTTTTGTTTTTTGGTTTTTTTTTCTTTTTTTTGTCCTGTGTTTGGTGGCTTCAGTGTCATGCTGCCTGCACAGAATAAGAAGTGTTCCTTCCCTTCGGTTTAATTTTTTGATAGGGCTGGTTCTTGGTAGAACCCACCAGCAATGCCATCTGGTCTCGAGTTTTCTTTACTGTAAGATGCCCATGCAACACTCTTTTATAAATGTCAAGATTTCTGAAGTTAGTCACGGTAATGCATATACACTCAGACATTTTCCCACGTCATCTCATCTGGGTTACCCAACTATATATGTTCCTCTTTATTCCTGCAAGGTCAGTAGTAATAATTGTTAGAAATAAGACCAGAGGCAAAAGTTGCTTTGGAAAAGGAGCTGACATAAAAATCAGCCTCCAGGAGACAGAGCAAGAGAAAGGCGGGGCCTGGGTCTTGTGTGGTGGAATCTGGCTGCTTAGGACTGACCAACACATTAGAGGGGCCGGCTGCAAGCTAACAAGATGGCATCTGGTTTTAGTTATTGAAGTCTTCTCTTCCTGTTTACTGAGTCTCCTGCTCTGCTGCAGGTTTGCCAATGTGGCATTTACTTCCGTACATTCCTGAAAGTCACTCTTGCTGTGCCCCGTGAATTTATTTTATACTGTGTTGTCATTTCCATCATCTCAAAGTATTTTCTAGTTTCCCCTTGTGGTTTGAATGAGAATGGCCCCCCCATAGGCTCATATATTTGGATGCTTGGTCCCCAGTTGGTGGAACTATTTGGGAAGGATGGGGAGCTGTGACCTTGTTGGAGGAGGTGCGTCACTGGGGGGCTGGCTTTGAGGTTTTAAAAGCCGTGTCATTCCCAGTTTGTTGTCCCTCTTCTCTCTCTCTCTCTCTCTCTCTCTCTCTCTCTCTCTCTCTCTCTCT
>OU015747.1:48565253-48575782 GCA_907169655.1 Acomys percivali | reverse complement strand
CCTGGCTCCTCTTCCATAGGACCTGGGTTCAGTAACTGCAGTTCCAGGAAATCTGACACCCTCTTCTGGCCTCTACAGGTACTGCACGACAGACACACATGCAGGCAGAATAGCCATACCCATAAAATAATAATAATAATAATAATAATAATAATAATAATAATAATAATAATAATGATGATGATGATAGAGATAAGGCTGAAAACACAGACATATGCATATGCCTGCAGTAGCACGCTTTGGAAAGCTATACCACACTAGAAGTACAGGACAGTACTTAAACCAAGAGAGCTCTGGGAGGGGGTGACTTCGTGGTGAGAGGAAAGGTGCTGCCCCACCACTAAAGGAGGCCCTGAGCAGGGGGTGCAACCCACATGGCACCAGGATCAGATCTCAGCTCACACACCCACTTACAGGGCTGCTGCACCGGGACCCGTGCCAGCTTTCTCATTTATAACTATAGACCACACCTTCTTTCTCTCTGGTTGTCATCAAATGGAAGTAGCGTGTGCACGTGACACTGTCGCGACGGTCTGCTCAAATTCGGTCCTTATTAAATCGAACTTAGTACAAGAAGGGAGGAACAAGGGGGCTGGCCCCGTCCAAATTTTTCTGTAATACACTGAAGCGAAAAGCTTTTTGTCAGGCAGGACAGTATTTTTGCCCAGCCCCTGAAGACAGAGGGAAAGTTTGGAACCTCTCTGCAAGCCATGAAATACAACAAAAATCCAAAGCAAAAATCCCACCTCCGCAGACTTCATCTTCACACAAATTCACCACGCAGCCCTGAGTCCCATGATGCACTCAGGCAGTGGCTTTACTGGGATGTGGTGACATGCAGAAGTGAAACCTGTGGAGGAAGGTCAAGGGGATAGGGGGAGGCCCCCCTTTTGTCCCCCCGAGACAAGGTTTCTCTGTGTAGCCTTGGCTGTCCTGGACCTGCTTTGTAGACCAGGCTGGCCTCGATCTCACAGCGATCCGCCTGCCTCTGCCTCCCGAGTGCTGGGATTAAAGGCGTGTGCCACCACCGCCCAGCCTGGCCCTTCTACTTTACTTCCTGTCTTCCATGGTGTGCACTGTTCTCCTCCTCCATGCCCTATGAATCACTGGCAACCAAAACCTTGAGCAAAAAAGAACCTCCCTTATTCGATCTGTCAAGGGTCTGGCCTTAGTGATGAGAAAACAGGAGTGCTCAGGTCACCTTCAGTACAACAAGCACTTCCTGGAGCCTTCTCCCCCATTCCCGTTGGACCCCTGCCCCCACCTCATCCGGGACCCATCTCCATCCATCCTGGACTCCTCCTCTCCATCCTGGTACCTTCCTCTCTATCCTGGACCCCTTCCCTCCATCCTGGACTTCTCTTCTCCATCCTGGATTCTTCTTCTTCTTCTTCTTCTCCTCCTCCTCCTCCTCCTCCTCCTTCTTCTTCTCCTTCTTCATCCTGGACCTCTCCTCTCCCAGATGATATACCTTATTCCCCCAGGAGCACCATAACTCCCCCTAGACTACCTCAAAGGTCCTCCTGGGCTACCAAAATTCTCCAGGTTGAGTGTTGAGCCCTTTTCTTTCTCCCCCTCTCCTTCTCACGCCCTCTCGTGTATGCGCACATGCATGTAGAGGCAAAAGGTCGAGCTCAGGTGCCGTCATCTAGTTTTGGGGGTACAGGATCTCTCTCATTGGCTGACCTGGAATTCACCAAGCAGCCCAGGCAACCTGGCTAGAGAGCCCTAAGGATCTCCCTGTCTCTGCCCACTAGTGCTGGGATTACAAGCCTGTGTCACCATGCCCAGACTTTTTTTTTTAATGGGGATTCTGGGAAATCCAAAAGCACTCTACTGACTGAAGCACCTCCCTGTCTCCTCAGCTCTGATGTGTTCGATCTTCATAACAAAAAAGAGATCAATATTACAAAGCAATTTTTTTTTTTTGTTTGATTGCTTTTTTTTTTTTTTTTTTTTTTTGTGTGTGTGTGCTGGGGAGAGTACCCAGGACATACTAAGAACACAATCTACTGCTAAGTTACACTGCTACTAGCCCATGAAGTGTGTCCTCTATAAGACCTTCTCCGACATTTGAGAGTCTGCTAAATATAAGGCATCCCAGAGGAGCCTGTAAAGTGAAGACACAGCCTCTGCCCTGATGGAAGGAGAAAGCCCACACCCTCGCTAACTGTGCGCCGCCGAGTGCTACCACACAGAAAGAGGAGCCCACACCCTCGCTCACAGTATGCATGGACAAATGCCACCACACAGAAGGGCATCCAGAGCATGGCTCCTACAGACAGGAACGGGCGTCTTCAGGGTAGTATGGCCGTACGCTCATAGTTCCTACAGATCACTGCTGAGGAACCAGGTAGATCCAAACAGGACTGTCCAGATGGCCTTGGTACTATGGCCAGGTCAAGATTTTGGCATCAAGGACCGAGAACCCTCCATCTTAGGAAATGTCTGCTGTGAAGCTATGAGAATAATAAAAGGCATGTGGCTGTGGAAGGGATAAGGAGGCACGTCAGGCCCAGGGAGGGTTGAAGGGGACAGCTGGCAAGGGCAGCAAGCCTGCTGTATGTACCTGGTGAGCTTAGGGAAGCCACAGCAGGGAAGTGACACCACTCACACCATAGCAGAGCAGTGCCCACAGCTCCACCACAACACAATATGGTAGTGTCCCGTGCCAGCTCTGCAAGGCCAGCTGCCCCTTTCTTGGTTTCAGCCAGGGGCCCACCAATGCAGTCAAACGGTATCGAGTCGAACTGGTTATGAAATGTGCAGAGGTGTGGCCCAGGATGAGGAGCCAGGAGGAGCCAAGCATTGTTAAGTGATAGGAACTCATCGGGGTGGAGGGGGATGTAACGGAGACATGGGAAGGCTCCGCACATAAAGCAAAAGGACCCAGTGTGGCCTCGTATGTGAGTCAGCACCCACTGTGCTGCCAGTTCAACTCAGGGCTGTTTTTCATGGGTCAGCTTCCAGCCCCGCCCATTTCCCTTGCTGTTTCTCCCCCATGAGATAACCTGGCAACCACACGGTCTTTTTTTTTTTTTTTTTCAGACACAGTCTCTCTCTGTGTAGCTTTGGCTGTCCCGGACTGGCTTTGTAGACCAGGCTGGCCTCAAACTCACAGTGATCCACCTGCCTCTGCATCCCGAGTGCTGGGATTACAGGTGTGCGCCACCACGCCCAGCTGCCTGCAACCGCCCATTCTTTACTACCTCTTTCTTTTTCCCTCCCTCCTTCTTAGCCTTCTTTGGTTTTTGGGGGTTGGGGGGCGGGGAGTGGCAGACAGAGAGCTACAGACTAGGCCATGTACAGACCCTACAAATTTGCTATGGTGGATTAGAAATGGCTGTCATAGGCTCATGTATTTGAGCTCCTTGGGGGAAGTTATGGGATTTTTAGGACAGGGAGACTTGCTGAATGAAGAAGAAAGCACATCACGTGGAAGCATATCGCCTCACCCCAGTTCCAGTTTGCTCTCTCCAACTCCTGTGTGTAGATAAAGATGTGATGGGCCAGCTTCCCACTCCTGCTGCCATGCTGTTACCCACGCACACACACGAGTGCAAGTGCGCACGCACACACACACACATACACACACACATGTGCGCGCACACACACGTGCACACACAAGAGTCTGGACTCTCCCCTGGAGCTATCAGCCAAAATAAACTCTTTTTTTCTATCAGTTGCTTTTGGCCATAGCAATGGATGAGTCGTTCATATCGTTGGCATATGGCTTGATGTGGTCAGACTCAAGAGGACATCCCTTCACTCAAAGCCACAAGTGAGCATGCACTGTCCTTGAAGAAGCAGAGCAAGGTTAGCCTCCCATGCCCGGCATCACTGAGGTCTGAAAGGAGGAGGACGTCCACACCTGAGAGACAAAGATTCACGCACAGGCTTGGCGTTGCTCATCCCTCCAAGGGCCTCTTCTGTGACCAGCCATGGATTAGAGTGTTGGATTTCGAGGGGTCTTCCTACCGCTCCATAATTCACAATGATGCCCACGCTGTTGACACCATGTGCTGTGGGCTGAAGATCTGCTCTCCTGTGAGAATCTGGAATTTAGGCCCAAGGCAGACATGGATGGGTCTTGCATACCAACATCCCACAGCAAAGACCCTAGGCTGAGAAAGGAGCCTCTTGTGGTGGCAGTATTTCATACATGTGGCCAAGCACTCCTGCAGAACTGGCTGCGTCGTCTGTGACTCCTCTGAGCCTGCAACATGCGTGTGCGTTCTCTGGACTTTACCCCACGCATCCTTCCCCTCTTTTCTTTTCTGACTTGCATCCTTTCAGTGCATAGCTTTACTGTAAAGCTAACTGCGTGCCACTTTGTGCTGAGAGCCCAGTGAGAACGGGGTGAGGTAGGCATCTGCAGGGCTGAGTCCTGGTGCTGCCGCTGCTGAGGGCACACTTCCTGTTCTGCACAGGGAAGGCGAAGCCACACACCCTTACTGAAGAAGATCTCACAGGTGAAAGGGAGGCCCTGTGACCCCGGAGCAACGGTAGATAGAGGCCTCATCTCTCCCCATGGTCTGCTTCCATGGGGTCTTACGTATGTAACCCACGGAATGCAAACAAACTGACAAGGCAAGTTTCAAGAGCTATAAGCTTTTGCGCACGGCTTTAATCCCAGCCCTCGGGAGGTGGGGGCAGGTGGATCTTTGTGAGTTCGAGGCCAGCCTGGTCTATACAGAGAGTCCAGGACTGCCAAGGGTACACAGAGAAACCCTGTCTTGAAAAACTAAAAAAAGAAAAAGAAAAGTAAAAGAATAAAGAAAAAAAGTTTAATTTTAAATTGTATTACTTTATCCACGGCCAACTTTACACAGTAACAAGTTACCTCTGTGCATACAGACTACATACACATATAAACACTCACAACTCTACAGAAATACCAGTGGACTGGGGACTGGACAGATGGCTCAGTGGTTAAGAGCACTTGCGACTCTTACAGAAGGACAGTGCTCAGTTCCCAGCGCCCATATCAGGCTCACAATCTGTTACTTCAGCTGCAGGGAATCTGACAGCTCTTCGGGCTTCCACAGGCACCTCCACACACAAACACACACACACACACACACACACACACACACACACACACACACACATAAAATTCTCTAAAACAACGGACCGCAGAAATAAGCTACAGGTTCACTGAGTCACCTGTTACAACACATGTAAGCCTATTGGCGCATCGCACGCAGCTCCCTGTCACTTTTCTGGCCCTCCGGGCTTAAGCCTGTATTCTCTGCTGTTATCCACCCAATTATACTTCAATAAGCAAGCTTTTCACAGAGGAAACAAGTTTTTAAAAACACTTGCCTTTAAAAAACAAACAAACAAACCATCAATCCACAGCTACTCAGAGACTAACCAGGCTATAGATACAACTGTGGGGGCAAAGCACAAGCTAGAAAGACGCCATGCTTGGCCACAGCATCTTAGAGATGCCCACCCACCCTGAACGTTCTCAGAGGAGGAAGACTCGTTCCTAGGTGTTATCAGAAGCCAGGGCAGGGATTTCAGAGAGGTTCAATGCAGGGATGTGCTTCCTTATATGACCCCAGGGAGGCACTGTCCAGGACAGCCGCTGGAAGCCAGGACAGCCGCTGGAGGCCAGGACAGCCGCTGGAGGCCAGGACAGCCGCTGGAGGCCAGGGCACTAGGTAAGCAGAAAGCCAACTAAAGCCATGCTATGGCATCAGGGTGGAGACTGGGACTACAGGAGAGACACATAGGCCTGGAAATTCCATCTGGTATGAAGCGAGGAGGGAGGAGGCAACAGCGTGACTCAGGTTTTCAGCTATTCATGGAAAGAGGAGAAGAGTTCAGAGGAGGTTCCCTGGGTAAAATTACAGTTCCTGTCACCAGAACTTGTTAAAAATGTTGGCACGCACAGCACACCTCCAAATCGCTCCCGGTCCATTTGTCGCTCCTTGCAGCAACCCTATGCTAAATGTTAAATGAAAACACGTCAAACAAACATGTACACATTGTGGACATCACACACACACACACACACACACACACACATATGCACACACACACACATACCCATACCCGCACACACTCACACCCCCGCATACACCCACACACACATGCACACACACACATACACCCATACATATACACCCACACACCCTCCCATACACACATGCACACACACACATATACCCACACCCACACCAGCACACACATGCACATGCACACAGACACAGACACACACACACACACACACACACACACCCTTCTTCATGTCTCTTTCAGCCTCCTAAAGCATGAAACTAAGTATTTCAAACTCAAGCCACGTCCAATATGATCAGGCTACCTCCCGCAAGCGTCTCGATGCCTCAACCCACAGACATGCAGCCTCCGCTTCATGATTCCTGAGGCATTTATGCTGCGGATGGGCCTTTGGTCCCCTGTCTCTTATCAATGAAGTATTGGTGAAGTGACACCAAAACCAATACCCTTTCCTTGGGCCCCAACCCCCACCAGAGGTGGCTCTGGAAAGCTGAGCTCACTGCAGGGACAAACAAGCACTTAATCCATGGGCCCCCCCATGCTTAAGGAGGCCAATTTTGATACCTGACCCCACTCTGAACTGCGTCCAGCTTATCAGATGTGCAATGGCCGTGAGCCAGGGATTTTAAGTTTTGTTCTCATTTGACTGCCGCCTTTTTTCTCCAAGATCTAGACCAATGGTTCCAATCCTTCCTAATGCTGTGACTCTTTAATACAGTTCCTCATATTGTGGTGACCCCCAACCACAAATTTTTTTTTGCTACTTTATAACTGTAATTTTGCTCCTGTTATAAATCATATTGTAAACATCTGATATGTGAGCCCCCATGTGGGCCGAGACCCACAGGTTGAGAACCTACTGATCTAGGCTAATACTTTGGGGACTTTCTTGTTTACTGGCTTAGCCATTACTGAGGATAGACCACAATGGGTGATAAAAACATTTTAAAAAAATGTTTGTGTCTGAAATCATCCCCTGAGAAACCAATGTCATTTATAGGGCCAAATAGGCAACTGGCACACAACATGGGATTCCACCTCTCCACGTCAGTGCTGTGAATGTGAGAAAGGCAATATTGGGAATTTTATTTCTCTATAATGATTTATTGGAACAAATATTCTTGAAATTTTTGTATCATTTTATGAATTCTTCCTTAATTTCATGTAATTAAATGTTCTGGGTGACACAAGAACTAGAAATGTTATGATCACACTGGGAACTAACAAGAAAATGGGGTTTGAAACTGTATTCCTGGGTGGTATCTGATTAAGGGTGCCAGGCAACAGAGAATATCTTACCCTCTGTCTTTTTGTTTGTTTGTTTTTGTTTTTCGAGACAGGGTTTCTCTGTGTAGCCTTGGCTGTCCTGGGCTCGCTTTGTAGACCAGGCTGGCCTCGAACTCACAGCAATCCACCTGCCTCTGCACCCCCCCCCCAGTCCTGGGATTAAAGGCATGCACCGCCACTGCCATGCTCGGCATCTCACCCTCGGTCTTGTGTTACCACATTGTTGGAAAGAAGTGGAACTGCACACAGTGGCCCAGACCTCCCAGGAATACTGCCTGTGTGTGACAGTATTTACAAGCAGCATCCTTGGACTTCTGATAACATGAGTGTTGCTGCGCCTATCTGTTGACCTAGGCATTGTGAGGAAAAAAACAGACTGACAGGATGGCCAGGCTGCCTCACAGGCCCATGGAGAAAGCCAACAGTCTCCGTTGGAACCAGTGCCTGGCATTAAAGCCAAGTCCAGTGAGAGAAGCATCCTTATTTTCATGCCTGTCCCCAGAAGTCCCTCTTGGGGCAGGGACTTTTAAAGTTGAGCTCTGCCTTCCAGAGTGCCCAACGGAGGCACCTGAAAGACATTCTGTGACCACAATTAGCATACTAATTTATTTAAATTGGAAAGAATGCCTTTAGAGGTTTTGGAAGACAAGTGATCCCCAACCCTAAGATCTACACAGAATCTGCTATTGATCCCTCTGTAAAGTGCTCCTAATCCAGATGACTAATCAGCAGCTCTGCAGAAGACCAATGATGCCCCAACAGGAGAAGCAGGAGCATGGACCAGGCTCCACACCATGAGTAATACGCAAGTCAGTCCAACCAAGTGTGCATCACTTCTGTTCCGCCAAGACTGCCTTCTTTTTTTCGTTTGCATTTAATAACTACTGCCTTAGAAACAGTTCAAAATAAAAGACCAGGCATCTTCAGTCCTTTGGCGATGAAATGCACATTAGCAAATCTGTCTTGTTCTGATTTGCTGTTATAAAGCATGAGCAAAGGCTAGCCCATCGTCTGGATTGCTGTGAGATGTTTAAAAGCATGCCTTTAATCCCAGTACTCGGGATGCAGAGGCAGGTGGATCTCTGAGTTCAAGGTTAGCCTGGTCTACAGAGGTAGGAGAAAGTATGGAATCCTCTTTTTCTTCCTTTTGAGTAACAGAAATATTTTACTTAAACACAAGATCTGACGGCAGTGTTAAGAGTACAGCTGTAGGCCATGCAGTGGTGGCACACGCCTTTAATCCCAGTACTCGGGAGGCAGAGGAAGGTGGATCTCTGTGAGTTCAAGGCCAGCCTGGTCTACAGCCAGGGTTACACAGAGAAACTATATGAATACGGCTACAGTGACTGCTCTTGCAGAGGACTTGGGGTTCTATTCCTAGCACCCACATAGTGGGCAAGCATATGGTGAACAGACATACAAATAAAACACTCATACATTAAAATTTAAATTAATATAAAGATATACTTTTTTGTTTGGTTGGTTTTGGTTTTTCGAGACAGGACTTCTCTGTGTAGCGTTGGCTGTCTTGGACTCACTTTGTAGACCAGGCCGGCCTCGAACTCACAGTGATCTGCCTGCCTCTCGAGTGCTGGAATTAAAGGCATGCGCCACCACACCCAGCTAAAGATATACTTTTAAAAGCAGCTAAACAGGACCAGTAAGAGGTTCAGTAGGTAGCAGTACCTGCCGCCAAGCCTGGTGACCTAAGGTCAGTCCCGTGAAAGCACACGGTGAAAGGAGGGAGCTGACTGCTGAACATCGTCCACTTCCCTACACATGGGTGTTAAAGCAGTCACGCATTCCCCCTCCCTAATAAATAAATAAACAAGAGCTAACTAGCTCTTTAGGATATGCTCTTTAGCCAAGTCCAGCGTTGTTTAGCCAAGTCCAGCTTTGTTTAGATGCTATGGATGAATAAACTCACTGGCTGAACCATAGTGGAAACTCCAAAATTCAGAGCCTCACTACTAAGGTGATTTGATGCCAGGGGTACATTTCATGACTTCAAACAAACATTCCTTATGACCACTTTGCATGGCTTGTCTGGAAACTTCTTAAAAAAATCTGTGTTTTAGTAAAATATTTCTGTTATTCAAAAGGAAGAAAAAGAGATCCCATTCTTTCTCCTACCTCTGTAGACCAGGCTAACCTCGAACTCAGAGATCTGCCTGCCTCTGCCTCCTGAGTGCTGGGATTAAAGGCGTGGGCCACCACACCTAGCTGAGTTTTGTTTTGTTTTATTTATTTGGCTTTATTTTTTCTGAGACAAAGTCTCATTATGTAGCCCTGGCTGGCCTGGAACTTGCTACATAGCCCAGCATGGCCTTGAACTCACGTCCTGCCTCTACCTCCCAGGTGTTGGGATTAAGGAATGGGCCACCATGCCCAAGAGAAGCTTGCAAGTAAAACACTGTGCTTCCTTCTCAGCCACATGTCCCCACAGGGGACCTTGGCCTTCGCAGCCCCTGACAGAAAGAGGCTGTGGGTAAGAAGAGCTCTGCGTTTCTCACTGTTTTGGCTCATAAGCACTTGTCCTATGGAGACCTACTAAGACAGGGGCTATTGGCATTGGCTACAGAGGGAGGGCTCAGGAAGGTGCCCTGCGGTCATCAGAACTTGGAGCCGGAGACCTGGAAGGGGCTTGGGCCTTGGGCCCAGATGGTGGTAGGTGGTCATGCTTGGACTAGACATGGGATTCACATCAGAAGTAGGGACAGGAAGCCAGGGAGAGCGGCACAGACTTGTAATCCCAGCACTGCAGAGCCTGCCACACAAAGGTCATTAGTTTAAGGTAAGCCAGGGCTACACAGGGAGGGGGTGGGGTGGGGAGACAGAAACAGACATTGGTGTCACACACTAGAAATGCCGGAAGGATATGGAGGAAGCTGAGAGCTTCAGACAGCAGAGCAGAGGAGAGGCTGTCCTGGCTCCTCCAAGAGGCCATTTGCTCCATCTGGTCACACACTGTGAGCAGGACGCCACCAGCTACTAAAGGTCATTCCTCCAGCCTCAGTTTCCCCTTCCGAGCAGACTTTATATCAAAGACATTGAGAACACAGGATGGATAAATGTCAGGATCATTCATTCCACCTAGCTAAGCCAAGTAACCACTGTGCCCACCTGGCCTCTAGAAACATCCCAGTGAAATGGCAGAAGTGGGTCTTACACACACACACACACACACACACACACACACACACACACACACACAC
>OU015747.1:48546669-48565243 GCA_907169655.1 Acomys percivali | reverse complement strand
GCAAGAAGCTTTTTCCCCCTCTTCCTTCAAACCAGAGTTTTTATCTCTACAATCCTGTCAGCAAGCAGCAAGAAATTTTCTTTCTTAGTGGCCCAGAGATTCTGCACCCTAAGATTACCTGTGAAGGCCCACGCCCCACACAGTTGTTGGAAGAAACAAGAAAGGGAAAGCTTTGCTCTTCTAATTACGAACAAAACAAACTAGCGCGAGGGGAGGTCCTACGTCCCACCCTGACCTCCACAGTTTAGCACACCAGCTGAACTAGAAGCTGGAATCCAGAGTGAGTGTTTCAGTACGGACACGGAGCAGGCACTTCAGTCTCATGCCTCCAACGTTCTCAAAACTGACATTTCTCAGTGCCCGAGCCTCCAGAAGAGTGAGCTTCAGTGAGGCCGCTGAAGAACTGCAAGGCCCGAGCAAGAATCCCTGGGCAGGTGACCAGAGGGCAAAGCTCAGACTTCCTCTCAAGCCTCAGAATACCCCATTGTGTGAGGAGATTAGAATCTACCCCACACCACAGCTAGAGAGGGACGAAATGAGTGGATGTAACACAAAATGGAGTGCGTGGCCGCAGCTGGCATTATGCGGCCTTAGCCCAAATGAAAAGTAATTTGACAATTCACCGAGATCCTTGCCGTTGCGTATCTGGGTTAAACCATTGCACAGCTGAAGTGTATGTTAAAAGTGGATTAAAAATACCATCTGGAAGCCGGGCATGGTGGCGCACACCTTTAAATCCCAGCACTCAGGAGGCAAAGGCAGGTAGATCGCTGTGAGTTTGAGGCCAGCCTGGTCTACAAAGTTAGTCCAGGACAGCCAAGGATACACATAGAAACCTTGTCTTGACCCCCCCCCCCAAAAAAAAGAAAAGAAAAAAGAAAAACCAGAGAGAGAGAGAGAGAGAGAGAGAGAGGAAGAGAGGGAAAGAGAAAATACCATCTAGAAAGAATGCCCTATTGCTTGGTATGCTAACAGTAAGGACAGTGTGTCCTAGGTCACAGCCAAGTGGGTCAAAGGACACCAAGACACTACATGACCAGGGCACATGCAGACTCAGCTTGGCTTTCTCCTCCACTAGAAAGTAAACACAGCCAGTAACCGTCACCACCACCACTACCACCACCACCACACATACACACCTTAGTGCAAGGGCCACATTTAACCAGTGAAGCACAAAAACCTTCACAGCACTTAATTAGCCTCTGAACTAGGCACCTTATCTCCAAAGGGCCTTGAAGAACAGTCTAAACCCTTGTGTCAGAGCAAAGTGACTCAGGGGGACACACACTCCGACAAACAGCATGGCAGGATCGCTATCTAACAGTGAAGAAGAGCTTCCTGGTGTGTGATCCTGGACCAGCATTGTATTCTCACACAGGAACTCTTAGAAAAAGCCATCCTGCGGCCCTTTCCTCAGGCCTGCCTCAGGAGGGCTCTAGCGGCAGGCCTAGACACTGTTGCAGCAACCCCACTAAGTTTGAGAACCACTGGGCTCGAGTAAACACTGAGATCTCAAAGCTCAAAACTCCCAGGAAACAGCTAGTGTTGAAAGGGAAGGAAACCTTACGGAAGTTCCCCCTTCTGGCCAGCGTTGGCAGAGGTAGTGTTAGCCATGTCTCTGCTGAACTGCAACTCTGAAACCCAGGCTGCTTCTAGACTGAAAAAGGTAACAGGAAAACACTGTCTGCTCTACACACACACACACACACACACACACACACACACACACAAACCACATCGTCACCTTGGGCTCCCCAAAGGGTACACACTGTGCCTGATACATCTGTGGGTTGCCTAGTCCCCAGCCTAAGGCCTGGCACCAAGCAGGTAGGAAACACACTGAGTAAACTGCCTGAGGAGGGAACCGCAGCCCTTTCCGAGAGTGAATCCTATGTATGGGTTCAGTAACAGGCTCCCTCCACGCACGCAATGAGCCAGAAGCAACAAGGGCTTTGTGGGGCTGGCTTTGGCCATCCTCCCAGGCTCCACAACTACCAAAACAGGAGGGGAACGAAGAATCTAGATTGCTCCATCTCCTCACTCACCCTTTAAAGTCAAGCTTGCAGAAGGCCATGTCCACGGGTCACATCCACCCTTGGCAGCTGCCAGGCATTGCTACTCAGGGAGTTCATGCTTCCAAACATCTCAGAAGGGTTGCAGTGACACAGTCAAGGCCCCTCCATCACCACCTTCCAACCTCAGACGTCCCACCTCGGCACTTCCTTACCTGTAGTAGGACAGCAGGCCATTGCCCAGCACGAACCAGCGGCGCTGGTAGCCCTTCAGGTAGTTCGTCCACTTGAGGAGCCAGCCCTTGTAGCTGTCCAGAGGTGGTGAGACCATTGGGACACCAGTCCCTGACACTGGACTCCCGACAGAAGTCTTCGGCTGTCCTGATCGCAGAAGAGGCTGGGGCTTTGGCACCGACCTGAACTCGGTTTTAGCGAGGGGCACGCTTCCCACTGTTGACCCCAGCTGGGACGGCTGCTCTGGTGTGGCTTTGGTGAAGGGCCCAGCCCCTACTCTTAGGCCCACCTCTGACCCCTGCCACAAGCCCTGTAGTTCCGATTCCTGGCCAAACCATGAGGGCCCTGGCGTAGACGTCGCCTGGGACCCAGGTTCAGATCTTGGCGCCGGCTCAAAAACTGGCTGGCACACCTGTTCCGACAGCAACTCCCGCTCTGGTGCCTGCACAGGCTGTAACTGAGGCTTTGGCTCCGGCCCTGAACCGGACGTGGACGAGTTCATGCCCGGCGCCGCCGTGTGGCAGGACAGGCAGGGCACAACCGTGAAGAGCGACGAGAGCCCTCGGGAGCGGCCAGCGCAGCCGCCGCCTCGGCTCAGAGCGGCCGCTTTCCCCATAGAGCTGTGGACCCGAGCTCCGCAGAGCACGGACTGGGGGCGGGGCTGGGGAGTGGGCGGGGCATGTTGGGAGGGAGGGGCGGGGCGGGGCGGTGGAGGAGTGGGCGGGACGGGTGGGGCCCGCACGTGAGCGGCAGGGACCCGGGGTGCGCGTGGGTCCGTCCACGGCTCAGGCATCACACTGTAGACCAAGAGCTGGGCAGGTGACGTGAAAGGCACTTCACGTCTCAGTCTCCCACCCGGGGCTGTTGTCCTGCCAGTGCCAGGCTCTGGGGGAACAATGATTGAATGAAGACTATGCGGTTTGCTCGCTGAGCAGAGCTGCACAGGGGGGCGGGTCGTGGAGAGCAAAGTTCAAGCTCTGGAAGTCCGAGGACATCTAGACAGGGCCCAATCCCTATCTGTGGACATTGTAGCCACTCCATGAGTTTCCTTTTGCTCATCTGTATAATGGAGGTAATACCTCCTTCAGAGGCTTGTAATAAGCTGGTGCATATTGAGGCACATTTGGCATAGTAGATGCTCTGTGAGTATTGGGAGTTATTAACTAGAGAGCTCTGTGGTCTATTGTTTCAGGGACCAGAGCAGGAGATGAGAGCAAGGTTGACACGCTTGGGAAGCAGCCACTATGCATGCATGTGTCAGATGTTTATGCAGCCCTCGGGGAGAGAAGCTAAGTAATAAATTCTTAACAACACGTTTCAACTCCTAAAACAAATTGCCAAGCTCCCTAAGCTGACAGGCCTGTCATTAGTTCTCCCAAAATGGCGGAAGAGTCACAGAAGAGACAAGAAAGACATTCAAAGGAGAAACCAGTGCATACAGAGCCCCAAATCAGGGAGAATAGCTTGTCCACAAATGACAAACAGTTCAGCGTATTGACAAGAGAAAGGCAGGACACAGAACAGCTGGCCCACACCCCACTACAAGAAATGCCCTTTATACCAAAGAAACTGTGGCTTCTGGGGATAAGGGAGATTTTTTTCCACTGTGTGTGTGTGTGTGTGTGTGTGTGTGTGTGTGTGTGTACATGGTTTTTATATGTTTCTGGATGTCATACCAGAAAGCAAAGAGCCATTCAGGAATGCTGCATTTGACATCTGTTTTATTCAAAGAACTCAGGAGCCCATTTAAACACGATTTACAGTCCAAATGAAACAGTTTGAGCATCAGTAAGAATAATGATTATTGTACCGGGTTATAAAGCCATATATTAAAGCCACAAGTCCCTAAAGTTATTTTTAAAAAAACACACTTTACAGGTCGCCTTGGAGTCACTGCATCATCATGCTGAAAATTGACAAGTTAACTTTATTGTAAGGCTGTATGTCTTTTTGGGGGGTTGGTTTTTTGGTTTGGTTTGGTTTGGTTTGGTGTGTTTTTGTTTTTTTGAGACAGGGTTTCTCTGTGTAGCCGTAGCTGTCCTGGACTCGCATTGTAGACCAGGTTGGCCTCCAACTCACAAGGATCCGCCTGCCTCTGCCTCCCAAGTGCTAGGATTAAAGGCATGTGCCACCACCGCCCAGCCCCAAAGAACTACCTAATAAATGTAAAGGAACAGCAGATTTAGAACCAATCATCATCTTTTGGCAACTCCGTATATTGGCAAATATTGTCAATGGCTACTAAGTGATGAGGTCAGTGGAGAATGTCATTAACCCAGATGACATGAACTGAATTCAATGATCTTTTTTTTTTTTTTCAATGATCAATCTTAAAACAGGATATTAATAGAACACATGTGTAGCCTGGTAAGAGCTGGGGGAAGCAGTACTGTCTAGGATTATGTTTTTTATTTGTGTATATGTATGTATGTATGGATGGATTCATTTCATGTGTATGGGTGTTTCGTCTGCACATATGTATTGTACCACATGTTTGCAGGGGTCAGAGAGGGCATCAGATTCCCTGAGCCTGGAGTTACAGATGGTTGTGAGCAATGACGTGAGTGCTGTGACTAGAACCCAGGTCATCTGGAAGAGCAGACGGTGCTCTCGCCAACTGAGCCATCATCTCTCTAGCTCCAGCTCAGATTGTTTTTATGACCTCCCTTCACACCACAAAACACTAACTTTGAATTCCATCAAGTATCTATATGGGTCAGTATAAAAGAAATGCAGGGGCCCCAGTCAGGCACCTCAGCAGGCTAAAGCACTCCCACACAATCCTGGCAACCTGAGTTCAGCCTACAGTAGAGAGTGAACAGGTTCCTGAAAGCTGTCCTCTGACATCTACTTGCATGCTGTGGCACATATGTACATTCTACATGGCCATATCGTCACACATGGTACACACAGTCATAATAACAAATACAAATTTAAATGTTTGTTAAGAGTGGCAGGGAGAGAAACATGCTAACTGTCTCAAGTAGTTTATCTTGGTTACTTTTCTATTGCTGAAATAAAACAGGAGAAAAATGAGTTTATTTTGTGCTTATGGTGTTGCAAGGTAGGCCCACTGGAAACCAACAGATGGAACACTTTGTTTGTTTGTTTGTTTGTTTTTTGAGACAGGGTCTCTCTGTGTAGCCGTGGCTGTCCTGGACTCACTTTGTAGATCAGGCTGGCTTTGAACTCACATCAATCCACCTGCCTCTGCCTCCCGAGAGCTGGGATTAAAGGCATGCGCCACCACGCCCAAATACACAGACACTCTTAAAGCTGAAAAAAGAACATTTTTTATTGCCAGCCATTGGCTGCATAGAATATTTGCCCCCAAAATACTAGGAAATCTTCATCCAAGTAACCAGTTTGTTCAATACATTCACAGTCTGAAAAGTAGTGGAAATAAACTGTTAAATTTTTTTTGTTGTTTGTTTCATTGTTGTTCTGTCTTGAGACAGAACCTCACTGTAGAGCCCAGACTTCCTTGGGGCTTGTCCCAACCTGATTTTCAAATCATGATCCTCCTGTCTCAGCTTCTGGGATTATAAGAATGTGCTATCACAGCTGGCAAACTATTACCAATTTATAAAAGACACTTCAAGCAGATGCAGTGTGTGAATTTTGTTCAGATCTTGACTCAAATAACGCAAGCATAAAACTATATTTTGGGGACAATTGGACAATATTCAATACAGATTAGAGTTTTGGGGATACTGACTTGCGCACCCGCACCCCAAATCTCTATCTTACCTTCAGTATAACTGTATTTGAAGTAAGCAAGTAATTGAGGTTAAATGAGGGTATGTGATGGGACCCTAATCCAGTAGACTTGGTGTTTTTATAAGAGGAGACACTAGAAGGCCAGGCATGGTGGCATACACCATTCATCCCAGTATCTGAAGGCAGAGGCAGGAAGATCTCTGTGTGGTCCAGGCCAGTCAGGGCAACATAGTGAGACCCTGTTTAACAAAAAAAATTACCCAGCACTTGGGAGGCAGAGGCAGGCAGATGAGTTTGATGCCAGCCTGGTCTACAAATCAAGTCCAGGACAGCCAGGACTAAAAGAGAAACCCTGTCTTGAAAAGCCAAAATAAAATTAGAGACACCAAAGAGCCTGCTCTGTCTTCACAATGTAAGGACTGAGAGAAAACAGCCCCTGTAGGCGCTCACTAGAAACCCCATAGGTCAGCATTTGATCATGGACTTCCTACCTTCCAAAACTATAAATAATATAACAATAATGATGATTACAACGATGACGATGATGATGTCTGAGTAGTTTTGTGTTTACTTTTTATTGGTTCTTTGTGAATTTTACATCACGCACCTCAATTCCACTTATTTCCCCATCTCCTCATACCCACCCTCTACCCTTGCAACCTCCCCTGCCCAACAGAGAAAAAAATCTTATTGTGGAAGTTGCAGTGTGTTACAGTGTGCCCCGCAGTATACTCTTTTGTCCACGTTTCTTTGCTTGCAGTGTTCATTGCAATGAGTCACTGCTCCGGTTCGAGGCCCCTGGCTTCTGCTCCACCATCAATACTGAATCGTCACTGACACTCCTCTCAGATGTCCCGTTGCTGCCCCTGTGGCCCGGAGATCCTGTAGTGTTGGATCTGTAGGACTGGCCCCTTCATGCACTCCAGCAGTTCATCAATGGGGTAGATGTTGGGGTGAGTTAATTCAAAGCCCTGGAGCTGGGCCTGAGAGGTGTCTGAGCTGGTAGCCCACTGGCTCTCTCTCTTTCACGCCATCAAGGCTAGCACATGGGCAACCCCTGCAACCAAGGCCAGATCTACCCTGCTGCCCAGGTGAGGTGCAGGGCCCACTCACCTGGGGGCTGCAGCCAGTGAGAGACACGATAGCACAGGGCCAGCTCTCCTGCCTGCCATCTGAGATGAGGGCTGAGGGAGGGGAGGAGGGCATCTCTCCTTCATCCACACCACCACACAGGAGATTAGAAAGAGGTGGGGCTGGCTCTCCTGCACGCACACTCTCTGGGCTGACTCACCTGCAACCCCCATGCCCAGAGCCCCGCTCTACTGTGTTGTCCAGGAAATGCGCAGGACCCACTCTCCCAAATGCCGCAGTAGGTGAGGAACAGGGACGGCTGTCCTGCTTTCAAACCCCAGGGCCAGCTCTCTTGGATTTCCGTTTATTTGTTTTTTTTTTTAAGTCACTAGTCTGTAATATTTTGTTATGGAGGACTAATTAGACTAATCTAAAATGTTTATTTTATTATTAGCTTTACTATGTCTATTGTGTAAATATCGTCAGAATCAAAACGGAACTATGTGTACCAAATCCAAAACAAAGTAGAAGTAGAAAGCCAAACAGGAAGGGCCATGATGTACCCAAGTCTGACAATGTGGTGCATCTAAAAACTGCAACCTTGCCCAGAAGCCACTACAGCTCTATATAACTTCTGCAGTGCCGTAGTCAGCCTTGCATCGGCACCGTCCTTGCTGACTATTCCAGCCAAGGATAACTGCTGTTTATTCTTCAAAACTTATGTAGCCTTTGCCAGGTGTGCTGGTGCGTGCTTTTAATCCCAGCACTTGGGAGGCAGAGGCAGGCAGATCGCTGTGAGTTCGAGGCCAGCCTGGTCTACAAAGTAAGTCTAGGACAACCAAGGCTACAGAGACCCTGTCTTGAAAAACAAAAAACAAACAAAAAGAAACAAAAAACAAAGAACACCCTGTTTCTTGGTTGAGTCCTAGCTTTAATCCAAGAGCTTTCTGAACACAAGATTTAATAAAGTTCACCCTAGGTCAAGAAGTGGAGCAAGAAACCAGCTGACAGGGATTAAAGAGCAGGAAGGACTTTGAGTGGAGGGGTATTTAAGACAGACGTAGCAAAGAAGGGCTCTTGAGCCCACCATGTCATTCCTCCCATGGTATGTTGCCTGGATACAGGCCCCAGGCACGGTTCTGCCTGATGATAGCTGAGCCAAACAGAACGTCTCTCTCCATAAATAGATTGTCTCTGGCATTTTATTACAGTGATGGAACACAAATAAGGAAGCAACACACATGTGAGATCACAGGCCTGTTTAAGTAAAACAATCTGTTGGGTGTGGTAGCCTGTGCCTGAACTCCTAACACTTTGGAGGCTGAGGCAGGATCGTTGTAAAATTTTGGCCAGCCTCGGCTATATAGTACCAGGCCAACCAGAGCTACATAGCAAAATACAACTTAAAACATAAAAAATGAGCAGTAACAAAAAGGTACTGAACAAAGTGAGTCCAGGACAGACAAGGATACACAGAGAGACCCTGTCTCGGAAAAAAAAAAAAAACCAAAAGGTACTGAAACCCCCTCCTATATTTTCCCCTTCTCACGGCCACTTAGCCTCTATATTTTTACTTCGGTAGGGGTCTCAGGGAAGATGGGAGACACACAGAGAAACCCTATCTGGGGGGGGAAAAACCAATGCCCCCCCCCTCAAAAACACAACTCCTTCACCTGAAAATTTGAGGAATTCAACCTGCTGGGGGAGGGATTAAGGCTAGTTCACACCCCACCCCCAGGGGAGGGACTAATAAGGCTAGTTCACACCCCACCCCCAGGGGGAGGGGCTAAGGCTAGTTCACACCCCACTCCCAGGGGAGGGGCTAAGGCTAGTTCACACCCCACCCCCCAGGGGGAGGGGCTAAGGCTAGTTCACTCCCCACCCCTACCTTCTCATTTGAACAGAACTGAGGTGCTAGTCCTCCTTGTGCCTGTAGAGCCAACGCTCTTTGCCACTAGCATGTCCTGAGAAAAGTTTGGTTAGGCTTTCCAGGAACCCATCATAGTCATTACTGACTTAGAGGACCCCAAGGCCTTAGAAAATAGAGATATATTTTTAGAAGTTAACTGGCTATGAGGAAAGAGGTCCACCATGGCCCAGGAAGGACACACACGCGGCTTAGTGACTCAGAACTCGTACACTGCAGATTGAAAATGCTTTGAAAACTTGCTCAGGTGGGGCTGGAGATGCGGCTCAGCTGTTGGAAGCAGGGTCTGCTGAACCATGATAACTGACAGGTGTGCAACAAGCCAAACATCTCACAAACACTGGCAGCTCTGGCTTCTCTCCTGGCCCGGGCATCTCATGCACTCACACAGGCATGCATACACACAAACAGTTAATTTAAAATAATGAAATAGGGCTGGGGAGATGGCTCAGTGGTTAAGAGCACCCCCTGTTCTTCCAAAGGTCCTGAGTTCAATTCCTGGCAACCACATGGTGGCTCACAACCATCAATAATGGAACCTGATGCCCTCTTCTGGCCTGCAGGTGTACAAGCAGACAACACTGTATACATAATAATAAATCTTTTTTAAAAATGAAATAGGTGCTGGAGAGATGCCTCAGTGGTTATAAGCACTGGCTATTCTTCTAGCGGACCTAGCTTCAATTCCTAGGACGCACATGGTGGCTCCCAACTCTTTGTATCTCCAGTTCCAAAGAATTTGACACCCTTACCCAGACACACATACAGGCAAAACACCAATGCACATAAGATAAAAATAGAGCATTGAAAACATTTACAAAGAAAGAACTATTAAAATAATAATATTTGGTTAAGCCTCAACTTTGAAAAAAATTAGTATTTTTTTCTACCCACAATGCAAATAGCAGCTGTTTCATGTGGCATTTATGCTGCGTTGCACTTGTATGTCATCCAGGGGAGAGTTAAAGCACACAGGAGGGTTGTGAGTAGAGCTCAGAGGTGCAACCCTTGATGATGGTGCTTGAGGCCCCAAGCATGATCTCTCCAGACACACACATGAGGAACTGTATAGCTTATATTCTTCAATGACATCTTTTAGTAGGGGTCTGAGTGTTCATGGGCTTTTTATATCAATGGAACTAAGCACTGAGGATGCTAAAGGGCAATCACACTGTAATTATTCTCAATTTCCAGACGCAGATGAAGCTTTGAGGGGTGGAACTGGGATTCCCACTCAGAACCATCCACCCAGATGGCTGCAGAGCCCACACACCTCAGATATACACTGAGTTCCCTGATGCAGCCACAGGCAGTGCCTCCCTCAGCCAGTGGGTTGACTGACAGGAGCAAATGGTAAGCAGACTTTTCCTTACGTACCCAAAGCCTTCAGATGCAGGACCCCAGCCACCATAAGCAAGGGCCATAAGGTTAGGGCTTATTTCCTAGGAACTGTCCAGTAAACACAGCAACAGCAAAGAATTTGAGTCCATTTTGTCCCCTGACCTTCAATAGCAACAGCAACATCTAGTATGTATTTTTAACTTAATACTATTTTAAAGTGTTGGGGGGGTTGGGGGGCAGCATGCGCACACAGATGCAGTTGCCCAGCAAGTCAGAAGCACTGAATCCCCTGGAGCTGGAATCACAGGTGGATGTAAGCCACAAGACACCAGATAGACGTGGGTGCTGGGAACCAAACTCCAGTCCTCTGGAAGATAGCAAGTGCTTTTTCCCACTAAACCATCTCTCCATCCTCGCTTGGTTAGAGTTGAGCACCCAGAAGGGCATCGCCTTAATGAAAATCTCCATACAAGTAAGTTATGATAAGAGAGTCCATTGGGGAATTGACCGTACGGCAGGCAGAATATAGAAAGTGCTCCAAGAAACAGCACCAATAGGGCAACAATAGAATTGTGTAATTGCAGAAGATTTTGCTTTCTTTTTAATTTCCTTTATTCTGCAGGCAATCGTGAGAGGCCTTGTTGCCAGGGAAGGGCTCCACTCACGGCTTCTGCCCCCACATTTCATGAAGAGCCAAGAAATGCCTAGAGGCAGGTCTTAAGGACCCATCAAAGCCTGACAGGAGGTCATAAGAGTTTGGTCTACAAAGAGGTGCAGTTGGGAAGCTCTGGGACACTCAAAGTATGGCCCGAAGCGGCAAAGTGACACCTTCTCCATGTATCCTCTTCCCTTTCTGCCCCCCCTGCCCTGCCCCCCCCCCGCCCCCCCCCCCCCCGCCCCCCCCCCCCCCCCCCCCATGGCCATGAGCTGAGTGGTGTTGCTCTGCAGTGTGTGCCTGCGGAGATGTGCATCAACTCTCCAGTCCATCCTGGTGGCCTGTCCGGGGTACTATGGCAGCTCTGGAAGAGACAGCGGTCCTCTGATGCCACCAGTGTTGTGCCTCCTCATTGCCACTCCCTCCCTCCCTCCCTCCCTCCTCCCTCTCTCTCTCCCCACTTTCTACTTAGCCTTGGCTAACCTAGAACTTTCTATATAGCTCACATTAGCTTTACTTTCCTCCACCCCAGCCTCCTGAATACTGGGGTTAGACGTGTCACTACCACAAACCCCTGCCTGCTTACCTGTTTGTATGAAGACCTCTGAAGTGGGCGGGTTGCCATTTTCTGTGAATTTTGACACTTCCATTACTTGGATTTCTAAAACCTTATATTGTAAGTCATGATACAAGGTTCATTCACTCAATCCTAGTACTCATGAAGCTGACACAGGAGGATTGCTTTGTGTGTGAGGTCTAGGCCACACACACACACACACACACACACACACACACACACACACAGCCTCACATTGCATCATTATTCTCAGCTCCTAGGAAGGACGACTAAATGGGGTAAATGACAATGCCTGAGCCAGCTGTTCTGGTGATTCTCCATGGTAAAGAGCAGGGCTTAGGGGCCGGTCGTGGTAACGCTCACCTTTAATCCCAGCACTAGGAGACAGAGGCAGGCAGGTCGCTGTGAGTTCAAGGCCAGCCTGGTCTACATAATGAGTCCAGGACAGCCAAGGCTACATAGAGAAACTCTGTCTCAAAAAACCAAAAACCAACAACAACAACAAAAGCAGGGCTTAGCTGGGCATGGTGGCGCACGCCTTTAATCCTAGCACTTGGGAGGCAGAGGCAGGTGGATCGATGTGAATTCAAGGCCAGCCTGGTCTACAAAGTGAGTCCAAGACAGCCAAGGCTACACAGGGAAACCCTGTCTCGGGGTGGGGGTTGGGAGGTGGGGAGAGCTGCATAGGTTTCCAGTAACCTGGAGAGCCAGACCTGGTGGCATACACCTTTAATCCAAGAATCAGGAAGCAGAGGCAGGCAAATCTTTGTGAGTTTGAGGCCACCCTGGTCTGCAGTGGGAGATCCAGATCAGCCAGGGCTGCATAGAGAGACCCTATCTCAAAATCATCATCATCATCATCACCATCATCATCATCATCACCATCATCATCATCATCATCACCATCATCATCAACATCATCATCTCTGGAGAGGATTCCCTCACATTGCCCCTACCGTGATTCTGCTATGCAGCCGGGTACAGCTGCATCAAAAGCTGACTACAAGAGCACCATGTGAATCAAGGCCACTAAAGACAAAAGTTGCTGGGTGGGAAAGCCAACATGCTACACACTTTCTTGGTGATGTAACTGTGGGAGCATGCAGGGATCTAACAGCCGGGGTGGCTGTCCCCTCAGCAACACTCCAGCTGATACTGAGCAGCCTCTCTGATAGAGATGGCCAAGCAGCATTTCCTCCAGCCATTGCTGGATGTCACAAGCACTGTCAGCACCTGGCATGTCACTGATCTCCCTGATGACATCCTCCTTGATAGAAGACAGAGAGCTCATGAACAAGCTATATACCCATGTTAGGCAACAGTTTCCCCAGAGAGGGGATGTCCCTCCTGGCAGGGGTGTGTGTGTGCAGATGGGCTGTGGCTGCCTAAAGCCTGAATTTGCTGCCCCCACAGTGAAGCACTTTGGAAAGCCACCTAAATTTTATGAGAGTGAAGTGCTCACTGGCTTGCAGGGACTCGGTCACAGAACCTTCGGAAATGCTCCCAGTGAGCAGACCAGCTCAAGAACTTCCAAAAATCCCCCATGAGAAGTGACAAAGTAAAACCCACCCTACATGCCACTGTGTAAGTCTGGGTCTGCTGCCTGGCACTCGGCTGGCATTTGTGGACTTTATGTGTACAAAGCCCCGTGCCACAGCTTGGGCCCTGAGAAGTGAAAGGAAGTGTAAAGACCAGTGACGAGGAGCAGATATATATTCCTGGAAGGGCAGCAGGTCCCGGACCACACTCCGCCCTGGCTCTGTGGGTTGTACCCACACAGCACTGCTGACTTCCAGAGCCAACAGCTGGATCTGGCTCCGAATGGTGAGGCTGTGTAACACCTTCTGGTCCACTAAGGGCTGGGCCAGGATTGGGGGCTGGCGTTCCACTGGAATGTCACATGCCTAGCATGCTTTATATTTGATCCCTAGCACCACATAAACCAGGTGTGGTGGCTCACACTTGTAATTCTGTGCCTCCACAGGCAGGAAGATCAAAAGTTCAAAAAGGCCAAGCGGTGGTGGCGCACGCCTTTAATCCCAGCACTTGGGAGGCAGAGGCAGGCAGATCTCTGTGAGTTCGAGGCTAGCCTGGTCTACAGAGCTAGTTCCAGGACAGCCAGAGCTGTTACACAGAGACACCTTGTATCGGGGGAAAAAAAAAAAAAAGTTCAAAAAGTTTGGCAACTTGGGGGAGTCCAAGGCCATCCTGGGCCACGTGAGATCTTGTCTCAAAAAAAAAAAAAAAAAAAAAAAGGAAGGGGGGCCATGAGATGGCTCAGTGGGTAAAGGAGCTGGCTGCCAAGTCTGACAGATGGCCTCAGAACCCACGTGGTGGGAGGAGAGAACCGGCTGCCCAGCTTGCTCTCTCCCCTCCACACCCACACCATTTCACACACACATTCAATAATAACAACGTAAACAAGATTTAAAGACGGGAAATAAGGGAGGGCTTGCCTAGGGCATATCTGTCTCCCTATTCCTACTAGAGGATCCACGGAATTAAGTGATCTGGCCTTCACCAACACACCCTCAGAGCCCTGCACACAGCAGGAATGGTGCCTCCTTAGAGCTACACAGATAGGCATATAGTGTGAGCATCTGCTGCCCCCTGGTGGTCATTACAGGATCTGCCCCAACCTAGAGCCTGGGCCCTTGTGGTCTAGCTTATTACCTCTATTCTCAAGAAACTTCCCAGCACTTGGAAGGCAGAGGCAGGTGGAGCGTTCTGAGTTCAAAGTCAGCCTGGTCTAAAAAGTGAGTCCAGGATAGTCAAGGCTACACAGAGAAACCCTGTCTCGAAAAACCAAAAACCAACCCCCCCAAAACAAAACACAAAACAAAACAACAACAAGAAGCTCTGCTCCATTTATTGAAAGTTCTCCCTACAGTTCTGAGGGGTGGGGAGAGCTGGTGACCTCATTCCTACTTTATGAGTGGCAGCATCAGGATGCATTCTCAAATCCCGCCCCCCTTTTCTAAGCTTGGCAAGCCAACCCCCACCTGCCCGCCTGTCTTTAACCTCTTAACAGACGTTAAATAGAAGTGCACAAGACATCAGGATGGTCTCTTCTGCATCCCCAGACTCTCAGTGGAGAGGTCACTTTCCCAAGATCAGAGTGTTATCAGGACAGGACAGACACACTCCCAAGCTACATGTCACCTCATTTACCAACACAGATCAGAAAAAGTTAGTGTCACACAGAAAACTAGTCCCTCTGCCTCTGCACTTTGTGTTGAAGGGTCACATACATGGGTGAGTAGGGGGTAGATGGAGAGATTGGAAGGTAGATGGATGGATAAGTGAGTGGGTGGATGGGATAGGTGGGACGGGATGGAGAGTTGCACAGTAAGATAGGCCAATAGATTGGCAGATGGATTAGTAAATAGATGGATGGATGGATGGGTGAACAGATGGAGGGGACAGGTGCCTAAGGGAGTGGACAGAGGTATAGATCAATGGGCATATGAATATGAGGGTGAGTGGATGAAAGGGGAAGAATCCTAAGAACCTTGAAGTCACCCTCAGCAGCAGGAAGCTGCCTTGTTCCCTGTTCCACAGAGCGTACTCTGATCCCAGCCACCTTGCCCCTTTGCTGGGCAGCTGTGGATCCATCAAGCTGGAGTTCTGAAACCACTGCCCCAACTGGCTATGATCAAGGCAACCAATGACAGCAAATGCTGGCAAGGGCACACTGCCAATCATAATACAACTATTGCCACCACCACAGAAATTAGAGGTTCCTCAAAAAAAATTAAAACTATCATATTACTATGAAAGTAACTTTTAGTCGCCTGATATAACTGTTGTCCCAGAGGTTTTACTGCTTCCGACTTCTAAGCTAAGCCTCGTCCTGGAAGCTTCTAGCTTCCATACAATCTAATCTAGGCCTAGAATGTTTTCAGCCTCTGAGACTTACTGCTTAATAAGCTCACCCTTACTTGTTCTTACTGAGCTCTGGGCTGGCTGGTTCATCTCAGCTGTTCTGAGTCAAACGCCTCTCCCAGCTGACTGATTCAAACTGCCTTCTCTCAGCTTCTGACTGTAATGCTCTGCTTGGCCTCAAACTAACTTTGGCAATATGTTCTAGTCTTCTGGCTCCTTCTTATTCTCTAGCTTGTTCTGTCTTCAACCTGTCTCTGTAAAAATTTCCCAGTAAAACTGCCTCTGAATTCCACAAACAGAACTGCCTTCCATGAACTCAACTCCATGCACTACCTCTCAACTCACTGACTCAAGCAAACTGCCTGAACAGAACCGACTAGAACTCAGAGATCTGCCGGCCTCTGTCTCCTGAGTGCTGGGTTTAAAGGTGTGTTTGTATTCCAGCTGGATCACAGACCTAGAAGGTCTTGAGATGTGATCTCTTGCCAGAGCAGCCATGTTTAAATTAAAATGCCTCTACATATTACCCACTCTTGAATATCTACCCAAGAGACAGGAAGGCAACATGACACAGAGCTCTACCTACACACACATATGTATTGATGCAGCATTCATAATTGTCAGGAAATAAAAACAGGCTCAATGTCTATCAGTAGATGGATTTTAAAAATATACAGGTAGCCGGGTGGTGGTGGCAGCAGCGGCGGCGGCGGCAGCCGGTGAACACCTTTAATCTCAGCATTTGGGAGGCAGAGGTGAATTGCTATGAATTCGAAGCCAGCCTGGTCTACAAAGGACAGCCAAGGCCACACAGAGAAATCCTGTTTTGAAAAGCCAAACAAACAAACAAACAAACAAATACACATGTAAAATGGAATTGTATTCCGTTGTAAAGAAAGGCAGGAAGATCAGGGTATTTGACCATCATCCTACAAGGCAGAGTAAGAGGTACACATTCAGCATGCCTTCTCTCATGAGTGTAGTAGGAAGGAGACTGTGAGGAAGGACTGAGTGTGCTAGCACACATCTATAATCCTAGCACCCAAGAGATAGAGGCAGGAGGATCAGGAGTTCAAGGCCATCCTCAGCTACATAGCAAGTTCAAGGCCAGGTATGCCCATATAAGACCCTGTCTCCAAAACCAGTCATGGAGCTGGATGTGGTGGCACACACCTTTAATTCCAGCAGAGGCAAGCAGATCTTTTTGAGTTCGAGGCCAGCCTGATCTACAAAGAGTGTCCAGGACAACCAAGGCTGTTACACAGAGAAACCCTGTCTCAAAAAGCCAAAACCAACTAACCAACCAAAAGAACAAAAAAAGCAGACATCATTGTCATCATCGTCATTGTCGTCGTCGTCGTCATCATCATCATGGCTGCAGTAGCTTGGCTGATAAGAGCACTGGCTATTCTTGCAGAGGAGCTGAGTTCGATTCCCAACACCCACATGGTGCTCCGAACCCTCTGAAAGCCCAGTTTCAGAGAAACCAAAGCTGCCTCTGGCTTCTGCAGGCACCAGGCATGCACACAGTGCACAGACATACATGCTGGCAAGACATGTAAAATAAAAAGGCACAGCTGGTCAGAATGCAGAGATCAACTGACCATAGGGTATGTGACCATGAGTAATACAACACAATCCCTGTGCTCGAGGCTCAGGGACATCAGAGAAGAGGGAACCAAAGCCAGAAGACCAAGGACCTCTGCTTCAAGATAATATATCCAGGGATGGAGAAATGGCTCAGAGGTTAAGAGCACTGTCTGCTCTTCCAAAGGTCCTGAGTTCAATTCCCAGCAACCACATGGTGGATAACAACCATCTGTAATGAGATCTGGTGCCCTCTTCTGGTGTGCACGTGTATATGGAGGCAGAACACTGTATATGTAATTTTAAATATATATATATATCCCCCCCCCCCTTTTTTTTTTTTTTTTTTTTTTGGTTTTTTGAGACAGGGTTTCTCTGTGTAGCCTTGGCTGTCCTGGACCTGCTTTGTAGACCAGGCTGGCCTCGAACTCACAGCGATCCAACTGCCTCTGCCTCTCGAGTGCTAGGATTATAGGCGTGCGCCACCACGCCAGGCTTATATATATCCCTTTTTAAATTATTTATTTTTATTTTATGTGCATTGATAAGTTTTGCCTGCATGTATGTCTGTATGAGGGTGTCAGATCCTGGAGTTACAGACAGTTGTGAGCTGCCATGTGGGTGCTGGGAATTGAAACCGGGTCCTGTAGAAGAGCAGTCAGTGCTTTTAACTGCTGAGCCATCTCTCCAGCTCTGATAATCTTTCCTTTTAAGAAGGTGATATAAAAGCATCAGGGTGAATATGATAGACATTGTACAGAATTCTCTAGGATAAAATAAAAATCAATTGTTATAAACTGAGTACCAGGTCCATTTCCTGATATTGTGGTTAGAGACGCCAATGTCGCAGCCTGATCAGGATGAAAGCGCGTAAACAAGTCTAAGCTGATCGTTCACCTGATACTGATATAGGTATGGGTACTGAGGTATAGGAGTGGCCTGTCCTCAGGGCTGGGTGAAGCATCCAAAGGACACCTGTATCAAATCTGAGAGAGACCTTGCTCAGGATATACAATCTAATCAGGGCTTAGGCCCAAGCCCTGAGCTGCTGTACTGCTGGCAGAATGAAGCTGCCAGGAGAACCCAAAGTCAATGAGGAAAGCAAACACGTGATTTAAGCAGGCTAGGGAGAAGGGGCAGACAGGATGCAGGAGGTCCCAACATGCTTTGCAGCAACACCAGGAAGGCTGGGTATCACCACTGTGGCAGCAGTTGGAAAGGATGAGTTCTGGGCCAGGCATTTGACATCTGCCAGCCCCGGGAGGCAGGTTACCTTTCTCCTGCCTGACTCCTTCCTATGAAGAAACAGAGGCCCAGAGAGGTTCCAAGGTCACACAGCTGCTAGGTGGTGCCGCACCCTGACCTCCTTGCTGCTGAAATGTCGCATGGTGGCCATTACTCAATCCTTTCCATCTAAGATGTCAACAGCCCCAGCTCAGCTGGCAGATGTATCAGCTCAGTAACGTGTGCTGCTGGGGAGAGCACGTGCTGAGTATGTGCGGAGCTCTGGTTCTGTCTCCAAAGTGAGGAAGGAGGAAAGGAAGAATGGAAGTGAAGTGTGTGTG
>OU015747.1:48460724-48546569 GCA_907169655.1 Acomys percivali | reverse complement strand
TAGCCGCTGCCTTCCCTTTATTGCTCTGCAATGGCGGAGGCCCGCATGATCTGGGTCTCCTCAGCTCTCACCAGCATGGTTTTGTTGTCCCTGGGGCAGATCATTCTGCCCCAGTGAAGGTGTCTGGCTCGCCATCTAAGTCCAGCCCCTTCAGGTCCGCTCCCTGTCTAAGTACTGCTGGGTGCTCAGGGACTCCCGCCTCCAGCGCAGCATCTTCCTCAGCTGGTCTGTCACGAACTTTTTTTTCAGGTGGTCGTACAAGTCACTCATCTTTCTCTTGGTTTTGTCCGAAGCTCTCATCTTATAAAAACAGAGGTGGATTGAGGATAAACAAGTCGTGTTGTAGCCAGAGACATCTGAGCCTGCTGACCCAGAAGTAGCAAGGAGCCTGCTGGACCCACTATAATTCCAAGAAATAGCTAGGACCACGGAGAACCTCAGTTTCCCTATTTGTAAAGAGTGGACATTGGGCTGCATAGACTACCATGGTACCCTCTGATGCTCTGCAGTTGAGGAGCCTGATTTCAACTTTAACAATCTGAAGATTGTTAAGGAAATAGGTATTTGAGGGGCCAGGAATAGAGCTGGCCTAGCAGATATGAAGCCCTTGGTTCAGTTTCCAAGACCACAAAATAAGTAATAAATAGATGAAAATTGTGCCGGGCGTGGTGGCGCACGCCTTTAATCCCAGCACTTGGGAGGTAGAGGCAGGAGGATTGCTGTGAGTTTGAGGCCAGCCTGGTCTACAAAGTGAGTCCAGGACAGCCAAGGCTACACAGAGAAACCTTGTCTTGGGAAAAAGAAAAAGAAAGAAAGAAAGAAAGAAAGAAAGAAAGAAAGAAAGAAAGAAAGAAAGAAAAAGAAAATTGTGAGGGAATAATAAATAGAGGCTACAGGTTTTTTGGATTTTTTTGTTTGTTTTGTTTTATTGCTATTTTTTTTTTTCGAGACAAGGTTTCTCTGTATAGCCTTGGCTGTCCTGGACTCGCTTTGTAGACCAGGCTGATATCGAACTCACATCAATCTGCCTGCCTCTGCCTCCCGAGTGCTGGGACTAAAGGCGTGCGCCACCACTGCCTGGCTTCCATCTTGTGTCTTTCCCCTTCCATAAATTCTCTCACTATGGTCACTATTAATCATTGTGCTGTTTATGTATTATCTGTGATTTATAGCTATATATGATATCTAATATATGTCACCTTACCTATGACAGCCCATATATCCCAGGGAATCCTAACTCCTGTCCTGTCCTAACAAGACTGTAAGGTCTGGGAGGACAAATTCTTGCCTTACTCACTCAGTCACATTCAGTCGTCATTACAATGACCCAGCTACAGGATGGGATGTGGGGACCCAATCGCAGGTGACCCCCCCAACTATAATGCAATCAGGATGTGAGATAATGCTCGAATATTTCTAAGCCAGGTAGAAAGTGACACATCCCAGACTTCAAAAGGCAGATAGCAAGAGCCGCAAAGGAAGCTAGGAAGCATCTGCCACCTGGTCCTACACATCCTGCTGTGTGAACTCCAGCTCTCTAATTTGTTTAAACTACTTCAGATTTTCAGCAAAAACCGGTAACAGAGTTTTAAATCCCACTTTACAAATGAAGAAAGTGCAACTCGCTCAAGGTCACACAAAACTGGCCTATCTCTGAGTCCAATCTATTTCTTCTGGACCATCAAATGGGAAGTGTAGTTCAGGGACCATACAGGGAGCTCTGCTCGGTTTGCGTCTTGTTGAGGGTTTGTGGTTGCTGTTGCTGGCCTCAGCTCTCCTCTGGAAATGGGATAACTCTTCAAAAGAAAAAAACTAATCAGATAATGATGCTGATGTCGATTCAAGCTATAGAGCCTGAGCTTCTACATGGGAGATAATGTGTTTTGAGAGGCAAAGTGTTCCTCTGTGAGTCTCTTTAGCTATGCAGAGCAGGTGTCACACCTTGGGCAGGGCACCACCTCACATGTCATCTGTTTCCACTGTAAAACAGGGCCTCCCCTAAAATACTTTCATGGTCCCCTATTAGCACTAGGGCTGAGAACTCCATTTCTACCCCAGGCTAGCTTAGGAAGGAGACACATAAGAGGCGTGTGGAATGCTCAGGCCACTAACACGCTCCAGCATGGATCCTGGGGGCTACTTTACCTCCATCTCGTAGATGCGCTGTGCATTGAGGTTGTCCCGAATAATCACCCGAGATAAATGGCTCCTGGGTAGAAGTTTCTTCACGCTTGCGTCATTGGCATTCATTAAGCTAGAGCGGAGAGGGGAAGATGGGACAGATTAGAGATGGCGGCTCAAGCCTCCAGGTGCTGGGATTGTGGAAGGTACGTCTTTGGGTTTGTTTTGTTTCTGAGGCAGGGTCTTGCTTTGTAGCTCAGGCTGGCCTGGAACTCAGAGAGACCCGCCTGCCTCCGCCTCCCAAGTGCTTGGATGAATGGTATGCGCCACCATGCTCAGCTCCTCCTTGGGCTTCAAGAGAAGTTTTCTCATTTCAGAATGTTAGGTCCCTACCTGTTATAGGGCGTGGCCAACACAATCTGCCCTCTTACCTAGGGGCGCCGCTTCCCCCTCCCAGAAGCCCTTCTGTATATAATCTAGACATTTTGGTTCCCCCTGCCTCTTTCCCTGCCCTTCCTCTCCCCCCACTCCCTCGCTCTCCTCTGCTCTCCCTCTCCTGTGCCTCTCCCCTTTGCCTTTTGCTCTGCCAGCACTGCTCCCTTCCCCTCCTGTGTTGCTCCCAATAAATCTGCATTTATATAATATAGCTTTGCCTTGGCCCTTAGTTCATTCCGTTTTAATCTGTCACAGAGGAGTGAGGAAACCATTCTTAAGTTTTGCCAGTAGGCAAGGTATGTAAAAGGCTGTTTCCTGAACCTAGAGTCATCCTAGGAGAGCACAGAAAACTCCAAAGCAGTTCACAAGAGAGGTGTCAACAGAAAACCAGAGGAGTCCTCAAAACTTTATTGCTGTTGTTGAAGGCACTCTGGCCAGCTCCAACCTGGTGAGCATGGCCCTGGCAAGCCTTGCTCTCCTCCCTCACTCCCTCTGCCTTGCTAAAAACCATTAGATTGCATTCCTAAAGCTACCCACCTAGTTCTATGCCCTTATTTGGCCACATCCTCCTCCTAAGGCTGACTACCAAGATCCAGCTATCAAAGTATTGAAGTCCAACAATCAAAACCCCTCTTTGGTCTACCTAATTAACACACCCAATCAAAATTAAACACCTCATTCTAACACAGGGTTCCCTTGTACTTTTGTTTTTGTTGTTGTTGGGTTTTTTTGCGGGGGAGGGGAAGTGTTCCAAGACAAGGTTTCTCTGTGTAGCTTTGGCTGTCCTGGACTCAGTTTGTAGACCAGGCTGGCCTCGAACTCACATCCACCTGCCTCGGCCTCCCGAGTGCTGGGATTAAAGGCGTGTGCCACCACGCCCGGCTTGTTGTTGGTTTTTTGAGACAGGGTTTCTCTGTATTACTTTGGATGTCCTGAACTTGCTTTGTAGACCAGGCTGGCCTCGAACTCTCCCTCTCACTTTTACAAACTGCCATTTTCCTATGTGCCACAGCTGTCTCTCTATCCAGAGGCAGTCCTTTGTTCTCCAGACCCCTGGCCCCCAACTGCCTTGCTCCTTTCCCCCTCTCCCTCACCCTCTGTTTCCTGTCTTTGTCTCTTATTCTCTGCCCTCTGTCCCACTGGGGCAGATAAATCTTTGTGCTGAGAACTTGGTCTTAGGGATCCTTGGCCAATACTTTCCCTAACAGTTGCTGTTACTGTTACTCTGGGGTGGAACACGGGGCAGCACAGGTTAGTCAAGCATTCCGCCACTGAGCTCCACCTGCACTGCTGGGCTTGTGCAGCCTGAAAGCAAAGGTGGAGGTGGCCAAAGAAAAAAAAGGTGGAAGGTAAAGGTAAAAGATGATTTTGAGAGAGGTGTAAATGGGGAGTTCTTCCTTCACAGCCTAGATCTGTGGGAGATCTGGAAAGAGGAGGTAGAACAGAACAGCATTAAAAAAAAAGAAGAAGAAGAAGAAAAGGAAAGCTGGTTGTGTTAGTGCAAGCCTGGATCTCAGCACTTGGGAAGCTGAAAGAGAACTCAGGTCCACTGTGCTTAAAAGGGAAGGAGGGAGGGAGGGAAGGGAGGGAGGGAGGGAGGGAAGAAAGGGAGGAAGGGAAGGGAGGGAAGGAAGGGAGGGAAGGAAGAGATAAGGGAGTTTAGGTAGACCCAGGGTTAGCTAATAAGAAAAGTCTGAGGGAAGAGTTTGGGAAATGTTTAAATGTAAGGGACTTGGGGTGTTACAGGACTTTTGGGAACTCTAACAAGTATGTTCCACCTTTTGACACTGCAGGACAACCTCACTGACAAAAAGTTCACACTCGGGAATCATGCAATCAAGTTAATGTTTAAGTTTGCTACGGCGTGCAGTGTCGGATGTTGGTATTCATAGGAATCCTGGTCCCATGGCATCAATGGGTTGGAGACACCTACAAGGGTGAGAAGAACTGAGCATTACTAGCAGGATGGAGAACTGGGAACAAGGCTCAGTGGGGTAGGATGTGTGCTTAGCACCCACATAGTCCTGGGTAGTCTCCAGCACCAATAAAAACTCACCTAGAACCCCAGCACTTGGGAGGCAGAAACAGGAGGAACAGAAGTTTTGTGGGGTTTTTTGTTCATTTGTTTTTCGAGACAGGGTTTCTCTGTATAGCCTTGGCTGTCCTATACTTGCTTTTGTAGACCAGGCTAGCCTCGAATTTACAGCAATCTGCCTGCCTCTGTCTCCCGATTAAAGGAGTGTGCCACCACACCCGGCCACTGTTTTTATTATTTTGATAACTTAATTACTTTTTTTGATAACTTAATGAAGTGTTTTGAAATGGTTTTTCCCATTAAAAAATGATTGCTCAGGGGCTGGAGAGATGGCTCAGGGGTTAAGAGCACTGACTGCTCTTCTAGAGGTCCTGAGTTCAATTCCCAGCAACCACATGGTGGCTCACAGCCATCTGTAATGTGATCTGATGCCTTCTTCTGGCATACAGGTGTACATGCAGATAGAGCATTCATACAATAAATAAATAAAATCTGTAAAAAAAAAAAAGTAATTGCTCATTCATGCTAAAACTTGGAGGCCAAATGTCTAAAGAGGAAGCAGATGGATAATTGTGCTATATCATCAGGTAAAATACATGTGATTAAGTATGAATATCTTGGTATAATAACTAGATAGAGGGAAAAGGGCAGATTATTAAACAGTGCTGCATGCTCTTTAAAAATATAACAGTCGGGTGTGGTGGTGCACGCTTTTAATCCCAGCACTCAGGAGGCAGAGGCAGGCAGATCGATGTGAGTTCGAGGCCAGCCTGGTCTACAAAGTAATTCTAGGACAGGTAGGGAGGCCTATTACACAAAGAAGCCTTGTCTCAAACAACAACAATAAGATATCATAAAATACACTATTCATATTCTCTCTCTCTCTCTCTCTCTCTCTCTCTCTCTCTCTCTCTCTCTCTGTGTGTGTGTGTGGGGGGGGTGGAGGTGTCTCATGCATCCAGGCTGGCCTAGAACTCCCTCTTAAACTGAGGATAATCTGGAATTCCGGATCCACCTCCCCCCAGCACTGGAATGCTGGGATTACAAGCATGTGCCAGCAAGCCCAATTTAAGAAGAAAACAAAAAAAACCTATAGAAGAATTAGAAAATGTTTTCCAGTTTGTTTTCTATCAGTATGTAACAACTATCTTCTCGGTGTAATTACATTTATACACTTACACAAAGAAATACACACCCCAAGCCTCCTACTTCCATTTTCTGGCTTTTATGTAGGAAGCACTCAACATACCCAGGTGCTGATGGTTTAAAAAGTCAGGAATTCACACACAAGTCTAAATCCTGTTTTCAACGACAAAAAAGCCTAGATATTTAAAGACCCTCTTTACTCAATGGTGCACCAAATTTGTCAATATTGGAAATAAGAAAGATGCTAAAATATTACCTTTCAAGTAGTAAATAATGGGTTAAAAAAACAAACAAACAAATTGCTTTTTCATAATAAGACACCTGTAAGAATTTGGCTGATGTTGGGAGAGGGGTTGAGGAAGTGGGGGGGGGGGGCAGTAGGATTGGAGCCAAACAATGGGGAATTTAAGGATTTTTAAAAGACCATTGGAGAATGGAAAACTGGATGACGGACTGTCAAGTAAATTTGGACTTGAGCCCCAAACGTCAAGCTTTTAGTAAGCCAGGGCCGGGATTCATTCCTAGGGCTGGAAATGCGACTACGCCTTCTTCACCCAGAATCGGAGCTTCTGAGGGTCCTACGGGTTGGTCTGGGATCTGAGAAACACGAATGGACGGAGGTGGGGTGGGGGACGCGGCTTGGGCAAAACGTGGGTCGGAAAGCTCTGATGCCCTCAGGTCGGCCCACTGCTCCATGCACTGGTGCCACACCTGAACAACAGCTTCTGGATTGGAGGCCGCGGCCGCAGGAAGAAGATCTGCGGTGACAAGCGGGAGCCAATATCCGGCTGGCTGTCAAGTCTCTCGCGCCGGAAGTCCGTGCCAGAGCCGGTGGTCTCCCGGGGAACGTCCTCGTAATCCGAGCCCAGGTCCCATTTAACGGAAGGTCTTCTGGGCTGTGTGGAAGGATCTGACATGCCGGAGAACGCCTCGGGAACGGACGGAGAAGGGCGCGTGGCAGCGACTACTTAGCTACACTGATGTCAAAGGCGGAGCTCCGCACGTTGCCCGGGAGACGAGCAAGGGGGCGGGACCTGCAGGCGGCGGACCGCGTGACGGTCTTTCGAAGCTCGTTGTGACGCTCGGGTAGCCGCGTTGCCTAGGAGACGAGCAAGGGGGCGGGACTGAAGACGGCGGGCGTAGCGGTGGTCCTTTAGGCTGTTGTGGAGAGTTGCTGCTCGGCGCGTCTCCGGGGAGACGGGCGGAGAGGCTCTGCCGCACCCCACCGGGCTTTTCCGAGAGTCTGGTAACTGCGCGAGTCCTACGAGGCTGCGTCCGGGTGTAGAGCAACCTACGGCTTCCCCCTAGGCCCAGAACTGCTCTTTTTTGCGCGAGGAGAAGCCGTTGCTACCGAGATCCGGGATTATGACGGACCCTCCCTTTCGTGGAGACCGTCGCCTGCGGCTCCGCCCTGCCTTTGCTTCATGAAAGATTCCCGGAAGAGGTAAGATCGTCGGAGTCTTGTCACCACGTAAGGCTTGAAGTGGCACCTCCCACCCATCGTCAACTTGTGGACTCTTGTTCCACGCTTATAACCCAGAATTTAACAGACGCCCCGCCTACTAGATTTGTCGGCTTTCTCCAGAAAGTCTAGTCCACCAGAAATAACAGACTTCAGAACTTGCTGTCAGACAATGAACAAAACTTTTTCCTCGAGTCTTACTTTCCGCGGGTGACAAATTAACTAGAGGCCAAAGGCCTTGTTGGCTGCAAAGTGACCAAGTTTTCTTTCTCTTTCTCCTCATCAATCCAAACTGTTCAGACTTTTGTGAGGAATGTTATCTGGTTTGTTCTTTTGTTGCGGGTTGGTTTGATTGTTTGTCTTTGAAAGAGTTTCAGTAGTTTAGGCTGGTCTGGAACTCCCGCATCTTCTTGCCTCAGCTTCCAGGTCTGCTCTCCCAAGCCCCTGCTGTCTGTAATTAACTCAGACCATCTTTGCAATTCTATACCCAACCTGAAACAAATGCCTTTCTTTTAGTTTTTTTGAGTTGGTTTTTGTTTTGTTTTGTTTTTTTGTTTGTTTGTTTTGGGGGAGTTTCGAAACAAGGTTTCTCTGTGTAGCCTTGGCTGTCCTAGACTCCATTTGTAGACCAGGCTGGCCTCGAACTCAGAGCAGTCCACCTGCCTCTGCTTCACAAGTGCTGCGATTAAAGGCATGCGCCACCACGCCCAGCTGCAAACGCCTTTCTTTGTCATTCCCACCAGGCTTTGTATCTTAACTGTCCTACAAACACTTTTTAAGGTAGGTGTATTGCTCCTGTTGATCAACAGCTTATCGATCTTGTTTGTCTTTATTTTCTATTCTAAAATTGCACATTTCATTCTGTACAGTAGAATGTTCCATTGGGCGGGCAGACATGATCTGTGGTTTGTGGATAGGAAAGGACTGAAGAGAGCAGAAACAAAAACAGCGGTCACTAAAAGTCACATTCCTTGGAAGGCAGGAATTGGGAGACAGGACAGTAGAAAAATAACAGACAAGCCTGATGTTTCTTTATTTTATTTTATTTTTATTAGTTATTTGTTGTTGTCGTTGGTTGGTTGGTTTTCTCGAGACAGAGTTTCTCTGTGTAGCCTTGGCTGTCCTGGACTCACTTTGGAGACCAGGCTGGCCTCCCACAGAGATCTGCCTACCTCTGCCTCCTGAGTGCTGGGATTACAGGTGTGCACCACCACGACCGGCTCTCTGAGGTTACTTTAAATGACCTTTTGTGATGAGAGGATTCAGACAGGCGATGATGTCCTTACACTAGCTGAAACTGGCCTACTTGGAAAATCCCAATTTCTCAAAGGTTAATTTTAGGTAAGCAGCTTTGTTTCAATGCCAAAGACCAACAATTAAAAAAAAAAAAACTGTCATTTGTTTCCCTGGCTCTTTATTGGGGGAAGGGGTCAATGAAACAAGGCCCAGGAATCTGGGTCCCTCCCTTCCTCCTCTGCCTCCTGAATGCTGGTATTTCAGGTGACATCACCAGGCTTCTGTTTTCACTTGTTCTGGTCTACTTAGAAGTCGTTAATGTAGCTAGGCAGTGGTGTGCACACCTTTAATCCCATCACTCGGGAGACAGAGGCAGGGGGATCTCTGAGGCTAGCCTAGTCTACAGAGTGAGTCCAGGACAGCCAAGGCTACACAGAGAAACCCTGTCTCAAAAAACAAAACAAAACAAACAAACAAACAAAAACAAACAAGCCAGACGGTGTTAGCGTACGCCTTTAATGCCAGCACTCGGGAGGCAGAGACAGGAGGATCACTGTGAGTTGGAGGCCAGCCTAGTCTACAAAGCAAGTCCAGGACAGTCAAGGCTACACAGAGAAACCCTGTCTCAAAAACAAACAAAAACCCCAACCAAACAAAAGTCATTGATGTTGGAAGTCACACAGCTGAGCAAATAGATGATGAGGTTCCCACAGGCTTTACTGTGGATGACAGCAGTTGCGTGCGCACTCTTCAGGGGCCAACGCCCCCTTTTGCTGACACCAGCTAGCCCCGCTGACTAGTTATTAGAAGATGGAAGGTCTTGCCATGTCATCTTCCCTCTTGTGACCTTTGGGTCCAGTTCGACTTAACACACTTGGAACACATCCCACCTAACGTTCTTTCAGCAGCTGCCACCTCTCAGCTCCTAAGCACCCTCTTTCTCCTGAACCCACCCCAGTAAACGCAAGGCCTGTCCCCCTCTCTTTGTTCATGGTCTCTCAGGCCGTGCTGACCCTTTCCCCTCGCTAGCTGAAGTCCCTTTAAAGTCTTTCCTATATCCCTCTGGTGGCTGACTGTTCTTATTCCCAATGTTTTCTGTGTGAAAAGACCCCCGAACACTCAGGTAACACTTTGGCATAGTGACGTTAGTGCAACTAATGAGCTCTGGACGTGCTTCTGCAGTGAGAGTGAGAGGGACTGCCTTGGCTAGCCTTAGGGGCCCAGCCGTCCATTCCCAGAAGTCTTCTGAGTTCTTACCCTCTAAACTTCCTCCTCCTTCCTGCAGTGTTCAGTGGGCACCGCCTGGCAGAAAGATGCAAGTTTAACACCTCACCGACTGCTGGCCTGTCACCTTGATGACTTCCCCTTTGGGTGCCTTCCCAGTGCAGTTCCCACAGCCTTCAATCAGCGGCCTCTCACAGATCACCAAGAGCCTGTTTATCAGCAATGGTGTGGCAGCCAACAACAAGTTCCTACTGTCCAGCCATCAGATCACCACAGTCATCAATGTCTCAGTAGAGGTGACGAACACCTTCTACGAGGACATCCAGTATGTGCAGGTGCCCGTGGTGGACGCGCCCATTGCACGTCTCTGTGATTTCTTCGACCCCATCGCCGACCACATCCATTCGGTGGAGATGAAGCAGGGCCGTACACTGCTGCACTGTGCCGCTGGCGTGAGCCGCTCAGCCGCCCTGTGCCTCGCCTACCTCATGAAGTACCATGCCATGTCCCTTCTGGATGCTCACACTTGGACCAAATCATGCCGGCCCATCATCAGGCCCAACAGTGGCTTTTGGGAGCAGCTCATCCATTATGAGTTCCGGCTGTTTGGCAAGAATACAATGCACATGATTAACTCGCCAGTGGGACTGATCCCCAACATCTATGAGAAGGAGACCCGATTGATGATTCCATTGTAAGCCAACCCAGCAGCCCCGAGTTGGGGTCAGCCATACAGCTCTGGCATTAACAGTACACCAAGGCCTAAACTCGAACATTCTACACTTGTTGCTACTGGAGCTCATCAAATGGTGCTTTTTATAAGGGCAAAGAAAACAAGGTGCCATAACTTTTTAACCTCATAGCCCAGCCAGGTTTGGTGGTACATGCCTGTATCCTCAGATGGCTGAAGCAGGAAGATAGCAAGGTGAGTTTGAGGCCAGCCTGGGCTACGTAAGTGAGACCTTGTCTCACAGACAAACCCCAATTACTGTCCTGTGTGTTTTTAGAGATTAAATGTGTTTCTTATAATATGGTGAAGGTAACTTTTCTGTGAGAGGTAGGTCTCTGCTGCCTAGAGTGTGGAGGAAGAAAATGGTCCCGGGCCAATACATATGACAAACCTGGCATCCTACAGCCCAGTTCATTCAGAGGCAGAGCCTTAAGCATCCTGGTGCTCTCCAGTTTCTCACAGTAAGTGCCAACCTACGATACTAGGGGCCTTCAAGCCGCGCTCCAACAAGCCACTCCTACTTTCCCCGCATGGCCCAACTCTGGTTCTCAGATCAGATTTACACAGCGCTTGGGTCATAGTGGAGCCCAGATCATCAGTCATCAGCATGCGTGCACACAGCCCTCTGTTTACACATGTGCTCAGAAGCCTCCGTGAGAGAGGAGAGAGGGCTTAATCTTTGCTAGCCCTCACCCAAGAGGCCTTTTTCAGGCTGTCCCACTTGGCCACCTAGGAGTGGTGACACGAGGTCGAATGCGGAATTGCAGACCGTGAGATCCGGGGCCCAAGGGGGCTGGCTGGTCAGGAGATATGAGGTCAGAGGTCAGCAAGTGAGTTGGCTCCAGTAGGCCCTGAAATTTAGGGCTGCTCAAGAGCCTTTGTTTAAAATGGGGTTCCCGCCGGGCGTGGTGGCGCACGCCTTTAATCCCAGTACTTGGGAGGCAGAGGCAGGCGGATCGTTGTGAGTTCAAGGCCAGTCTGGTCTACAAAGTGAGTCCAGGATGGCCAAGGCTACACAGAGAAACCCTGTCTCAAAAAAAAAACCCAAAAAATAAAAAATAAAATGGGGTTCCCATGTAGCCCAGGCTGTGCCTTGAGCTCCGGCCCCACTCCTATACTTTAGGAATGCTGGGCTCACAGGTGTGTGCCACCGTGCCCACTACGATCAGTGCTTAGTTTGATTATGTGCTTCAGTGTGAGAATGTCAGCTCCCTTAGAACTGAAGTTACAGACAGTTGTGCAGTGCTCTTAACCACTGAGCCATCTCTCCAGCCGCCTGCCTTGATTTCTATTAAGGTAATAAGTTTCGGTTTGTGAGTTGAACTTTAGCAGTTTTATTTGTAATCTGACATATTAAGACCTAGTGCAAAAACTAATTCTAAATACTGAACTTCCAGATTTTTTTTTCGGGGGGTGGGGTTAGGGGGCAGGGTCTCTCTGTGTAGCCCTGGCTGTCCTAGAACTGGCTCTGTAGACCAGGCTGGCCTCCAACTCAGAGATCCACTTGCTTCTGCCTCCCAAATGCTGGGATTAAAGATGTGTGTCACCATGCAAACTTGCAAAATTTGTAAACAATCTATTACTCTACCCTCCCCTAACTCGTTCACCATTGTCTTCTAGCCCTCAGCTGTAGCTTAGCTCCTCCAGAATTTCCTCCTGAGGCTTAAACTGAAGGTCTAATTACCCAACAAAGTGGACTGGTGCCGGACGTGGTGGCGCACGCTTTTAGTCCCAGCCCTCAGGAGGCAAAAGCAGGCAGATGGCTGTGGGTTCAAGGCCAGCCCAGTGTACAAAGTGAGTCTAGGACAGCCAAGGCTACACAGAAGCCTTGTCTCAAAAAACAAAACAAAAACAACAAAAACAAAAAGTTTTATTGTTACTGTTGGTTTGGTTTAGGTTTTGTTCCCATGTAGCCTAGGCTAGCCTCAAAATCACTGTGTAGCTGAACATGACTGAATTTCTGAATCTCCTGCCTCCACCTTCTGAGTGTTTGAATTACTGGCGGGTGGAACTTAGTATCTAGTATTTTGTGCATTCTACCAATGGAGCCATATCTCCAATCCCAAGCAGTCTTTTAGAGCTAGAGTGAGAAGTTGCCTAACATGCACAAGACTCTTGGGTTCAATCCCCAGCACTGACAAAAAGGAGTCCTTGTTTGCCCTGGCCTTCTAGAATGACCAGCCAGGGGGACCAGGGCAGGGTGGGAGGGGACCCCCTGGTAGCTAAGGCTGAGAAAGGCTTTGCCTGAAGTCTACACTGGCAGGATGCCCAGCACAGCTCCAGCTTCCTGCCCTCCCCAAGACCTGGCAAGGAGCCTGGGGGCCAGGATTACCCATTGTTCTGCCCAGCAAGAGCATGCCCTGGGGCTGCCAGTGTGCAAGTGGCCAAAGAGGAAGGCCAAGTTGCTCAGGGGAGGAACTCTGTAGCCTCTGTGACTATGTGACCCTGACTGGGGACACTTGTGCGGCTCCCAGAGTTACAGAGAGTCAGGTTTCACGGCTGCCCCATTTACAGCACGGAGGCATGGGGACAGAAGGCCCTATCCAGGTCACAGCATGCTAGGGCCAGGACTCAAACCCAGTTCTGACCCCAGAGCTCCTGCGTCTCATGAGTGCGGAAGCGCCCCTCTGCCCCCGTTTTCACTTTCTGTTCTTTGCTGATACTGATCTTTGTGGAGGGCAGTCCCAGGTGTCAGCCTGCACTGCCCAGGTCCAGCCTCAGCATTTGCCTGCAGCTCATTATGTCATTGGTTCAGAGACATGGGAGGATCTGCCCACCCTGGGCAGCACCATTCCCTGGGCTTGGGACCTGCACTGCTGTAAAAAGGAGAAACTGACCTGAGCGCAGGGAGCCGTCTGATCCCTGGCTGTGGATTGGATGTGACCAGCTATTTCAGGCCCCTGCACTTCCCCTGGCATGACAGCCTGTAACTTCAAACCCTGAACCAAGGCAACCTTTTGTCCATAAAAGCTGCCTTTGTCAGGGAGTTTGCGACAGACTGTCAGCTACAGTCTGAAAATATCCAATGGTGAATTCCACAAATTCCTGGGCTGTAAGTCGTATGCCATTGTGTCTAGCGGGGCGATACCGCACCTGTTCCCCTCCCGCTTGCCTAGGTCATTCAGTATCTCCAGCATATCTTCACAGTGTAGGCTACCCCACCAGTCACACAGTAGGTGTCTGTCTTATGGTTATCAGATGTGTCACCATGCTTGTGTGTAGGTAACATATCTTAACACCAACACCCAAACACAAGAACAGCAGAGTCAACTTTTTCATTTTGGATAGGCCAAGCAGAAGCTTTAAAGTGCTTGCTTTAAGTGAGGAGGTGAAAGCACTAAGCCTGTGATCCTTGCACTGAGGAGGTAGAGGCAGGCAGATCTCTGTGAGTTCGAGGCCAGCCTGGTCTACAAAGTGAATCCAGGACAGCCAAGGCTACACAGAGAAACCTTGTCTCCAACTGTCTCAAAAAATAAATAAGACTTGAACACTGATGGTTAAAATCAAGACTTATAAGAAATCTGTGACATTGTGAAAAATGAGGAAAGTTATTTGTGCTTGTTTGCTGTTGTACTTCAGGCTGCAAACATTAAGGCCAAGTGTATAAGGGTTTAGTTAAGCTAGAAACCACACAAAATGCTTGTGTAAGAAGACCATAGCCAGTATAGGGCTGTTTCCATCATCAGTGGAGGTCTTGCACTGGCTGCCATAGCTGCTTCCTGCCATACACACATCCTATGCCAACCCTGAAGTCAGTGATCTGGGAGCCTGGTCTGGTGAGGAAAAAGAGAAAAGCCAATCAGCACTCAGGCAGAGTGGGACTGGGCCCCCTGCAGAAAGGTCATGTTCACCTACTGCTTCAGATTTGGTGTGGCAGGAGGGCAGTGCTGAGGGGAGAGAAGAGCCTTCCCAGCAAAGCAGCGTAGGCTATCCTGGGCAAACTAGCAACGACACAATACAAAGATCAAAGATGAAGCCTCGGAAAGGTGAGGCCACTTGTACAAGGTGACTGAGCCCCAGAGGGACAGACCTTGCAGTTGGATTCTATCTACTAGCTATCCTGTGATCCTCAGGCCCAGTGACACGATGGGGCCAGGCAAGAGTGGCCTAAGGTCCTGCTGCAAATAGAAACGTGTGAGACCCAAGCTTTCTGTAGCTGGTCGGCCCAAAAGTGGACTCCAGAGATGGGCAGGCCGCATAGGGCGGGGCAGACCCAGCCAGTGGCACCTCTGAGTCATAGAGAGGTGGGTGGCCATGACTCACGACACCCTCTTATTAAGGCCAGCCTGGGTGAAGGCTGAGGCTAGGAAACCCTGTGCCTGCCTGTTCCCCTTGGCGTCTGCTACCTGTCCCTCTCCCACCCAGCCTTAGACTACCCTCTATATGCCCCAGCACAGGAGTTCCTGAATTATGGCTGTGTGAACCCATTGTTGTAGAAGCAGGAAGATCAAGAGTTCAAAGTCACCCTCAGCTACATACAGTTAGGTTGACAAAACAAGGTTAGGTCCCAGGCTAAGTTCTTACCTGTTTTTAATAGGTATAGGAACTTAGCTGTCTATCACGAGGGCTGAGTAGGGGTGGGGGTGGGACAGACAAAGCTGGGCCTACCCAGTTAGGGAGCTCTGGCCTAGCTCTAAGGTAGAGATCTTGCCCTGGGTTCATAGCATGAAAGGCCTGTTCCCTAGGGCCCTGGGCTAGCCTTGGATGCTTCCTTAGTGCCTGGCTCCTCCATGAAGCTGCCCTTGGGACTGACCCTGTGCACCCACAACCCTGGACCCAGCCCCCCATCTCTCATCAGGCCTTGAGAGAGAGAGTAACATGCTGGTGTCTTTCTCTTCCAGAAGGGAAGAGGGTATTTAGGAAAAGGGAACCTAACAAGCAAAGGCTCTGGTGGGTGTGTGGCATTGTGCTCAGTGGGACTGGGGCCCAAGAGGAGTCTGGCACGGACGCTGAATGACTTTGGGGTGCACTTCAGGAAGCTCCAGCTTTGTCCTCAGATCTGGAGCATGTGTTTTAGGGAGTCCTCAACAAGAGAAGAATGCATGGAAGATGCACAGGCAGACCAGGGCAGGGCGGGGACCACTGCCACCATCCTGAGGCTGGCCAGTGGATGGGCACTGTGGAGAACAGTGCTAGGCTGGAGGCCAACACAGGATGAGGGGTTAGGGAGAGCTGTGTGGTAGCCAGCCACTCCCTTTCATGTTCCCTTGGCTGTAGCCCCAAGGAATGACAGGTGTCCAAGAAAAAAAAATAGTTTATTTGAGGATGGAAGACCCAAATCTGGGGGAGGAGGAACCAAAGTGAGGCTGAAGCAGCTACCTGAAGTTGGCACAGTCTACCCCATCTTTAGGGGAGCCCGGCGATGAAGAAGCCTGCTCAGGTCCCTTGTGGTCTTCCCCTCCCCCTCCACAGGAAGGGCATTGTCTTCATCATAACCCGTTGAGGTTTTCTAAGTTTGCCCAGCAAGCTTCATTGTAGTAGTTTTAACACTAGTCATAATGACTCATCTGACAAGCACACATGCCAGACTTGGACCCACCATCCAGTGGCAGGCTTTGCTGTGACAGGTGAGGCAGGCAGAGGCAGGAAGAGGTCCCTGACCTAGCCTCCTCCCAGGCAGCCCTGCCAGAAGGCACCTCCTTTCTCTGGCCTAGCAGACATGGCGCCTCTCTATGATCCTCATGGCCATTCAGATTCAGGCTGGGGCTATCCAGGTACGGCTCATGAGCTCCCCTTGATCTCAAGACCTTTGCCAGGCCGGTCCCAGTTCCACAACCCCCGGCGGGTAGCCCAGGAGGCCACAAACTCACAGTTGTGATAAAGAAACATTCCTGAAAGGGTGAGTGCAATGCCGAAGTAGCTGAGGGCGCTGAGGTGACTGCCGAACAGGAGCCGCGACAGGATGAGGTTGCCCACAACGGTGAGGTTGCCTAGTACGTGGACGGTGAGTGCAGATGTGAGTGCCAGCAAGGAGAAGCTGGCCAGATTGTAGACCACCGACAAGAAACAGCTGAGCAGGACATAGGCCCAGAGGCGAGAGTCGGTGGGAGGCAGTGGCGGAGCTGTGCCAGCCTCCAGCACCAGAGCTGCTCCCGCCAGCAGGCAGAGACTGGGCAGAGAGGTGGCATACAGCAGAGTCACGGCGTCCAGCCTCGCTTCCTGCAGCAGAGCACCTGCAACCAGGACAGTGACAGTCATCACCTGCTACAGAGACAGCACCCACCGAGCCAGCCCTGTGCAGCCCACCCATCCTCATGGAAGCCTGCCCTGACTCTGAGCAGGATGGAGAAGGAGTCAGGCCACCTGGGCTTGTGACTCATGGCCACTCCTCCCTTATAGAGTCGGGTAAAGTATGAATGAAATGTTGTTACAAGGGCAACTTATAGAAAAGCCTGGAATGCAAAGAACAGGCTCATCCCAACAGTGCCAGCCAGGTAGCTGCGGACAGGGCAGCAGAGAGCCCAGCTCTAGCGCCTCTCAGCTGTAACAGGACAAAAAGTTAAAAGGGCTAAGGCGGGAGGGAAGAAGAGTATGCAGAGGAGGAGGGGCAAGGAAGAAGGAAAGATGCTTAAGAAAAGAATTTTCAGTGACAAGAGTGAGAGCAATCTTCACCTTATTCACTTATGACCACAGCCATGGCAGAGAACTAACAAGACAGTCATTGTTGGCTCTTGGCAGTCACTCACTGTTGATCGAGAATCAGGGGTTTTGTTTGTTTGCTTTTGTTTTTGGAGACAAGTTCTCATGTGTGTTGGGGGGGGGGGTGTTGTTTGAGCTCTCTGTGGTTGCTGAGGCTGGCCTCAAACTCCTCATCCTCTTGCCTGCCTAGTGGCTTGACATCCACCCCCAAAAGCTGGCATTACAGGTGTACACCACAGTGTCTGCTTGACAACCAGCATATAATCTTTTATTTCTCAACTACCAACAGTGGGGCTTGTCAAGATGAATTCAGGATTAAAAGAAAGCCTTACAGGTTTTCAAGGAAAGAGGGGGTCTAGCTGCCTGTACAAGAATGGCTGTTTGTTCCTATGTCCCTACCTGCTCTACACACTGACTCACAAAAATGCGTGGCCACCACCACCAGAGGCCACCACAGCCTGGTGAAATAGCAGTGTGGACCCAAGGGCAGAGACCAGTTCAGAACCTTCTCCGTGTCTTAGTAAGGGAGACGTAACAATTGATGCTGGTGCCGTCCTGGGCCCTAGATTGTTGTGTTTCCTGACACTTTGCAGAGAGCCCCATAGAGCTTACTCGTTGTCTGTGCTTAGAACAGGAAATGGAAGCTGGGCATGGTGGTGCACGCCTTTAATCCCAGCACTGGTGGGGGGGGTGGGGAGACGGGACGGGACAGAGCAGAGGCAGGTGGATCTCTGAGTTTGAGGCCAGCCTGGTCTACAAAGCAAATCCAGGACAGCCAGGACTGGTACACAGAGGAACTCTCTCTCGAAAACCCACAAACAAACAAAAACAAACAGGAAATGGTATGTATTCCCCTCGGTTCATTCTGCTGTTTGGCCTTGGTTCTCTAGGCAACACTCCAGCTCAAATGAACAGATAATTAGAATAGAATGCTTCCAACTCTCCAAGCATAGCACCTGAGGAGCTGCCCACGGCTTGGGCCCTAAAGACTCAGGTCATCTATGCACCAAATGCTTGTATCCACTGAGCCATCTCACTAGCCCCATGAGACAAGGGCTTTCCAAGTAGCTCATGCTGGCCCAGAATACTCTATAGACCCCAGGCTGGCCCACACTAGCCGTGTGACCTTCCTACTTCAGTTTCTATAGTGATGGGATTACGGGCATGGGCCACCAGGCCAGGTTGTAGAGATGTTTTATTTTTCTGCCTATAGACAGGATCTGACTTTGAAGCCCCAGCTGGCTTTGAACTCATGATCCTCCCAGCGTACTGGGGTTGCAGGCATGCACCTCCATCCCTGCTTCAAAGTCACCTTTATGTCAGCATCTGAACACTCTTGACCTCTGCCACACGCACACAGCAGAGGGCTATTTGTAAACCCCTAGCCTCTTAGCCTGTCCCCACTGTGTCCTGTGCCGGGCCGTGTGACAGTGACCTCCCTGTTTCAATCTCCTCGTGGATAGCATGAGAGACGGAGAGCATATACACTCTATACATACTCAGCACAAGAGCTGTCACCACCCTCCAACTCAGCTCCTGATGTCTGTCAGGGCTCCGCCACAGCGATGTCCCTTTCTGCTCTGTTGCCACCACTGTGGCTGGACAGCTCCCTTGGTGGCCTTATGGAGCCCCCGCCCCACCTGTGCCCACCTTGCTCTACAACTTCTCTCTTGCCAAGTACAGTTGCTTCTCTGGGTACAAGGGTGGCATCGCTCCACTCCACATAGCTGCCTAGGCCTGCAGCTGGCCCACATAGGAAGAGGCTGGCTGTGGCTGCCTGAGCTTTCTTTCTGGACCTCTATCCCTGTTCCCATGGCATCTGCTCTCAGGGGAGGAGCTAGCACCAGTACCCTCTAGTCTGTGTCTGGCCCAAGAGCCTCTAGGGAAAAGAAGCTTCTTTTTTAAAAAATCCATTCCAAGTCCTGGATCCAGTTCACTCTCTACTAAGCTCCCATTTCTGTCAGGGGAACCTCTGGCCTTCATTTTTTTTTTTTTTTTTTGGTTTTGGTTTTGGTTTTGGTTTTTCGAGTCAGGGTTTCTCTGTGTCACCCTGGCTGTCTTGGAACTCACTATGTAGACCAGGCTGGCCTTGAACTCAGAGATCCACTGGCCTCTGCCTCCCAAGCACTGGGATTAAAGATGTGCGCCAGCATGCCCAGCCCAACCCATGTGGGCTTTCTAAATGCTCTCAGTTTACCAATCTGACATGAATGATATCAAAACCATCAATTAAAGACTTCATTTGATCTTCTTCCCTGTGCCAGGCCCCATGCCAGGTGCCGAGGACACACAGATGTCCCAGCGTGGCACACAGCCTGTGTGGTTGGAAGCAGGGAAGTGATCAGTAGCTCTGAATGCCCCACAGTTGACGAAGCAGGACAGCAAACAGTGTAAGAATCTGAGTCTTTTTTTTGGGGGGGGGGGGGGCAGGGGTTTGAGACAGGATTTCTCTGTGTATCCCTGACTGTCCTGGACTCACTATGTAGACCAGGCTGGCCTCAAACTCACAGGCATTCACGTGCCTCTGCCTCCCGGGTGCTAGGATTAAAGGCGTGCGCCACCACCCGGCCAAGAAGTTGAGTCTTAAGAGGAAGAGTAGGAGAGCTGACAGAAGCCAAGTGGTGGCTGGATGCCGTCACATGCCACTCTGAACATGCCTAATGCCTGGCTGGTCATAGCCCCCCTACAGACAGGAGCTGCCAGAGCCCAGTATGAACAGTACTTGGCTCTGGCAGGTGCAATGTGGGGCTGGAAGCTGGGGCCTTCTCTGCCTGCTGTCTCTGGCCAGGAGGGCCCTTACAGGGTCAGGTTTCCCTGGGCCAACTCAAGGCTGAACTTAGGCCTCAGCTCATGTAACCTGAGGGCTAAAATAGAACTGTGCCTTCCCCCTTCTCCTGGCCTGAGAAGATAGGAGATGCCAGGCAGGGCTGAATCCTCCCTTCATTCCCCAGCTGCAGCAGCCCTGGGAACCCCTTACTCCCCACCCTCCCCTCTCCTAGTTCTTCCTTGGGTTAAGGTGGAGGGAAGGGAGGTATGACTCAAAAGCCCCTCAACTGCTCAGGCAGGAAGTCAGCCTCCGCCCCCATGCATACTGGAACTGGGCGGGGAGGGGTAGGAGTACTTCTCTGAGTCCTGAGGCTCACTCCCAACAGGGCCAGCCGCCAGCCACACAAACCAGACTTGGAGTCCTTGGGAGCCATGTGACCCTGGGCCAATCATAAGCCTCTTTGGTAGCACTTGGGAGGCTGAGCTAGGAGGATCAAAAGTTTGAGGTGAGCCTGAGCTTCGTGGCAAGAGCCTCCCTGTCTCTTGTCCTCCCCCTCTCCTCCCAGTAAAATACTCTCTTATGTGCCATCACCTGGAACTCAAAGGTAGAAATTGCTGTGACAACTGATGGTCAACACCCAGCACCAGGCTGGTGACCTGTAGCTCCTGGTAAACCCTTCCCTGGCTTTGATAAACATCTCTTTCCAGCCAGGTGTCTAGCCTAAGGGAGGCAGAGGCAGGAGGATCTCTGTATGCTTAAGGCCAGCCTGGTCTACAAAGTGAGTCCAGGACAACCAAGGCTACCGAGAAACCTTGTCTCAAAACAAACAAGCCGGGTGTGGTGGCGCATGCCTTTAATCCCAGCACTCCGGATGTAGAGGCAGGCGGATCGCTGTGAGTTCGAGGCCAACCTGGTCTACAAAGAGTCCAGGACAGTCAAGGGTACAGAGAGAGACCCTGTCTTGAAAAAACAAAAAAACACCTCAAAACAAAACACACACACACTCCTGTGTTCCCCAGCACCTCATGCCATGACTGCTGCCTTTTCCTCCCTAGTTTACACTTCCTGGCCTTCTGGGTTCATAATCCTAACACACACAGCCTGGACAGCATGGAGTCTGAGTGTCTCGCTCAAATCTTGCCTCTGCTATTCATTAGAACAAAACCCAAGCTGAGCCCTCCATATCTGTCAAATGAGGATAATAACGTACCTGCCTCAATGGAGGATCCAGTGGGACAAAAGGCTTCTCAAGTCATAGAACACAGTTCACCGACAACGGTTATTAACTATGCCTTTAGGGCTTAAGTTTGAGCCCTTAAACTCAGTTTCCTGAGACTTGTCTGTAAAGGGGGGTTCACTGCCACCCCCTTCACAGGATCTTCTGGGCCACCCACTCCACCCCCTCAGATGGAGACCCAAGGACTCACTCTGTTGAACCGACTTGAAGCCTCGAAGACAGGTGGCCACTAGCAAGAAGCCGCAGCCAGCTGGGGGTGCCCGCAGCTCCCCAGCCAGGCTGCAGGCGGCCCCTAGGCAGAGGGGGCCCATGGCAGCAAACTGCAGAGGATGATGTCTCCGGCCAAGGAGCAGGGCAGACAAGGCCAGTGTGAACAGTGGTGTGGTGGTGGTAGCCAGCTGTGCTAGGTCCAAGGGTACAGTGCTCAGGCCCACATTGCCACAGGCCATGGAGGTACCAAAGGTGAGGCTGAGCAGCAGTACTCTTCGTTGGATGGTGCCGGGCATGGGTCTCTGGGCCCCCCAGTGGCATGCCAGGGCGGCTGCCAGCATGTGCAGTGCTGAAAGCAGCAGGGGCCGTCCAAAGCCATGCACTGTGAAGATCCACTTGTTGAGGCTTGACATGCTGGCACCTGCCAACAGCCACACCAGTGCTGCCACAACCACTCTGGCGGTAGCAGGCTTCCCAAGGACCGGACGGTTGTCAGGAGGCCACCTGGGGCAGCCATGCTCCCGGGCACTTCCAGCCACAGCCACTGCTTCGGCTGAGGTCATCCTGCCTTCATGGCGCTCCAGTGGGCAGCGGCACATCCGCACCAGGGGGGGCTGGAGCAGGAGGAAGGCTTTCCAGGGACTCGCTGGGCCAGGTCCTGATTCCTCAGACAGGAAAGGGCACCGCTTCTAGTGCTAAATCCCAGCCAGCCGATTATTCAGGGCAGAACCGGGGACCTGGCTGTTGAGATGCCTGACTGGCTGGTGTTCTCCCAGGGTTCCTAAGCCCTGAGTACCTCCAGCACCAAGGGAAGTCGTCTCTCTCCTCCGCTCCCGGAGCTCACGCGATGCTCTTACACGGAATCTTCTAAGCTTTTTTCCTTTTCGGTCCCCTGACTGTCAGGGTGAGGACACTGACTGACTCCGATCTCTTGCGTGTTCGGTGCTTAGGCTGTGACCAGGCCGGGCAGGGGCGACAACGCTCTGGGCGTGGAAGCGGAGGTCCCAGCCGCCGGTCCCCCAACGTCGCCTCGCCTCCGACTGTGACCGGAATAGAGATGGACGCGGAACTGCGAGCTCGGCCTTGCTACAGCTGCTCCGGCTGCTCTGGCTGAGGCTCGACTCCCGCGGTGGACCTGGCAGCTTCGGGCGCGGGGATCCAGTCCTGCTCAGCGCGCCCGCGCGGCTCCCCGCTCCCGGCCCCGCCCTCTCCGGGGCTACCGAAGCCGCGCTCCACCCGGAAAATTGGGCTCAGCCCGGACCCCGCCCCAAGGACGTCTAACCCCTCCCACTGCCTTTGCTCCTCTCTGCTCGGCTTACGCAGCCGCCCGCCGCCTCTCTTAGTGGAGAGTGTTGGACTGTACCAGCCACCAACGGGAACCCGGATGGTCCTGCGCCAAGAAGAGCCTCTCTTAAAAGACCAGCGTCCAGCGCTGTCCCGAAGCTGTCGTCAAGGAGCAGGGCGTTGGAGAGGGACCACCGACACCACCTGATCCCAGACCACAAAGGGCTCCTTAAGACCTTGGGATTCAGCAGAGCTGCACCACGTGACCCCTTAAGGCTGCCTCATTTTATTCCCCTCCCAGGCCAGGGCGGCGCACCCTCTGGGCCAGCAGAAGGGGAAATGAATAATCACCAGGGCTAACCACAGAGGCGGGAAGCAGGGTACCGCGCGCGGGGGCCGGCATCCATCACGGGCGAGCCGACTCTGTGCGGCTCCTTGGACACTCCGAGGTCACTCACAGCTGGACTTCCTAGGCCCCCCGACACGACAGAATCCTGGATGGTTCTCCAGTTTCCCGTCCGAAAAATAGATGTTCTCTGAATTCAGAATAGGGTATGCAGTTGCACGGCAGAGGCCATTTCCAAGACCAGTTTGCTCCGGGTGAGTAAGAATAAAGGCCCATTCTGGAACCTAGCCTCTTTCCGGTAATTGGGTTTCTGAGGAAGCCTACGTCCACCTGGACAGGCCTCACCCGGCTCGTTCGTCTGACTAACAGGTCCTGGATGACAACCTGCCTAGAGAAACAAGATAGCAAAGCGGGACTGTGTAGCTCGGCCCGCAGCGCCCTCTGGTGGCCATGACCCCGCACGGCTGCTAGCGTTCCAAATCCCTTCGCAATCAAATTCAGGTGAAAATAAGCCAGCCCCACCGGAGCCCTGAGTCCAGGATGAACCAGGAATCTACTTTGTCACACTTGCGTCTGATGAGTATGACTCCTGCGGGAGCCCGTAGATCGCTGCTGAGTAGCCCAAGTTAAAGGACAGGGAGTATAGATAAGGGACTTCCCGGGAGAGGACCAAAAACTGGGGCATTTCGTTTTTTCAAGAAGAGTTATGGGAGGGAAACTGAGTCAGACGCGCGCGCACGCACACACACACACACACACACACATTTTTTTTTTTAAAGAGGAGGAATCTGGGCTTCCTGTGAGCTATATTCCTCTGGGATTTTGAATCCATTACCCACTATGCTGCTTTCAATTAAAACGTATTACTTCCAATTAAAATTTTTTTGATTATTTGTGGTGTGTGTATTTGTATGAGTGCTGAGGCTACAGGCATAGGTCATTGCCCACTTCTGAAGCCCATTTCAACCTGTCTCAACATCACAGATGGGGCGGGGCGCCACTCAGTAGGAGGGTGTTTGCACACGGGGAAGAGGAGGCTCAGATTCAAGGAGACAGGTGGAGGGCTCTTTTACATTCCTTGGGGGACCATTTAAAAATCTCAGAACAGAGCAGGGTGGTGGTGGCGCCCGCCTTTAATCCCAGCACTCGGGAGGCAGAGGCAGGCGGATCGCTGTGAGTTCGAGGCCAGCCTGGTCTACAAAGTGAGTCCGGGACAGCCAAGGCTACACAGAGAGACCGTGTCTCGAAAAACCAAAAATAAACAAAATAAAAATCTCAGAACAGCCTGTGCTTTGAGGGGCCCGGTTCTCTGTGAAGCTGGTCCCAGCAACTGCGGCAGATGTTGAGGTACGGGCTGTTTGTCTTATGGCTTCAAGCCTGACTGAGCCTGACTCCTTACTTGAGCTCTGGGGTCCTGTATGTGACCTATGAGGAGATCAGTCACAAACACCATACCAGAGCACCACCCAGAGCTCTGAGTGAGAAGCCAGGCAGGGAGGAGAGCTGCTGGCATAGATGACCCACAGCCTGATCCCTCAGATCTGAAAAGGGCGGGGGGAGGGGCTGCACCAAATATGACTGTCTTCTTGTCCCCTGCTGAAGTGCCAGACTAGACACCTGCTTTAGGGCATAAGCTCAGAAAGTAAGAGGGACCTGGGGGGTGGGGGTGGGGGTGGGGCTGGAATTGGAGGTGTCAACAGTTGTGGCTGGCCACATCCAGAAGATGAAGAGCTTCAGAGCCCTAGGGTGAGGAAGAGACAGCCCTAAATCCCAAATTCAAGGTTTGGTTTCATTTGGGTTTGGTTTTTTCCAGACAGGGTTTTTCTGTGTAGCTGTTTAGGCTGGCCTTGAACTTACAGAGATGTTGGTGCCTCTGCCTCCCGAGGGCCAGGATTCAAGGTATGTCCCACCACAGCCAGCTAGAGACAGAGTTATATCCTCAGGCTGGCCTCGAGTTCCTTATGCAGATGAGTATGAACTTAAACTTCCAATGCTTCTGCCTCCCAAGCGCTGGGAGGTCATGTGTGCTCCACCAAGCCTGACTTTATATGGTGCTAAACTCTGGGTGGGCTTTATGCCTGCGCTAGGCAGGCTCCATAAGGGTGAGGCAACATCCCTAGCCCAGCTGTGACCTGGGGCGAGTCACTGGTTCCCTTATCTTTATAGTGAGAGATAAAAAGTGCTGACAACCCCACAGAAGCTGTCCCACACAATATTTAGAAAGGTGTAGCTAGCTCTGTTGATGCCAGTTCTGAGTACAGGAGAGTACTCAGAAGTCCTGCTGGGTTCCCCAGACTTCTCTGTTGTACCCCCCCCCCATGCGATAAACACGTGGCACCAAGACACTGCAGCCATGTAAGGGAAATCAAGGCTTTAATTGTGTTGGAAGGCCCTGCTGAGGCCTGGCCAACAGCTGCCTCATGACCACCTCTGGGACCACCATTGTGATAATGGGGGGGGGGGGGGAGTAGAGCGTAGGGACCAGAACCACAGTCCCTGGGCTTTGGAGGTCCTTCTTGCAGGACCCCAGTCACAGAACAGTGGGACAAAGCCCACAGCCAAAAGATTTCCTTATGCAGAGGATGTGAAGAGCAGCCTGTTCATCAGACCGTGGGGGCAGCCTTCAGGAAAGACCTGGAGAGTCAGGCAGGGCCAGACTCAAACTAGCAGCCTCCCTAGGAGAAGGTTTTTTGTCCTTCCTGCTCCCAGGTGGGCAGTGGCTTAGGATTCTCTTTGAAGAGATAGCTGAGGTGATCTGGGGAACATAGTTCCAAGGGCACTTGAGGTGGTAGCAGGGACCAAGGACGTCCCAGGGCTACCATCTGACTAGCCGAAACTCAATGGTTTCCCCGTCCTGGGGTTTGTAGTCAGCAATGCCTGCAGAAAGAAATGAAGCAAGGGAGAGTTAGCAAGGCAATGCCCCGCCCATAACCATGTCATGTGACCACTACCAGAAGCCACATCTGTGTAAAGCCACCCAGGGTTTGGTGGTAGGAAGCTGGGAGCTTGTCCAGAGCCAGTGGGAGACTCAGAACCAACCTCAGCAGGATCCCCTCAGGCCACAGGCTCATACAGCAGTGGGAGCGCCCCCCAGTGGCTGGACATGAGAGCAACAGCAGGATAACAGTGGAAGAGATAGAGCAGCACTTGCTTGCAAGGTCAAAGTGGAGTTGCCAGGCAGAGAGAGTGACTCCGAATGGTGCAGAGAGTACCATGAGTGGGTGAGCTCTGTCGTTCACTAGCATAATGAACACCACATTCTCGTTGGAGAAAAGGGGACGATAATAAAATCAGGAGCCAGGCTGGGTGTAGCTCAGTGGAAGACTCCCTGCCAGGCAGGCCTGAGACCCTCATTCATTCCTAGCTCCACAGAATGAACAAATTGGAAACAAAAAACAAAAAACAAAGCCCAACAAACTCTGAGGACTGAAAAACGTTCCTTGAGGGCCCAGCTGTCCAGGAATGGCTCCGTCTGCTGACTCATTTTTATTTGATTGGGACACGGGTTGAGACAAGGTCTGGCTATGTATACCAGGCTAGCATCAAACTCACAGCAATTCTCCTGCCTCAGTCTCCTGAGGTGTGTACCACCAAGGGAGATTTCCTTTTAAACAACTATGCTTTGTATGATGTCTGTGCCCCCCCAAATCCATGTGCTTAAATCTAAACCAACAGTGATGGCATTAGAAGGTGAATGGAGGTGATTAAATTAAGAAGTGGTGCCTTCGAGGGGCACAGTGGCACACACCTTTAATCCCAGCACTCGGGAGGCAGAGACAGGCAGATCACTGTGAGTTCGAGGCTAGCCTGGTCTACAAAGAGCGAGTCCAGGACAGCCAACGCTACACAGAGAAAGCCTGTCTCGAAAAACAAAAACAAAAACAAAACCGAAACAAATAGAAGTGCCTTTGAGGGTGCAGTCTTGCACACCTTTAAGCCCAGCACTCATGAGGCAGGGGCAGATCTCTGAGTTTGAGGCCAGCCTGGCCTACACAGAGAAATCCTGTCTTAACAAGCAAACAAACAAACAATATAGAAGTGGAGTCTTCAAAGCCAGAATGGTGAGGATACACCGGATAACCCAGGAAGCTGAGCCATGCCAGCCTAGGCTACTTGCTCAAAAAAATAATTTAAAAAAAAAAAAAAAAAGCCGATCAAGGTGGCACATGCCCATAATCCCAGCACTGGGGAGGCAGAGGCAGTTGGATCTCTGAGTTCAAGGCAAGCCTGTTCTACAGAGTTCAGGTCAACCAAAGCTACAGAGAAACCCTGTCTTCAAGAAAACAAACAAACAAAAATCTAAAAAGAAATAAAGAAATAGAAGCATGTAAATATGTCATTAGTGATTTCACATTAGGATTTTACATCCTGGAATAATAATAATATAGTGGGCTAAATAAGATATATTAGTTTATCAACTAGAAAAAATTACACATCTGACATTTTACATCTACATCTATTGGACAGTGCTGACAGAATATTTCTTTTCTTTTTCTTTCTTTTTCCTTTTTTTTTTTTGGTTTTTCAAGACAGGGTTTCTGTGTATCCTTGGTTGTCCTGGACTCACTTTGTAGACCAGGCTGGCCTCGAACTCACAGTGATCTGCCTGCCTCTGCCTCCCAAGTGCTGGGATTACAGGCATGTGCCACCATGCATGGCTCAGTTAAATATTTTGGATTCAGCTTTGAGCGTGAATGGTTTCCTGAGGCTGTGGCTTCAAGGGAAAGGCTGGGCTGGGTGGAAGCAGCCTCGCTGCTGGGGCAGGGATGGGGTAGGAGGGTATCCAGGGCGGCAGGCCACAGACTCACCTTGCAGCAGGGGAGTGTCAGGGACTCGGAGGAGCTGCCAGAATTCTCGGTCCCCAACTTCTTTCCCCAGTACAGATGTCAGGTAGGGGCCTGACAAGGAGGCCTGTGTCCCATACCTAGAAAATAAAAAAGTAAAGAAAGGAAGTAGGGGGCTGGAGAGATGGCTCAGGGGTTAAGAGCACTGACTGCTCTTCCAGAGGTCCTGAGTTCAAATCCCAGCAACTACATGGTGGCTCACAACCATCTATAATGTGATCTGACACCCTCTTCTGGCACGCAGGCGTATATGCAGGCAGAGTACTATATACTTAATAAATTAAAAAAATCTTTAAAAAGGAGGAAAGTGGAGCTCAGTCACACCAGCAGAAACCTGCCTCCCCCAGGGCCAGGATTCTCCTACCCTTCTGCCCAGCTTAGTTTGGGTCAACTTGAACCACACATTCCATTGTTTCCATCAGATTGGCCAATGGGCATGTCCTCGGTTTCCATCAGATTGGCCAATGGGCATGTCCTCGGGACCTTGTGTTGTTGAGGATCGACTGTGGGCAGCATCCACGCCCTGCAACCCCTCCCCCAGAGCGTACCCCTTGGTGTGCTCCCCACCACCAGGTAAACTGACTATGGAGGTGAGCGGGTGCACTTGGGCGGGGCTGGTGGTTGTGATACATTGACCAAGAAAAGACTGTGCACGCAGCACAGATTAATACACGTTGGTTGAATTTGTGGGTTGTAGAAGCTGCAGATTTGGTATAAATGAATTGTTTAGGGAATGGCACAGAACGGCCCTTTTCCATTTTTTGAGTTTTGTGTAAGGGGGTGCATGCGCGCGCACACATAAATGCAGGCCTCTGTGGAGGTCAGAAGAGGACCTTGAATCCCCCGCATCTGGAGTCACAGGCAGTTGTGAGTTTTGCTGTGTGCATGCTAGGAACTAAACTTGGGTTCATAAGAACAGAATAGCACTAAACTGCCAAGCCATCCAGCCCCTTGAACAACCATTTTCTTTTTCTTTTCTTTTGGTTCTTTGAGACAGGGTTTTGTAAGGGCAAAATCAATGCCATGTTCTATATGTAATGTATATTCTGCAATTAATGATGGTCTGTGTGAGAACCTGTCCCCTAGGTGCCCTTCTCCCTGTGTTCTGGGAATGACACCTGCCAGCAGTCCCCAGAAACTCCACGGGAGCCATTACATTCAATTAGCTCCCAGTGTTCCTCTGAGATAAAAAGACTTTCCCTCCAGACTCAGCCTCCACCCAACCTGCCTAAAGATCAACATTCCTGGGACCCACAACCCCCACTTCCCTTTATAAGCCCATTACCCTTGAAGCTCGGGGTCACTCTCTCACCCTGCTGCGTCAGGAAGGATTGTGATCCGAAGCTCTGAGCCCGTAATACAGGACCCTGTGTGTGTTGCATTGGTATTGAGTCCTGGTGGTCTTTTTGGGGGGGTCTCACGATCTGGGTGATCTCGGTATTACACTGAGTGATCTCGGTATAACAGTTTCTCTGTGTTAGCCTTGGCTGTCCTGGAACTCACTCTGTAGACCAGGCTGGCCTCAAACTCACAGCGATCCGCCTGCCTCTGCCTCCTGAGTGCTGGGATTAAAGGTGTGCGCCACCACGCCCGGCGCAATGGTCTTACTTCTGAGGCCCTCCACGGCTGCGCTGGGCCACTTCCCTCCATCTCTGTCTGCAGTGATATCCTGTGCCTTCCATGTTTGTCTGGCCCTTGCATCCTCTCAGGCAGCACCCCCTCATCCCCCACTCAAACAGAACAACTTCTCAGATTGACATCCACTGTGGCCTCTTAGAAGTTCTCAAAGACCTGACTAAAAAGCCTGAAATACTATCTTCATTTTTATTTGGTATCCAAGCACAAATACTGGGGGGAGGGATGAAGTGGGGGGAATTGGGGAAGGAGGAGAAAAGGAAAGAAGAGGAGAAGGAAGGAAGGATTTTACACTGAGTAAACCCATAGTGCCTCACAGTGACCTTATGGAATGGCCTTAGGCCAGGGCTGGTGCTACAGCAGGACTGAAAGTTCGAGGGCAGCCTAGGAACTCCCTGAGGCACAAGATGATTAATCTTGACTGTCAGCTTGCTATAATTTAGAGTCACCATGGAAACCAATTTCTGGGCATGTCTGTGGGGAGGTTTCTAGATTATCTTTTTTTTTTTTTTTTTAAGATTTATTTATTTATTATACAGTGTTCTGCCAGCATGTACCTACACTCCAGAAGAAGGCACCAGATCTCATTATAGATGGTTGTGCGCCCCCTTGTGGTTGCTGGGAATTGAACTCAGGACCCATGGACGAACAGCCAGTGTTCTTAACCTCTGAGCCATCTCTCCACCCCTAGATTATCTTAGTTAAAGGACGACCCACTCTAAATTAGGGTGGTCCCGTTGCATGGATAGGGTCGTGCGGTCAGCAGAAAGGAGAGCGGACGGAGGCCAGCAGTGTTCATCACTGCGCTTTCCCAGCTGTGAACATGACTCAGCCCTCTGTCCCCTGCTACCACACTGTCCCACCATGACCAACTGTTTCTTCTAGAACTATGAGCCTGAAGCAGCCCCTCTCACCTCAGCTTGCTTCTGTGAGGTCTTCTGTCTCTGTCTTAGCAATAAGACAAGTGGCTAATGTAGACTTTGTTTCCACATGGAAAGTTAAACTCTAGTAACTTCAACAGTGCAGCTCCTGTTTAGCCTGTAAGAGGCTCTAGAGTCAATCCTCCATGGCAGGTATGTCACTTAACCTGGGAAGTGGGGGGCATTTTCATCCCTTAGAGACAGTGGTATCACTGGGCGCACACCTTTAATCCCAGCACTTGGGAGGCAACAGGAGGATCTCTGTGAGTTCGAGGCCAGCCTGGTCTACAAAGTGAGTCCAGGACAGCCAAGGCTACAAAGAAACACCCCCCCCCAACCTCTGCTCCGTCCTACATGCCTTTGGTTGTAACAGACAGAGTTCTCTGTATGGCCTTGGCTGTCCTGGACTCACTTTGTAGACCAGGCTGGCCTTGAACTCACAGTGATCTGCCTGCCTCTGCCTCCCAGAGTGCCACCATGCCAGGCCTCAAAACCTTGTCTTGAAAAACAAAAAACAAAAAAAATACAGTGGTGTTTTACACAACTCTGGTTTAAGAGTTCCCAGCCCAAAAGGCCCAACAGTGTCCACTGTCAGCTCTCCCGGGAATTCTTGTTGGGAGCAAAAAGCAGGAATTTCTCAAGATGAGGTAAGAGTCCAGGGGACAGAGCAGGCTGGTAAGAAGGACTCAAGTGCTCTGAGCCAGTGTTGCCCCTGGTTGGCCATGTCCACCTCCAGGTATGGCCAGGGCCCAGCAAGGAGCAGCAATTAAGATGTGTTCCCAGCCTTGCATGGTGGCGCACACCTTCAATCCCAGCACTCGGGAGGCAGAGGCAGGAGGATCTCTGTGAGTTCGAGGCCAGCCTGGTCTACAAAGTGAGTCCAGAACAGTCAAGGCTACACAGAGAGACCCTGCCTCGGAAAAAAAAAAATGTGTTCCCAGCCTTGCATGGTGGTGCATGCCTTTAATTCCAGCACTCGGGAGGCAGAGGCAGGCGGATTGCTGTGAGTTCGAGGCCAGCCTGGTCTACAAAGTGAGTCCAGGACAGCCAAGGTTACACAGAGAGACCTTGCCTCAAAAAAAAAAAAAAAAAAAGTGTTCCTCCTTAGACTTCTCAGGTCTCAAGGGACAAGTATGCTGCCCATCCTCACAGGTTATAATTGGCAAGATTTTCTTGTTTTAATCAAGGTTCTTGGATATTATTAATCCCCCTAGAGCTCGCACTGCAAACCAGGCATTACGCCTACACAAAGCATGTTTACCATGGCCTTGTGAGGAGGAATAGCTCATACTCTCACTGAATAACTGTCTGGCTCACTAGGCCAGAGTGGGGGTCGGGGTGGGGCAGAGGAAGTGGGATTCCAAGTCTGGGTCTCTGATTCTAGAGCCTGCTCCTTTGATGACAGTGATGGTCCATAGCTCCCACCACAGGCCAAACACCACAGGGCCAAAACACAGGCCAAAACGGAGTCCAGAAGGTAAGGGCCGAAATTAAGCCAGAACTTCTCCCAAGAAACTCCTCTCCATCATCCCATGATACCATTTCAAGCACAGAGGGCTGAGGGGAGTGAGGGCCAGGACGGCGTGGGGTGGGGAGTCTCACGTGAATCCTCCTACGTCATGAGCCATCTTCAGGACGTCTTCCAGGGTGGACCCAGAGAAGACAAAAAATGTTTGTCTGTATGGTGGCAGGATGCTGGAGACCTCCAGCGTGACACTGATGATCTGTGGGATGTGGCCTGATGAAGGGTCCTCAACAGCTGGTACCAACATGGCTATGCCAGAGAGAAAAGAGGAAGCAGGTGTCATGAGGATAGGGGACCTAAGAGTGTGTCCTCCTTTGTCCCCCATGTGGCCCACGGCCTTCAGTCTCTGTTCTCCATAGTCTTCCACAGCCCAAGTCTGAGCCCCTTGCTGCTGTCTCTGCTTCCTGCCTCCCTCCTAACTGCCACACTGCACCTCAGAGGACTCTTTCTACATTTGTTCAAGTCACGTGCCGGCCACCTCTGGTGGACTCGTCCTCTTCCAACGCATGTATCTACTACTCCTGCTCACTCTCCCACACCCACTCTTTTCCATCCCCCCATCCCCCTCTCCCGCATTATTGGCCTCTGTGCCTTTGCTCTTGCCTTCCCTGCTCCTTTGCCTGTTCCTCCCACTTCTCTGGCAAATCCCACCTCACTACTTTAAGTTCTTCACCAAAATGGCACCCAAATGATTCAATGATGGGGAATCAAGGCTCCTTAGGTAGGATTGGAGAGATGGCTCAGAGGTTAAGAGCATTGACTGCTCTTCCAGAGGTCCTGAGTTCAATTCTCAGCAACCACATGGTGGCTGACAGGCCTCTATAATGGGATCTAATGCCCCCTTCTGGCCTGCAGGTGTACTTGCACGCAGAGCACTGAATATATAATAAGGGAGAGGGAATTGTTAGGTATCAACTTTAAACCAAATATGTGTCTCTACTCAGTTATAGTTATTCATTCCCTCATCTGTGGTGATAAACCTTACTTGTCACTCTGACTAGATCTAGAAACTAGAAACCCTCACTGTGTGTGATGGCAAATGCCTTTACTACCAGCACTCGGGAGGCAGAGGCAGGTGGATTGATATGAGTTCGAGGCCAGCCTGGTCTACAGAGTGACTCCAGGACAGCCAAGGCTACACAGAGAAACCCTGTCTCAAAAAACCAAACCACCTTGGGCTAGAGAGATGTCTCAGAGGTTAAGAGCACTGGTTGCTCTTCCAGAGGTCCTGAGTTCAATTCCCAGCAACTACATGGTGGCTCTCAAACATCTATAATAGGATCTGATGCCCTCTTCTGTAATGCAGATGTACAGGAAGCCAGACATAAATAAATAAATCTTAAAACAAACAAACAAACCAACCACCAGCCTGGTCTACAAAGTGAGTCCAGGACAGCCAAGGCTACATAGAGAAACCCTGTCTCGGAAAAAAAAAAAAAAAAAAAACCACAACAACAACAACAAAAAAAAACCAAACAAAACAAAACCAATAAATCATCCTATTAGTTCTGCTCCATTAGAGGACCTTGGCTAATCCACTCCTCCATCCATTTGCTCAAACATTTCCTCAGCGGGTATCACACAGTGGGTATCACCAGGAGCGATCTTTTTGGTTTCTGTCTCTACACCATGACCTCATTTTAGCTGCTGTGCCCTATGCTGACCCACACATTCATGTTGGCTCAGCAAAGCAGAACTGGCTGATCACCCAGTTCCTGGGACCCGCAGACAGCCGATCACTAAAGAAACAGAAAGGGTTAGCTACCCCTGGGTGCCTGGCAGTCTGGGAAGATGAGATCCAGGTAGGTCTTGTGGTTCAGGACAGGTAGCAGCTGGGAAATCATCATAGGGTTCTGGAAGGCCCCACCCTGCAGGCTGGTCTGCAGAGATGCCCTTGCCTTGAGGCACGCTGCGCCCAGCTCTACCCCAGGTGCAGGGGAGACCATCAGAAACTGTTGGGACAGAGAAGAGGTATGTCAGCTGCTAGGGCAGAGCCAGGTCTTCCAGCCTCTCATCGGCCCGCCCTTCATTGGCCTGCTGAGTGGTCATGGCTGTAGGACCGCTTTCCCACCTGTAGTGCCAGTGGGGTGCTATAGAGATTCCCAAAGTTGCCCTCGGGGGTCTGGGCCTTCAGGATCTTCTCTCGCACTGTCTCGATGGCCGTGGTGATTCGTGGTCGCAGATCAGGGTTGAAACTGAAGCGATCCAAACAGGTGAAGGCCAAGCCAGCCATGGCTGCCGTGTCTAGGGGGGATAGAGCCTGGTATTAACTGGTAGGTTTCAGGGGGCTCAGTTTCATCTAAGGGTACCAGTCCAGGTCATCTGCCCAGGACTCCTTGGGTCCTAACACTGGACACACTAAGCCTCAGAAAACCTCCCAGGCCTGGACAAACTGATTTGGTTTGTCCCTGAATGCCTTGAGGGCAACAGGTCAGATGACCAGATTGAAGAAGGAGATCCCAAGAGGATGGATCCTATAGTACCTGCTCCCAAACCAGGATGCACATTGGGACCACAGAGGGAGCTTTGGCTTATTGATTAATCAATTCATATTGTTTTTGTAGTGTGGAGTATTGGATTTAGGGCCTCAGGCATGCTAGGCACTGTGCCACTGGGCTACATCTCCAGCGCCTCGGAGAGACAGACACTAACAGTGACCTTATCAACCCCTGAGATGTCTGATTAAATTGATAGGGAGCTTCCAGAGCCTGGGACTTTATAGGTCTTCTCCTCCCAAGAGGTAGCTGTAATGTGTCCACTGTGTTTCTCTACAAGCCTCTGAGACAAGTCTCTTATTGACAAAGGTCCTGGTGCCTTTTTCTCTCTGGGCAATCATCTAACCCCCTGCTCCATGCTGCCCACCCTACCACAAGAGGCCTACTACTCACTCACCCCAAGAAGCCCAGGCCTAGCAGAGACCTTGAATCACAATGATTGAAAAATGGTGGTGGCCCATGGTCGCAACAGTGAGGAAGCAGAGCAGAATCCTCAGGCTGTATGGTGCCAAGCGCACCCAGTGTGTGCGCTAAAACCTCTGTTTGTAAAGCACTTTTTATTGAGATCCTACAGGGAGGTTGACTGACAACAGAGGACTGGAGGGGATGGCCTCCAGTGAACATGTGATGGACCTGGGTCGGGATCCAAGTCCAGTTTCAAAGCTGCCTCACAGCCCCGCCCCCACCACCACTTCACTTCTAAGGGATCTGATGAGGAGACCATAGGGGCGGGTCATAGAGGCTCTCCCCTGGGGCTTGGGGAGCCTAGGTTTTGTCCACTCACCCACAGAGAGATGGCCCTGGTAGCTAAGGTAGTCATGTTCAACAGCATACAGGAGCTTGCCCACCACGCTGTCATGGACTCGCTTCTGGTGGACACATAGCGCCAGGATGCTGAGGCTGTACTGGTAATAGCTGGTGCGGAGCTGGCCTTCATGATTGTGCCCTGAGATCAGAAAGGCGAGGAGTAAAGAGATGTGCCAGCCAGCCAAGGACAATACAGACGGTAAACTTTAAATCCCTACCCAGATCTAGCCAATGGGCAGAACATTCTCCACAGTTGAGTGGAGAGTGGGGTATGACTTTCACACGTACTCTGGTGCCTCATATTTGACCATGTCCCCTGGAGGGGGAGACCTGGTGGCACTCAGAGGAAGAATAGCAGGATACCAAGAAGAGACTTGATACCCTATGAGCATATACAGGGGGAGGAAATCCCCTTCAGGAACAGTCATAGGGGAGGGGAATAAGGGGAAAATGGGAGGGAGGGAAGAATATGAGGATACAAGGGATGGGATAACCATTGAGATGTAACAAGAATAAATTAATAAAAAAAAAGAGAGATGTGCCAGGCTTGAGGGCTTCTCACTCAGTCTCTTCCCAACAAGAAGCCCCATAGCTCACGAGACCCCATGATCTACATGCTCCAGCACATTCCACGGAGACCATGGCATCCTACACTCCTTCAGTGTCTGGCTGCGGTCCCAGTGTATATGGTAGGTTCTGTTCTTACAGGTCAGAGTAGATGAGAGAGAAGATGACAGCTCAACACATGCTCATGACATGAGACAGCATAACAGAAAGGTGGCCTGAGGTCCCTGGGGCCATGTAACAGAAGCCTTTAAACAGCTGGGAAACTGAGACGAGATTCTTTACAGAAGCAACTCTGTGAGGCACATACAAATGTCCTGACTTGTTTAGGAAGGTCAGCGTGGCTGGAACATGCAGAGAAGCAACCAGACCAATGCCTAGAGAGCATAAGGGATAAGCCAGGCTGGGCCTGAGGGTTATGAATGGAATGGTGAGGGGCCCTGCAGGCTTAAGCTGCATGAAGAACAGGTTTATACTGCAAAGCCTTGCTTCAGCTGTTGGGCATTGTGTCCAAGTCAGGAGGCTGGAGGCTGTCAGAGAGGCTAGGGAGTGAGTGGAAAGGAGGCTGTGCACGTCCCAGAGGTGGATAACTGGTCAGTCTTGGTGGGCTAAGCATCCCAACAGGTTGTGCGTGGGGTACCAGAATGGCTTGGTCAAGCATGGCAACTGGGACCAGCCTGAGCATCTAGGTAGACGTGATGTGGACAATGAGGGAGTTAGAAGAGGCCAAGAAAGAAAACGCAAAGTTCTGATCCCCACCAAGAACCTCACCTAATGAGAACAATTATGAATTTGAGGCCTGCCCTAAAACTGCAAACAACAAGACCCGTGGGTGAGCCCTCGTGGGATGTCCCCTACCCACTCTCTCAGATGGGGCCGTCCTTACCAATAGCCTTCTTCTCATCCTCCAAGAACCACTTGAGCTGTGAGACCAGCCTGTCGCCCTTTCGGCTCCCAATGAACTCACAGTTGGCTCTGAGAGCAAGCAGGTAGAGGGCCAGGCGGCCCCCGGAAGGTTTGGTCTGGCAAACACTGCTATCGTCGTCGCTGGAGGCAGACCTGGGACAAGGCAAGCCAACAGTGCCTTTGTGAGAAAATGTTCCCTTGATACGCCTGGCTTGGATCACACTAAGGTCACAAAGTGGTGTGAGATGCATGCCACAGATACCTACAAAGAAGAAAGGCTAGAGCCAAGGCTAAGACATAAGGGTGCCTACATGCAGGTCACCTGGGCTGACGCCCAGCTTTGCCATTAACTCTCTCCCCTTCATGTGCTCTCCCTCCCCTGAATTCTTGCGAAGGAATCCAGAAAGTACTCTATGGCTTTGCCCCTTTTGTTTTTTGTTGTTATTGTTTTCGTTTCTGTTTTTTTGAGACAGGGTTTCTCTGTGTGGCCCTGGCTATCCTGGAACTTGCTCTGCAAACCAGGCTGGCCTCAAACTCACAGAGATCTGCCTGTCTCTGCCTCCCAAGTGCTGGGATTAAAGGTGTGTGCCATCATGCCTAGTGACTGACAGCTTTTTCTTATTCTTTCACCTCTCATTCAAACCCCAGAGCAGGCCTCCCTCTTTAAAGGCCACTCTTTGGAGGAGGAACACAGAAATATGCGGCTTCCAGACTCTGCATGAAAGGACACAGTGTCTGTCTTTAGCCCGTGAGTAAACAACAGAAAGAATTAGACGCCGTTCTTTGTATCAATATACAACCATAACACGTTTGGTTATGGATTAGTGATGTCTGTCTTAAGTACAGGTGGGGCGCACAGAAAGGTGTTGCTTTGGGGCTCATGGATTAGTGATCTCTGCCTCAGACACAGGTGGGGAGCACAGAAAGAATTAGGTGCTGCTTCCAGGAATCAGGGGATGCAGTTTCAGGACAAAGGGCACATGTTAGCATTTCTGATCTAGTACTGCTTACCCCTTCACTCTGAAGATGGAGAAAGGCCCAGAGAAGAGAAAACATGCCTAAGGTTTGTCAATAAGCCATGGAGATACCCCAGTCAGAACCCAGTCTCCTATCTCTTATAACACAGATAAAGTCACAGGGAAAGCCGGGCGAGCAGCATTACCCCAGGAGGCACTGCTGGTAAGTGAGCTTAAGGCTGTGCAGGTAGAGATCCTCCTTGGTCCCAGCCTGCAGGCTGGAAAGGCGCAAGCCAACGTAGATGCTGGGGTTCAATTGCTCCGAGGAGACTCGATCCATCCAAGGTAAGAGACGCTGGCCCAGATTCTGTACCAGCTGGCTGTCCATCTGCGGTATTACTGAGGAAAGAAAACAGTGTGAGAGAAGCCTCAGGGCTATGCCACTAGCAGCCAACTATTCTGATTCTGATCTCCTTATCAGACAAAACCTTCTTCAAGAAAGAAGTGTTTCTATTCCCGTTACCACACACCCGACACCCCACCTGTGTGGAGAAATGCCCGCTGTGGTGAAGGGCAGAGTGTGAAAAGGAAAGCAGGCATCTCCTAAGAAGAATTAGTGTGGGTCAGGGAGAGATAAATGGTGGACTGAGAGCAAAGGATGTTGTTGCCAGGCGACCACCCCACCTATCAGGAGCGACTGGAGGCCAAGCCTAGCAGTAAGCCCAAACACTCATTTCCTTTTTCTCTCACACCAGCCCTGTGGTGTCGATATTTTCATTGTTTTGCACAGAAGAAGAACAAGAAGTTCAAAGTCAGGCTGTTTCATATGATGCTGAGGACCCACGACTGTGTCAGACTGCAATCCCCTCCCCTTGCTCTTTGGCACCCTCATGAATGTATGTATGTATGTTCTACCCACTGATAAAATCCAAGCCTCAAGCAGTAAACGTTCCATGTTGAATTTCCCATGCTGTAGGCGGCCAACGGATTCCTCCAGCTGCCTGGGGAAATTCCTCCACGCGAACCTTGAGAGACCATGTTCTCTGCCATCCCTATTTAAGTGAAAAGGGTCTGGCGCTGGGAGAGCAGCTACTAACAACCTATCGAGACTTGGGGTTTACCTGGAGATATGTAAGCAACATACTGAAATCTCAGGGCTATGGCCCAGTTCCAGTTGATGGCCGACTTCCGTTCTTGGGAAGAGCCCACACTCAGAATGGGGAAGAGTAAATTGTCTTGGAGGCACTGTTTACTGACTCCCAGTCACTGCCTGCTCTAGCTGTCCAGTGGGCCTATATTCCAGCATGCCAGAAAGTTCCTCCCTCCCAGAGAATATGAAAAAGGTCTTCTGTAGGGCCCTTTGCCTGCCTTCTTGGCCTTCCTTGCCCAAGGACCACGGTCCCTTGATCAAAGTCCCATCTCTTTAACCTGTTGGTCTAGAAGCCATAGGTATCTATGGATGTGAGGGGGCCATTCCCTACTGTGAACTCTAAATGAGTGTTTGCTGTGTGGGCCAGGCCAAGGCACCTGGCTGGCTTCTCATGAAATGTTCACTCTGTTGGATTTTTTTGTTTGTTTGTTTTTCAAGACAGGGTTTCTCTGTGCAGCCTTGACTGTCCTGGACTCACTTTGTAGATCAGGCTGGCCTCAAATTTACAGTGATCCACCTGCCTCTGCCTCCCAAGTGCTGGGATTAAAGGCGTGTGCCTCCTCACCCAGCGTTTTTGTTGGTTTTGTTTTTATTTTTGTTTTTATTTTTATTTGGGAAATGTTCACTCTGACAGTCAGGCCCAGGCTGGACATGGTGACACAGGCCTGCAACCTCAGCACCTGGAGGGTAAGGCCTGGAATACATCATAGTGAGATTCTCATGGGAACAGACTTACTTTTGGGGTATCTGTCTATTTTTCCAGAGTCCTATGAGTATCTCTGAGGGCCTCTGCTCTGGTTCTCAGTCTTTCTGACTGTCCTTGTAGGACTTTTGTTTTTTAATTTAATCAGGGTCTCGTGTCTTCCAGGCTGGCCTCCATCCAACTCAGGACCTCACTGAGGATGACCTCGATTGAACTACTGCTCTTCCTGCCTCTACTCCCTCCGTGTCGGGATTACAGGGCATGCTACCGCGCCTGGACTACCCAAATGCTGGAGACTGCCCCAGGGCTTTGTCCATGGTCGGCAGGCCCCTCTACCAACTGAGCTACATTACAGCTCTAGAACTCTGGTCTTCCACACTTCTTTGAAATCAGTAAGGGAGCCCCCAGGTTCTGACGGGCATCCCGAGTCAGCTTGCATTAAAGCTTGCAGATTCACTCAGGCTAGTAAAGGTGGCCTTAGGAAAGGTCACTGTGCTGGCTGATCTTGGCTGTCAACCTGACTGCATCAACAGAATCACCTAGAACGCAGGCTGCTGGGCACACGTGAGAGGTGTTTTCTTAATGAGATCACAGTTGAAAGCAAGACAGCACACTCCAGATCTGAGCTAAACTCTCTGGCGGCAGCTTAGGTAAGAGAAAGGAGGAAGGCTTGCTTTTTTGCCTGCTTGCCCTCACTCTCACTGGCAAGTTCATCTACCCTAGTCCTGTGGCTGGCTGGTATTGAGTCTACCTTCTTCGTGACTCCAACATACACTGAAGACTAGCGAGTCTCCAGGACTCCAACACCAGATTGGGTCAGCAGAGATACCCAGCCCCACAGATTGAACAACTATAGGATTCTCAGCCCTTCCATCAAGAGCCAGCCATTGTTGTACGACCATGAGGTCATCCTGTAAGCCAGTCTTTTAAAATGCATGCTCATTCTATCAGCGCTGGGCCAACAGAGCAGCGGTTCTCAACCTGTGGGTTGTGACCCCTTTGGCAGCTCCAAAAAATAGATAGATAGATAGATAGATAGATAGATAGATAGATAGATAGATACTACTATTCGTAACGGTAACAAAATTACAGTTATGAGGTACCAACAAAAAAAATCATCTTATGGTTGGGGGGTCACCACAACATGAGGAGCTATATTTAAAGGTCACGGCATTAGGAAGGTGAGGACCACTGCTCTAGAGAACCCTAATACAGCCCCAACACACACTCTCACACCGGGGCATCCTGTACACAGGGTTGTCTGGCCCTCCCACCCGAAGGACAGGCTGGCTGGCATTCAAAAGCCCAGGAACCCCCTTTGTGTAGGCTTTAGTGAAGAGTCCTGTCCATATCACTGCATACGGAACCTTGACTGATGAAGCAAGCATGCTGTCCTCACACCACAGGCAGGGGGAAGGCCAGAGGAACAGCCCCAGCTCGCTTCACAGACGGCACAGGAAGGCTGGGAGTGAGGAAGGAACTGCACCCCAAAGCCCTCAAAGTTCTCATGATGGCGAGTGAAGGAGGGAGCGCTTGTGTGGTTGGGCATGGGGACCCACAGCTCAAGGCTGAGGTGGGCTTGCTGAAGGAATCCCTGAGGACTGTCTGGACAGCAACTAGGGGCCCAAGGATGAGGGGCTTCTTTTAAGACAGGGTCTCTCTGTGTAGCCGTGGCTGTCCTGGACTCACTTTGTAGGCCAGGGTGGCCTGGAACTCACAGAGATCAGCCTGTCTCTGCCTCCCGAATGCGGGCGTTAAAGGCATGCACTGCCACACCCAGCTAGGATGAGGGGACCCTTATTTGGACATGGCCAGAGAATCCAGGTGGGTCAGAAAGATGCTGGCCTAAAGTCCCAAGAACTGAACCAGGAAAGTTCTGTTAAAGCTGAGGCACCTTGAGCAGGCCACTTGGTCCCTTGATCCACAACTTCTTTACCGGATACCTGTTTCCCAGGGCTTGCCCAAGGTCATTTGAGAACCAGTATGCATGGTACGTGAAGGACGAAGGGGGGGAAGGAAGGGGATGAGGGGGGGAGGGGCAGCAAGGAGGATGAGCCACACACAACCTGCCTTCTGCTTCCTGCTGGTCCCATGACTGCCTGAACCTATAACCTAAGGCTCCCGGTCCGCAGACTCTGTAGAGGAGGTCTCCTGGGGACTACAGGCCTGGGATGAGTACCTGCTTCCCTTCACCTGGAGTGTTTGCACCACTGCCCCCCCCATTCCCTCCATCCTTGACTTCTTTCCCATCCCTCTCCCTGATTTGATGGGCAGCCCCGTCCCCATGGCTTTCTACTGTTGCCCCTGGTTGACTAGTTTTGCATCAATCGTGGTAAGCCAATCTGGCACCCCGTGCCTTTGACCAGCCTCCTTTCTTAGAGCATAAACTCCAGGACAGTCAGGGAGACCCATGTACTCCCCAACTCTTTCTTTAAACTAAATCCTGGGCCTGTACCAGAGAGGCCTCATATACGCTGAGTGAGTAAATGAACAAGTGGCTGGGTGAATTGGGGGGATCCCGTCTAGGGGGCAGGGTGTCCACTGGGCATGCCCAAGCACTAAGCTCCATTAAACCTAAACTGCTGTGGGAGACTTGAGGGACAGATAGGTTTCTCCAGCCCCCAACCCCCAGTTTCCGATCCCTCAAATATATAACACAGGAATCGGACAAGGCAGCCAGCCATCCTTCCCTGAGACTCCGGAGGCAACGGGCTCCAGACTGTATCGCAGCTAGTTACTTACCACAGAGCTCAGTAAGAGCCCCCAGGACTCCTGACAGGAGCAGCAGTGCCTTCAGGGGCTCCATGGCAGGCAGAGGAGGGCTTGTCTGACTGCAAGCGGTCACTTGCTTCGAGAGAGAGAGGCAGCTTCCTGTCACTGATTAATTGTCTCTCCAACGCCCCGAAGCACACTGCTAAGTCAGCAGAGAGAAAAGGGGAAAGGTCTGTTATGGGGCAAGAAGCCAAAGAACAGAGGAAGGAAGGGCGGGGCAGCTCTCTTCCAGGTGGGGAGCAGAAGTAGAGGAAAGACCCGTGGGACAACCCGAAGCCAACCGTGTCTGTCCCCAGAGTTTTCAAGACTCCGGAAACAGCACAGAAAGCCTAGTGTCTAGACTGTCCCAAGTCTATCTGACCCAGCTTGCTTGCCGGGAGTCCCACCCCCAGCCCCAGCCCGCACCCCGACCCCCAGCCCCAGCCCGCACCCCCACCCGCTGCCCCATTCCTGCCCCTGCTGCTGTGGCTGCAGATGTTCAGGACTAGGGCACCTACCTGGTGCACCTTACAGGAGTCTCTGGAAGTACCCACTCTGAGTCTCCGGGACAAGGAACAAGAGCACGGTGATCATGTGATCACGTGAGGGCCCTCTCCGGAGTCAGCTGTTCTCTGCCGCCACCAGCCTGCCAAGGAGGTGGGGCAGCTGCTGGAGCTGGCCCAGACAAACAAGTTTCCTCAATCAGCGGAACACAGCTGGAGCTTCCTGGAGGTGACTAAACGCGTTGAAGAACCGGGACGAATCAAGCAAGTCACAAAACCTTTGGGAACAGGGCTGCAGGGCTACTTGCCCTGAACTAGGAAAATCGTTTAAAATCATCCCAGCAGAGGAAACTGAAGATTCTTTATCTGCCCAGCCCCACTGGAGACGCAAAGTACCAGGCTAGCAATGCTGTGTGACCTTGGCTAGAGTGTTTAACCTCTCTGAGTTTCATGTTGCTCTCCAGATATAAGATGAGAGTGTTGGGGCTGGAGAGATGGCTCAGAGGTTAAGAGGGTTGGCTATTCTTCCAAAGGTCCTGAGTTCAAATACCAGCAACCACAGGATGGCTCACAACCATCTGTAATGAGACCTGGTGCCCTGTTCTGGCCTGCAGGAGTTACATGCAGGTAGAACACGGTATAAATAAATACTAATTAATTAATTAATTTTTAAAAAGATGAGAGTGTTGAACAAGATTATCCTAACAGCATTTTTCTAGCTTCACTTGTGAGGATGTTGGGACCATAAAATGCCTCTAATCATCTTCAGATGAGATGTTTGTTGCAATTATTTTTATGGCAAAATGCCCAAAGGTCACACTCTCAAGAGAGCCTATTTTTGTACCAATCTAATTATCCCACGCCAAGCCTCAACACGGATGAACACGGACCCGTGTAGCTGCTATTAATTAGCAGTGCTCGTTAATGTAATGTGTGTGCTGTTACCATGGGGCTGGCCTAGCCTAGGTCATGTGAGAACGGGAAAAGGACAAAGGACTATATCATAATTTGGGAATTTCTGTCTGAAAACTTGGGACTCACATGTCAGGTGCACACCCCTAGCCCCAGCCACTCAGGAGACTGAAGTAGGTCAGATTGATCCCAGGAATTAATTCCCTGTCAGCCTGGGGATTCACATGAACACCCCATCTCTTCAAAGGAGGAAGAGAGAATGGAAAGAATGAGGTGGGGAGCCAAGCATGGTTCTGGGTGCACACCTCTACCCCAACCAAGAGAGGCTGAGGCAGGAGAATCATTGCAAGTTCCAAGCCAGACCGGGCTACTTTTAAGTACAAAACCATGTCCCGGGTTGACAAACATTTCCAGTCTTTTTCTACCACCATGGGAATCAGTTCATCACGTGAGAAGGACCCTCAGATTAAGACCATACACAATCTCTTAAAAGGGTGGAGTGCCGGGCGTGGTGGTGCATGCAGGAGGCAGAGGCAGGCGGATTGCTGTGAGTTTGAGCCCAGCGTGGTCTACAAAGCCAGTCCAGGACAGTCAAGGCTAAACAGAGAAACCCTGTCTGAGGGGTGAGGGGTGGGGAAGGGTGGAGCATAAAAATTGACAAAAAGAGATATCTTCATTTGGGGAGGAAGTAATCCAATTAGCACTCTTCATGTCCACAAAATACATAAATAAAATCCTCAAGGGGCTGGTGAGATGGCTCAGTGGTTAAGAGCACTGTCTGCTCTTCCAAAGGACCTGGGTTCGATTCCCAGCACCCACATGTCAGCTTACAACCATCTGTAACTCCAGTTCCAGGGATTCTGACACCTTCAGACCAATGCACATAGAATTAAAAAAAAAAAATCCTCAAGCATGGGCCCAAGTTATGTCTCTTAGTCAGGGGATGATAACCTCTCCCAATATCCTGTTCATCTTAAACATAATTCTTCTATGTTTGCCACCAGTTACAGACCCTACAAGAAATACTTCACTCCTCCAAACAAATTCCCCTCCCCCTCCCACTTCCCACTGAAGCAAAGGGGAACAGTCCCTGCTTCCCAGGCTTTTAAACAGAGCCACCCCCTCAAGAGCCAACCAAAAGAAGAAAACAAAAGCTGTCAGCACTCGGCTTCAGACCCACCCACCTGTGATGTCATTGTTTACACGTGCTTCCTCACACGAGACCCTGCCCAGGGTTCTATAAAAGGACAGTCCTACCTTGACTCTATATTAACAACTATCAAAGCCAGTCAACTTTTTTTTTCAAAATCAGCCTTACTGTTTATCTCAAATATCTCAATTAATAATAATTAATAATGCTTATTCCTCAGCAACCTTAAACAGGTATTACCCCTCCCAGAGAGCCGGAGGGATGGCTCAACTGTTAACTACGCTGTCTGTTCTTCCACAAGTCCTGTGTTCAGTTCCCAACCTTTCCTCTTAAATTAGACCAAACCAAGATTTTTCCCCCTTTCCTTTTAACACCGACTCCTTGCTTCCTACAGCATCTACAAACACTTTAAAAAAAAAAATCTCCCTTTCCTTTAACTAAGCAGATGCTTTGTTGCTCTGCCTCCCTCTTTCCTCCAGGTCTACATAATACGCTGTCAATCAAATGCTTATTGAACCAGCCTGTGTGTTCTCCCTTCTCTCCCATCACCCCCCATAGAGATGCCCAGCAGCCTGGGATCCTCTCCCCTTGTGAGATTACTCCATAGGTATTTTCTACTCACACATGAGGTAAAGCCTAAGCATCCCTCCCAGCGGAATCTAAACACACCCCAGGAGACCAAAAGTCCTCCCTTGGATCTGCTCAGAAAAGCAACAGCCTCCAGCCAGAGCCACCTGACTGGGATCCTCCGAAAGTGACTTTGCCAGATGAAGATGTCCACAGCCAATGGCCTCGGACTCCTGACAGCTACACGTTAAAAACATACATAGTATTAGAAGATACATCTTGAAATCGTTGTTAATACTCCAAACATCTCTGCACAAACTTGCTTTTAAAATGTCAGCCCTCTGAGCAATTGCTTCGGTTGTTAGGATTCTGCTTCAGGCTGCCTACCTGTGATGTCACTGCCTAACCTGCCATGGGGGCGTGGCCCTGCCCAGGGCTATAGAAGAGACAGACTCTCCTCATGGCCCCCCCCAACCTACCCCCTTACTCTCTCTATTCTCTCTCTATTCTCTTTCTCTCTCTCTCTCTGCCCCCTTCCCCCCTTTCTCTCTTCCTCTGTCTCTGCCCCTCTGAGGTACCCCTCTTCCCTTTCCTTCTCCCCCTCAATGCTCATTTAATAAACTCCTCTATAACATAATATCTGCTGCCTGGTCCTTATTATCTTATCTGTTATCATTCTCTTTATATTAATCATAAAATTGGTGGCCCTATATGAAAAAGGCTCTTCCATGGCTGGGATCCTTTCTACCAAATTCCATTCTTCCAAATTTGTCTATCTATCTATCTATTATGTCTAGACTATTATGTCTACGGTGTTTCACCTGTATGTCAGAAGAGAGCACCAGGTCACATTATAGATGGCTGTGAGCCACCATGTGGTTGCTGGGAATCGAACTCAGGACCTTTGAAAGAGCAGGCCACCCCGCTCCAGGATGCGTGTGCCGCCGCAGATGGTCTACCTTGATTCCCAGGGAGGCCAATCATGGCTCAGTCCCGCCTAGGGTCAACTGCTGCTTCCCACAGCTCCCTGGCCTGCCACCCTCAGTGGCCAGATCATTGCACTGGCCTTGTTCCACCAGCCAAGTGCAGGTACACACTGCAGCTATCGATAAACTGTACCCCATCCCCACCCCTTGCGAGTCTTTGGTAATCCACCTGGTTTGGGTTATTCCTGCAGTGCTGGAGCTGAGATGGGAACACTGTGCTAAGCCACCCTGAGTCATTACAGCCTAATAAAAGTTGTAAATCTGCCCGCCACTGGTGGCTCACGTGGCTAGCCGCCATCTCTATGGGCAACCACAGGACCGCTGGCTGCTTTCCCCCCACTGCCCTGGCCCCTCCCCCTTTCCCACCACAGGTTTGCCCGTGATTCACTAGGGATGTACAGGTGCAGTCTCTATTCCCTAGGTCCTGCCTGCCCGCAGGCAGACCAAGGGAAGGCCAGAGGTGGAGTCAATCCCCTACACGCTGTGCTAACTAGGTTAATTGTGGGCTGAGAGAATCAAATACACCTGGCTTCCTTTCTCTAAAACTATTTTCCAATTTTTTTATTTTCTTTTTTCTTTTTGGATTTTCAAGACAGGGTTTCTCTGTGTAGCCTTGGTTGTCCTAGACTCGCTTTATAGACCAGGCTGGCCTCAAACTCACAGAGATCCGCCTGCCTCTGCCTCCCGAGTGCTGGGATTAAAGGCGTGCACCACCACACCCGGCTATTTTCCAATTCTTAAAAATAAAAATTGTCTCTGATTTCTTTTTCTGCTAAAAAAAAAAAAAATCATACGATTGTTTATTGGGCATATGATTGTTTTTATCCTGATCCAAATGCTTTTGTTTGTTTGTTTGTTTGCTTGCTTGTTTTTCGAGATAAGGTTTCTCTGTGTAGCTTTGGCTGTCCTAGACTCACTTTGTAGACCAGGCTGGCCTCAAGCTCACAGCAATCTGTCTGCCTCTGCCTCCCAAGTGCTGGGATTAAAGGCGTGTGCCACCACACCTGGCAAATACTTTTGTTTCTAACTTATGTCCTTATTAATTCCTAGACAAGTAAATCAATGCTGTTCCTCTTGTCACCAGCTAACCTGGATTCAACCATTCCTGGCTAATGAGTTTGATATGCGTTTTAAATTATTCTGTAATGCTCTGTTGTATTAACATTCATTTGCTTACAATGTTAAAATTTAAATCACTACCTTAAATATGTTTAGCCTAAAATTCTAAATGTGATGTTATTGATCATACAAAACTGTTCTGCTCTTTGTGTTTATGGTTTTAGCACTCCAACTTAACAGAGATAAAACCTAAAGTCTTCTAAACAGGGAAGAAGCCTCTCTTTCATGATGTGTAGTGATGCTAACTTTTTTTAAAAATATTTTTTTAAAGATTCATTTATTACATATACAGTGTTCTGCCTGCATACCAGAAGAGGGCACCAGATCTCATCACAGATGGCTGTGAACCACCATGTGGTTGCTGGGAATTAAACTCAGGACCTCCTAAAGAGCAGACAGTGCTCTTAACCGCTGAACCATCTCTCCAGCCCCATTTGCTTTCTGCTCTACAGGAGATTTCTGTCCTGCCCCATGTTACAGTTTCACAGGTGTCTGAAAACTTCCATAAGGCATCTGCCTTTCTTAGCTCACCTTAGAGTATTTGTGCTTTTAATACAATGTTATTTTCCCAGGCCTCTGCTATGCTATATGTCTACTGCCTTTTCCTACAATGTGTTCATGTCCAACAATGTATATTTCACCACAGATTTCCTACAATGATGATGTTAACATGTCTAAATTTTATCTCCCTTTATGAGCTTAGAAGGATTCTTATAAGCTACAGAAGTCCATCTCTCAGGTCAAATGGAATCCAGATAAGTACTGCCAATCAACAGTTTCTCATCAATCCCTATCTCAGAGGATGGGATTCCTCCCCCTTTTCCCTGGTTTTGGGACTCCCCTCTCCCTAACTACCTGATTGTCACCTTTCTGCACCCAACACCAGCTGAATTCTCCCTTCCTAGTCACATAAATGCTTCTCTTTGTCTAAGAGATGATCAACACCTCTCTGGTTCACTGGGGAGCGGAGGTACCCAACCCGCCCCCCCCCCCATCTCCATGACTGGCTGGTCTTTCTCGCTGACCTGCAATCAGGACAGAACTGACACAGTCGCCGCTGCCTCCCTGCCGGCAGGACCTATGATGACGACACACCTATGCCACTCTGCCTGACTGGTTTGCAGGACAAGCCACAGCCGGCTTCATTCTAGCTGCCAATAGGACCCACAAAAGTGTTTTACGTTCAAGTCCAAGAGCAATGAAAGCCATCTAGCTGATGCCTTTAAGCTTATATTTGATCATATCAGATGAGTCTCTTTTTTTCTTTTCCTTTTTTTCTTTTTTCTTTTTCTTTTTTTTTCTGATGATTCTTAACTAGTGAATAGTATTTAAATATTACACATGCATTTAGGCAGCATAAGTACTGGGAACTTCATAGAGGAATATATTACTCTATTTAAGTGCATTTATATATATACATATACTTATCTATAAATAATAGATATATTTATATACTTATATAATATATAAATTATAATATATCTGTTTATATCACGTGTATTATAAGTATATAGAAATAACATGTGTAGCATATAGGATAGATATATATGGAAAGAGAGAGAGCAAGAGAGACTTTTCCAATATTCTTTCCAAACATATGCTAGGCAGAGGTATCTGAAAGCCAAAGATATCACCTGCCAATCTAGCTCAATGACAGACACAGAGGGCTTTCATCCCTGTGGGCTCTGTATCTATGGATTCAGCCAACCACCACAAATATTCCATATTTGTTTTAAAGCTATAGTTTAGATCTGACATCCAGCACAAGGGAAACAGGTAAAATAGGATTGCCAAGACTTTAAAAGGCAGCCTGATCTACACTGTTTGATGCAAGACCAGGCTGTATAAGATTGTCTTTTTTTTTTGGTTTTTTGAGACAGGGTTTCTCTGTGTAGCCTTGGCTGTCCTGGACTCACTTTGTAGACCAGGCTGGGCTCGTGTAGGAGGCCACCCTTAGTGGCTCTTGGCCTAAAACATAGGCAATTCCACCTTGCCTGTAGGCTCCATTTTCTATACCTCTGTTTGGCATGTAACAAGCTGAGGGCCAGCCCAGGGCCACATCACTCAGTCCTAGTCCCGAGAAGCTGCTTGTTTACCTTAGCTCTGCAGCTGCATTCCTCAGAACTAACCTCCCTACCCTTGAAGTTTTTACTACTGAGATACATAGCAGAACATCTCCATTAGGTCCTAGGAACCCGATTGCTTATCACCTCTACAGCTACATTCTCTCAAAGTTTACTCCCTTACCTTAAAGTTTTTACTACTGGGCTAGAGAGCAGAATAGCTGCCATTAGGTTTCCATAGCAACCCTGCCCTTGCCTCTCTGAGACCCTATAAAAACTCTGTGAAAATGTGCAATAAACGGGGTTTGATCAGAATCCAGACCTGCCCTCATTTCTTCGTGCCTCCCTGTCTCTTTTTCAGTCCTACATTCCCCCCCCCACCCCGCCCCCACCCCACCCCGCCCCAGGTACAGTTTGAAGACCCTGCGGGCCGGGGCAGGCTCGAACTCACAGTGATCTGCCTGCCTCTGCCTCCCCAGTGCTGGGATTAAAGGTGTGCGCCATCATACCTGGCTTTTTTATTTTTTTTGAGGAGACTGTCTTTTAAAAACAAAGCCACCATAAATTTGAGGCTAGCCTGAGCAATATACAGAGACCCATCTCAACGATCCAAAAGCAAAGAAGGCATATATACTGAGCAGGAACATGTGCAGACCTTTTTCTTGGTTAGTATCCCATCTCAGTTCCTGTAGTTACATCTGTGGGCCATTTTCTTGATTAATGATTGATGTGGGAGGATCCAGCTCACTGGGGGTGGTGCCACCCATCAGCAGCAGGTGGTCCTGGGACTTATAAAAAAAAGCAAGGTGAGCTGGGCGGTGGTGGCGCACGCCTTTAATCCCAGCACTCGGGAGGCAGAGGCAGGCGGATCTCTGTGAGTTCAAGGTCAACCTGGAGCCAGAGCTACACAGAGAAACCCTGCTTCAAAAAACCAAAACCAAACCAAACAAACAAAACCCCCAACTATTACATAAATTGGGCGTGGTGGCACACGCCTTTAACCCCAGCACTCTGGAGGCGGAGGCAGGTGGATCTCCGTGAGTGAGGCCAGCCTGGTCTACAAAGAGAGTCCAGACTAACCGAGGCTACATAGAGAAATCCTGTCTCAAAAAAACAAAAAAGAAAGAAAAAAAGCAAGAAAGCAGAGTGAACAGGCCATTAGGAACAAGTGAATAAACAACACTCCTCCTCCATGGTCTGTGCTTCAGTTCCTGCCTCCAGGGTCTTACCTTGAGTTCTAGACCTGGCTTCTTCTGATTATGGACTATAACCCATAAGTTAAATAAACCCTTTCCTACCTAAGTTGGGCTTTTAAAATTTTTATTTATTATATACACAGTGTTTTTGTCTGAATGTATGTCTGTGTACCAGAAGAGGCCATCAGATCCCATTATAGATGGTTGTGAGCCACCATGTGGTGGCTGGGAATTGAACTCAGGACCTCTGGAAGAACAGACAGTGCTCTTAACCTCTGAGCCATCTCTCCAGCCCCTCACCTAAGTTGGTTTTGATTAGTGCTTTATCATAGCAATAGAGTGCAAACTAAGACAACAGCGATTCACATAGATTTATATTGTGTCATCCATTATAAGTGACCTAGAGATGACGTATACACACGGCAAGATGTGTGTGGGTTGTATGCAAAGGCTATGCCACTTTATAAACCATGACAAGTGAACACCTCTATCTCTGTCTCTTTTATTGAATGTACCCATCAAGTCATAACCCAACTTGGAGGGGAAGTGCTGGAGGCCTATCCTCTCCTCGTACAAATAAACTTCCTCTGGACAGCCAACTCTGCCTCAGATGAGTTTCTCAGTACATGAAGAAACAGCCGCACCACTGCACAGGAGCTGGCTGTCACTCCAGAGTATGCAACGTTTGCTTTTGACCTTCAGCGCTTCTCAGGGCATCTCTATACTCGCACAACAGGGTCCACTAATCAAGCAGGCAGGCCGCTTTATACCACGGAGAAGACTGGCACGCTGGTACACCTCCACGCTTCTCATTCTGGTGGTTCAGACTCAGTTCCAGGTCTTACTCCCCACAGCAAGGGCCATGCAACTGCCATCACTGCAGTACGAAGGGACCTCATTTCACAACCCATAGAACAAAGAGCCATACTGGACCCCCTGCTTCCAGCCCATCAGAGATGCTCTACCCTCAGCCTCAGTTCATCTTCCTGATCATGGAGGGTCTCTTCAATATCACAGCTGCTGTGATGAAGGTGACAGGCGCCATGCCTGTACAACAGCACCTGATACATTCACCCAGTCACTTCTCCCTCTGATCACAAAATCGCATTTATGCTCTCCACAAGCCCATGATTATCTGAAGGCTGCTGACCTGTCCTTTAGCCCCTCCCACCAAGCTGGCTCCTTGTCCCTCACCACTCCCAAGTTCAGGGTCCCTCTAGTTTAAAGAAAGACAACTAAGGGGCGCTCAGCCCTGGACACCCGGTCCACGAAAGAGGAAATGGGGTCGCATGTCCGGTGCCTCGGGTGGCGCCTAGTGTCTTACCTAGGCTTCCAGCCGGCTAAGATGCCTCTGTAGTTCCAGGCTCTCAGCCTGAGAGCAAGGACCAGGAGAGGACGAGGAGTGAAGGGCGAAGTGAAAGGTGAGGACAGTCTCCGCGTGGGAAGGTGCTGCGCCGCTGTCAGGGGTTTCTGCGGGGCGGCCAGTCGGTGCGGCGCGCTCCAGGAACACCCAAACGTTCTCCAACCACCCAAGTTAGGGGTGCTGGGGACCGAAGCCACAGAGACACTGGCAAGGGCGTCCCGGAACCGTGGGGGAAGGTGGCCTAGATCAGTTCGCACCAGGCCCGCACTCACCGGGCTGTGGAGCTCGCTGGACGACAGGACGCCGCCGCGGGCTGGAGCCCGGGACCCTTGCGGGACGCCGGGTCGGGCTGCGAGCTGAGGACGCGCTTCACCCGCCCTCCCGCGATCTCAGTGCACGGGTGGAGCAATCTTCCCGGACCGGTCCCAGTTCCTCCACGCTCCTTCCTCGGATGGACCGACCAGCTGCCGCCAACTCCGGCACGCACCGTGGCGGCAGAGCCGGGGCGGCCGTAGCCAGGAGTGGCTGGAGGGCCGGGAAGAGGGCGCGCTGCACTCCCGGCTCAGGTGTAGGAAGGAGGCGGGACACGCGGCGCTGGAGGGACCACCCGCGCCGCACACGGGGCGCTTGTAGTCGCCTCCCGCCGTTACCAGGTCCTAGGGCGAGAAGAGGGGCAGGCAAGGACCGGCGCCCCAGGAACCCGCAGGCGCCGAACCGTGCTGGTCCCGGGAGCGAAATCCGCACAGGTGTGGGCAGAGTGTGGTACCTGCCCCAGCTGGCCGCCACGACACCTGGGCAGAGGTGGGGCAAAAGTGCAAAAGAGACCTTGGTGGTGGTGGTGGGGGGGGGGTAGTAACTGGAGAGTTCAAAAACAGAGAGAAAGCTATCTGCCTCTGGAAGGCCCAATACGTTTTCTCCCGAATTTATGTTTGCGTTGAACGTTTTCATTATTAAAACCTAATGTTGGCCGGGCGGTAGTGGCACATGGCTTTAATCCCAGAAGCAGGCACCAAGTGGCAGAAGCTGGCGGACTTCCGTGAGTTCGAGGCCAGTCTGGTGTACCGAGCGAGTTCCAGGACAGCTAGGGCTACAGAGAGAAACCCTGTCTCGAAAAACAAACAAACAAACAAACAAACAAACAAACCAAAAGCCTTGTTGTGCCCTAGTTCGTTATTAAGGTGATTTGGATGCACACTAAAGACCATTGTCACCAAAATGAACTCCTGCGCAGAAGTCCCGATTAGGAAAGTGCTATTCTCCTGTGGGAACATTAATAGTTTCACCCACAGCCTCCGACTACTAGACCCCAGCCCTCTTCCCCCTCAGACGATGGAAAATTCTAAGCGTCCTGGCTTTTCTGGGCCATACTCTGGGCCCCTCTGCCCTTCCTACTTCATTTGTATATCTCCCCTGTTCTTGCTTTTGGCTGCCCATGCAGCTTCATACTTTACCCCCCAACTTCCAAAGAAACTCAGACGTTCTGTTCCAGCGGTCGGTCGACACCAGCAGGCCTGACCCCTGACCAGCAACTCTTGTTCTACAGGCTCCCGGCTTTTCGGTTTTCTCTTTTTCTTCTGCACTTCAGTTACCTAGATGGCCCCACTTACCACACAGAGCTCGTTCATAACCGCCCCCCGCCTTTTTTTTCCGGAGACGGGGTTTCTCTGTGTAGCCCTAGCTGTCCTGGACTCACTTTGTAGACCAGGCTGGCCTCGAACTCACAGCGATCCGCCTGCCTCCGCTGGGATTAAAGCCATGTGCCACCAGGCCCAGCCATAACCCACCTCGAGGAGGGGTTAGGGCGATGGGTAGAGAGACATCGTTTCTAATAATCCTAAGGAAGTAAATGTATGCACACATGCATGTACATACACGTACATGCGTTTTAGTTTTATTTTGTGTATTGTGCCTGCATGTCTGTATGTGCACCGAGAAGGCTTGTATGGCCTACATGTATGAATGTGGATCATGTATGTGCCTGGTGCCATGAAATTCGGAAGTGAGTGTTGGATCCCTTGGGATGGGAGTTACAGACAGTTGCAAACCTCCACTTGGGTGCTGGGAACCAAATCCCAGTCCTCTGCAAGAGCAGCAAGTGATTTTAATGACTGAGCCATCTCTTTAGCTTCTCAGGGCACATAAATGACTATATTGTTTACACTGGGAACAGTCAAATGAGCTACAGACTCTTAAGAAGTTGGTATTTTATTAAGCACCATGTGTCAGGGGACCACAGCATCTTAACAACTTTGAGAGTTAAGGCCTGGCTGCTTGGGCCACTTGTAAGCCAGTCAGTGGTCAAGAAGTCAAAGACCTGAGGACTCTAGAGACAATCTAATTTTAACTGTTAGGAAATTCTGTGAGAGAACACAGCCCAGAACTAGCCCTCAATGTATGTTAAGTGTAACAACATTAGAAATGTCACAGCCTACAACATATACCATGTCCCTGCAGCAAGGCTGTGTAACTTCCTAGAAATGCTCAGTTTCTCTTCATAATTTAGTTTTAGTCTAGGAAAAAGGCCAATGAGGCTTTCTGGCTTGAGAATCTAATGCTTTTCTAATGTTGCTATTATCAGTTAGCAGCAATACACATGTTTTTGGTGTTTAGCATGCATGTATAGCCTTGGAACTTCGACAGAGATTTTAACTTTTAATAACTGAGCTGTGACACACACACAGGGCATAGCTCCATCAAGTTTTCCTCATAGTTCTTCTGGATCAAGAGATTGAACATGCTGGGCATGGTGGCACACACTCTTAATCCCAGCCCTTGAGAGGCAGAGGTAGGTGGGTCTCTGTGAGTTCAAGGCCAACCTGGTCTACAAAGCAAGTTCCAGGACAGCCAGAACCACATAATATAAAACACTGACTAAAAGCCAAACCAGGAGGATATCAAATGTGTTCAGCATCTCAGAGGATCCCCTCAGCCCTCTCAGCTGAACCATTATTGAGCACTCGGGAGGCAGAGGCAGGCAGATCGCTGTGAGTTTTGAGGGCAGCCTGTTCTACAAAGTAAGTCTAGGACAGCCAAGGCTACACAGAGAAGCCCTGTCTAGAAAAACAAAACAAAACAAAAAACAAAGAACCATCATCAATTGGTTTCTAACCATCCACTCGTATCCATGTTCCTGAAATTTGACATGGACGCATACAGGATAGAGTCTTCTGTGTGTCTGGTTCCTCCCACCCCACTTAGCTAAGTGGCTCACCCCTGCTGGGGCCAGTGTCTCTGGTTCTGTCGGGTAGAATTTCATGATATGAGTGATCCACAGTTCACTTAGTCCTTCCTGTCTCAGTCATTGTATTTAGACAGTCTTGGAGTGTAGGCTGGCCTCCAACTCTGAATTCTCCTGCCTCTGGGATTACTGGCATTTACACTATGCTGTGACTTAGGAATAGGGATAGACTAGAAGGTAAGGGACTGAGGGCGTCCACAGGAAGGAAGGAATCAGAATGTACCGGCAGGATCTGCTTAGTTACCTGGGAATGGGGCTAGAGAGTGAGGCGAGGCCACAGCAGGTAGTCTGCTAGGAGCTAGGGATGAGACCGGGAATTGGATTTGGAGGGGAGGAGGGAGAGTGAGGCTGAAGCTTAGATACCTGCCTCACTGGCCCTCCTTGCTTCTCTGACAGGCTTGGCTGGTGGCCTCCCAGGGAACTGTAGAGGAATGTTAATTTAGAACCATGGCTGTTCTGGCAAGAGATCACATCCAAAGATCTTCTAGGACCATGTGATCTGGCTAGAATACAAACACACCTTTAATCCAAGAGAGAGGCAAACAGATCTGAGTTCAAGGCCAGCCTGGTATAGAGCAAGTATCAGGTAGAGAAAAGCTTGGGTCTAGGCATGGTGGTACATGCCTTTAGTCCCAAACAATGAAGGTAAAGTTAGTTTGTAGAAGGAAGCACCCATGTTTGAAAGTGATGTCTGACTAAGTGGCAGAAACAGTGACAAGTCAGAGAAGATTTGACAGAATAAGATAAGCATAACTCTCAAGAAAAGAGAGGAAAGGGAAGCTACTTAAGAGGCAGTTTTACAGAGTGATGAGGCAGTTTTACTGGGACAGTAATAAAGAGATGAGAAGGGGGGAACACTCAGGTAAAGATGGAATGAGCCCTCTCCCCCCAAAAAAGAGAGAAGAAGCCAGAGAATTCTAGCAGATGCCTTAGTTTGAGGCAAAACAGAACGATTCTGGGCTGAGAGAGAAGCCAGACTGAATAAGTCAGCTGGGAGACTTGATTAAGCCAGAACAGCTGAGTTGAACCAGCCAGCCCAGGGCTCAGAAAGAACAAGTAAGGGTGAGCTCATTAAGCAGTAAGTCTCAGAGGCTGAAAACATTCCAGGACTAGGTTGGATTGTATGGAGGCTAGAAGCTTCCAGGACTAGACCTAGGTTAGCAGATGCAGACAGTAAGCCTCCCAGACAACAACTGAGCCAGGAGAATAAAAGTTCCTTTTACAGGAGTGGAGTTGAGGCCTGAGACAGAGTTGAGTGGAAAGGAAGGCTGAGGGGAGGATCTGTGTGGTGCACTCGAGATGGGAGCCGGGAGGGATGGGCGGCTGCAGCAGATGGTCTGGCACGGAGCTGGAGGTCAGGCTGGCGGAGTGGATTTGGAGGAAAGGTGAAGACCTGCAGTTAGCTTATCTGCTTCCCTCGAGAGCTGTCTCCTTATAGAATTGCCTGTCCCTCGCTGGCTGTCCCAGGGGCTGTAGTGTGTGTGTGTGTGTGTGTGTGTGTGTGTGTCTCCCTTTCCCTTCCCCCGTCTCTCTTTCCCTCTCCCCCCTCTCTTCCTCTCTCTCCCTCTTCCTCCTTCTCTTTCCCTCTTCCTTTCCGTGTGTGTGTGTGTGTGTGTGTGTGTGTGTGTGTGTGTGTGTGTGTGTCTGGCTGGCTGGCTGGCTGTGTGTCTGTGTGTACATGTACTCAGCATACTCCTGTTCACGTCCCATGGGCATGCCAGCATACACCTCTCTGCATGGGAATTTGAAGGTCCTGCCTTTTCTGGAAGAAGGGGTTTCCGGAAGCAACAGCCACCACCACAAGCTTTCTTCCTACTGCAGAGTCACTATCTGCAGGAGACAGCCAGGCTGTGGCTCCTGACGAGACTGGGAGGTTGTGGAAAGCAGCTGAGTGATCTGAAGAGAAAGAAGCCAGGAGGGAAAGTAGAGGCAGCTAAAGATTGAGGGCAGTGGTACGAAATGACAAATCATTTCATAGTGAAGGATGAAAATCAAATCTCAAGTCCAGGGTCAAGAACTCAAGAGCAGTGGGTGGTGGTGGCACACGCCTTTAATCCCAGCACTTGGGAGGCAGAGGCAGGCAGATCGCTGTGAGTTCGAAGCCAGCCCGGTCTACAAAGTGAGTCCAGGACAGCCAAGGCTACCCAAAGAAACTCTGTCTCAAAAAAACCAACCAACCAACCAAACAAACAAACAAAACAACTCAAGAACTTTATGCGGAGCACATAGGCTGGAGGACAAGGTAGCGTGTGCTTTCCTAGCAACTGGGGCTAAATACAAGTGCCTGTCAGGGACTTAGAGACTTAGTATCCATTACTTAGAGGCTGTCAAGGTTTTTTTCTCTTTCATTTTCTTATATTTATGGTTGTGAGCCTAGCCTTTAACAGGTGAGCCATCTCTCCTGCCCTCTCTTTCATTTTCTGTGTCTACTGTGGGGAGCCATGCTAGAAGAAATCCTGTGCTTAGGCTGCAAGCTGTGACCTTTGAGTTGTTGATCTTTGGGTCATTTACCTTTGAAAGGAACAAGGAAATTTTGACAGGGAACTACTCAGAGGAGTGTACTCTTTTCAGCCTGCCTGGAAGGCTAGAAGGAAGTGAGTTTGTTTTTCCGGTTGTGGAGACATTAGATCCTCAGAGCAACCAAGTCAGACAGTATGCCCCTATAGAATAGAAAGAAATGAAAGAATTAAAGACTGCCTGTGCTCAGTATGGTGTCGGGGGGATGGTTCTGATGTATTTTGATGTTAATGACTGCTTTCTGTCTGTGACCCACCTTTTGCTTAATAAAAAGCCATCCTACCTGGGCAGGGCAGAGGAGACAGGTGGGGCTTTGAGAGAGAGGAATTCTGGGAAGAAGAAGGACTGCCACCAGGAGAAGGAGACCTGAAGTGAAGAGAGGAAGGCTGCTATTGGTTAGCTGGAGGAGAAACACATGGCCTGCGGAGTGGATGGAGAATCCAGCCCAGATGAAGAACATGAGCAAGTATTTGGGATTATGGATGGGAGGTAGCTTGATAGAAGTTATTAGAAGTAGATGGCATGGGATTGAGACAGAGATCCCTTGCTTGCCCCACTATGGGAGGTAGTATAGAGGATTGATATCTGCCCTGCCCCAGGTTAACTAAGGCTATTTTAAAATATAATAAGTGTCTGTGTCTTAATCGATTGCTAGCCAGATAATACTGATAATACAGATAAATTTTAAAAACAATAAGTGGCTCAGTCAGCGCATGAGACTCTTAATCTCAGGGTCATGGGTTCGGCCCCATGTTGGTCGCCGCTGGTAAAGTACCTGGTAAAGTAGATCCGAGCACAACCTTATCCAGTATTAAGCAGGACCCTGCTGAGCCATCTCAGGAGTTTGTGGATAGGCTGCTTAAAGCAGCAGTGAGACTTTTTTGCGATCCTCAAAAATGGAATTCCTTTTGTGAAACAATTAGCCTTTAAAAATGCCAATGCTCCCTGTCATGCTGCGATGGCCCTTAAGAAACAAAACTGATTTGATAGGATATATTAAATTGTGTGCTGATATTGGCCCATCCTACAATCAAGGATTGGCTGTAGCTGCAGCTTTACAAGGAATGACAGCACAACCTGTGCTCGCTCAGGAAGTGAAAGAAAGGCAAAGATGCTTTGGGTGTGGTTAGCAAGGCCATCAAGTAAAAAGTTGTCCATAGAAGTTTAGAGACAACAGCCTAATTTCTTCATTCCCCAGAAGAAGGTGAGTCTCTTTCCGTTCCCAAGGCAGCCATGGCTTGTGGTCCCAAGAAACATCTGACGCGTGTAGTGGCTCCAAAACATTGCATGCTGGATAAATTGACTGGCGTGTTTGCTCTTCGTCCATCCACTGGTCCTCACAAGCTGAGGGAATGTCTGCCTCTGATCATTTTCCTAAGGAACAGACTTAAGTACGCCCTGACTGGAGATGAAGTAAAAAAGATTTGCATGCAGCGCTTCATTAAGATGGACGGCAAAGTCAGGGCTAATATCACCTACCCTGCTGGGTTTATGGATGTCATCAGGGTTGACAAGACTGGAGAGAACTTCCGGCTGATCTATGACACCAAGGGGAGTTTTGCTGTTCATCATATTACACCTGAGGAGGCAGAGTACAAGTTGTGCAAAGTGAGGAAGATCTTTGTGGGCACAAAGGGAATCCCACAACTGGTGACCCATGATGCTCGCACTATGCGCTACCCTGATCCCCTCATCAACGTGAATGACACCATTCAGATTGATTTGGAGATGGGCAAAATAACCGCCTTCATCAAGTTTGACCCTGGGAATATGTGTATGGTGACTGGAGGTGCTAACTGGGGAAGAATTGGTGTGATCACCAACAGAGAGAGAAATCCTGGTTTGTATGCTCACTTTTCTTAACCAATATATTTTATTAACAACTTAGTGACCGAGCCTACGTCACTTGTAACCCGACTAACCAAAACAATAGGAAATGAGGATTAATGGACACAATAACAAAACCTTAAGGATATCAGTTCTGAGGAATGATTCTCCGGGTGTGAGCTGCAGGATTTCTTCTGCTGGAACCTGGGGTAACCAGAACCCAGAACCTCAGCAGAAGCTGGAGCCCCGAAGCCTTCCCTCTAGCTGGTCTCTCTAGGAGCGTCTTGAAGTGCAGCGATGAACAGCCAAATCTATCCCAAGTCTCCAAAGAGCCCCGCCTCCAGTTCTGGGCTCATTTATATATCTCCTTCCAGAGTCTGTTCGCAGGATCTTTTCAGCTGGCAGCAATTAAGCTCCTGCACGAGGTTGTTGTCCTTCTAGTGAATTAACCTCACCTGCTCTCTCATGAGACCGTTTTGATCCTGCACTTGGAATCCTAAAAAACAGGTTTATCTCTCCTTCACCGGTTCTTTTGATGTGGTTCATGTGAAAGATGCCAATGGCAACAGCTTTGCCACTCGGCTTTCCAACATTTTTGTTATTGGCAGGGGCAACAAACCATGGATTTCTCTTCCCCGAGGAAAAGGAATCCACCTCACCACTGCTGAAGAGAGAGACAAGAGGCTAGCTACCAAACAGAGCAGTGGGTGAGGTGGTCTCTAGGAGAGACATGCTGGGGAAATGCTTTCAAGCCTCTCATGGCAACATGCTAGATTAAACAGCATGATGGAAAAAAAAAAAGTTTAGCGACAACAATAAAGGGGGTATAAAGCTACCCCTAGAATTTGCCCTCGCTGCAAGTGTGGTAAGCACTGGGTTAATGAGTATAAATCTTGAACGGATGCTCAAGGGCAGCCTTTGCTTAAGTGGCAGGGAAAGGGAAATCGGGGCCAGCCTCAGCCCCCCCCCCCCCAAGAACCTGAAACAAGTTTATGGGGCCATGAGGTTTGTTCCTCAGAGCCCCACAAATCCATTTAACAGCTCATCAGAGCAACCTCAGGAAATGCAGGATTGGACCTCAGTCCCTCCACCTACAGTTTTAACCCCTGAGATGGGAATGCAAGCCTTACCTACCAGAGTTTATGGACCTTTACCTCTGGGCATGATGGGACTAATTGTGGGAAGAATCAGAAGTGGTATGACAGGGTTACATGGAGCATCAGGAGTTATCGACTCTGATTATACTGGAGAAATAAAAATTATGACTAGCTCGCCTACAGGCATTTCTGTAATTCAACCTAAACAGCGTATAGCTCAGTTAATGTTAATTGCCACACCTCAGCTACCTACCTAACAAAGCTGCTAAGAGGCACGGAGGAAATCAGGGACTCGGGTCTTCAGATGTTTATTGGGCGCAACCAATAAGTAAAGAACGCCCACAGTTAAAGCTTTTTCTAAATGGAAAGGCATTTTGGTGCCGTACAGACACAGAGGTGGGTGCCACTATTATTTCTGGACAGCACTGGCCTGCCCATTGGCCTAAAAAACCTACCATTACCAGTTTAAGAGGAATTGGTCAATCTCAAAACCCTGAGCAGAGCGCTGATCTGCTCACATGGAGAGATTTAGAAGGGAATCAAGGCACTTGCATGCCGTACATTGTGGAAAGATTGCTAGTAAATTTATGGGGAAGGGACATCCTGGAACAAATGGGGATTATGATGTATAGTCTAAATGAAGTAGTCAGCAAGAAATGCTGCGACGGGAATATCTGCCAGGAAAGGGGTTAGGAAAGCATGAAACAGGTATCATTCCAAGCTAGGGGAAATTTAGGGACTGCAGCATTAGGAAGTTTTTCCTAGGGGCTGTTGACCACACTGCACACCATGTTAATGGTATAATCTGAAAATCACATGAGCCTGTGTGGGTGGATCAATGGCCCCTTATTACTGAAAAGAATTCAGGCAGCACAGATGTTAGTGCAGGAACAACTGGCCGCAGGACACATTGTGGACTCTACCTCTCCTTGGAATACTCCTATATTTGTAATTAAGAAAAGATCAGGGAAATGGGGGTTATTACAATATTTAAGAAAAGCTAATGAAACTGCAACTTATGGGAGCACCACAGACAGGGTTACCCTCTCCTGTAGCTATTCCCAAGAATACTTTCAAAATTTTTATAGACCTTAAGGATTGTTTTTTCACTATCCCCTTACATTCAAAGGATTGCCCTTGCCTTTTAGGGTACCTTCTGTGAATTCTAAAGAACCAATGAAAAGATATCATTGACGGGTTCTGTCTCAAGGAATGGCTAACAGTCCTACCCTATATCAAAAATTTTTAGCTGCAGCTCTACAAAAAGTTAGAGAGAAATATACTAATTTGTATACCATTCATTTTATGAGTGATATACTTATTGCTGAGGAGGATGGGAAACAAGTGCTTTTATGTTATGCTTTTTTGTTTTGTTTTGTTTTTCGAGACAGGGTTTCTCTGTGTAGCCTTGCCTGTCCTACACTCACTTTGTAGACCAGGCTGGCCTCGAACTCACAGTGATCCGCCTGCCTCTGTCTCCCGAGTGCTAGGATTAAAGGCGTGCACCATTATTTTATGCTTTTATGGAGACTCAGTTATCTCAGTCTGGTCTACAGATAGCTTCTTTAAAAGTTCAAAAAGTGCATCCATATTCGTATTTGGGTTTTCAGCTCTTTCCCTCTCAAATCAAGCACCAAAAGTTAAAGACTTTAAATGATTTTCAAAAATTACTTGGTGATATAAATTGGGTAAGACCTTATTTAAAGCCAACAACTGGAGATTTGCGATCTTTATTTGAAATTTTACAAGGAGACTCCTCTCCAAATTCACCCCAGGAGCTTACAGCTGAAGCTTGAAAAGCCTTGGCACTAGTAGAAGAGGCTATTTCCCATCAAGTCATAACCTATATAGATTATGACAAGCCTTTGGGATATATTATTTTGGCCACTCATATAGTACCTACTACAGTATTTTGGCAAGAAGCTCCTATTATGTGGGAATCATATTATTTGGCTATTGCAAAACTGATCCATATAGGTCGATTGCAAGGAAAAAAATATTTTGGCAAGGAACCTGATTTTATTAATCAGCCATATTCTAAGGAACAGCAGGATTGGCTGCTTGTTAATACTGATGATTGGCCATTGGCCTGTGCCCACTTCTGTCAGAATATTGATAATCATTATCCCTCTAACAAGCTTCTCCACTTTTTGAAAAGACATCTTGTTATTTTTCCAAAAATAACTCAATTTCAGCCTATGACAGATGGTTTTTTGACTTTTACTGGTGGATCTTCTAATGGAAAAGCTAGTTATGTAGTCAACGGACAGGCATATGTTATTCCTACTTCTGCTGAGTCTGCTCAATTGCAGAACTACAAACGGTAGATGCTGTTTTTCAGCGTTATTACCTCTTGTGCTATTAATTTATATTCAGATAGTGCCTATGTAGCAGAGGCTGCTTCTCGATTAGAAACTGCAGGACAAATCCAACCCCAACCATGGACTAGTGGATTATTTTCAAAAATCCAAACAGTTATTCAAAAAAGAAAACATCCTTTTTTTATAGGACATTTAAAAGCACATACTGATTTACCTGGGCCTTTGGCTACAGGTAATTCATTGGCAGATGCAGCTACTAGAAATTTGGTATGCCTTACAAATGTAGAAAAGGCTCAAAAAGCCCATGATTTACATCCTATTAATAAATAGCCAAAGTCTAAGACTTTAATATGGGATTACTAAGAAACAAGCTCAATCCATAGTGAAGACATACCCCACCTGTCCTCAGTTTTTATCTGTACCACATTTGGGAGTTAATCCCAAAGAGCTGGTGCCTAATCAACTTTGAGAAATGGATGTTACACATATACCTAAATTTGGAAAGTTAAAATATGTTCATGTTTCCATAGATACCTATTCAGCATATATACTTGCTTCTCTCCAGTCTGGAGAAGCTACAAAAAATGGTATTGCCCGTTGTTTGTCTGCCTTGTCCCACATTGGTGTGCCTAAGGCTATTAAGGGTATGTTAGCAAAGCTTTTCAAAAATTTTGTGATTCTTTTTCTATAAAACATATTACAGGTATTCCTTATAATCCTCAAGGACAGGAATGGGAGCAAGCTCACTCTACCATAAAAAATTATTTACAAAAAGTAAAAAAGGGAGAGCTGTATCCTCAATCACCTAAAAATGCTTTGAGTCATGTTCTCTTTATTTTGAATTTTTTATTGCTTGATGCCAAGGGGAATTCTGCACCTGATCGGTTCTGGCATACTAATACTCAGTCATCCTTTGCCAGAGTGACATGGGGGATCATTTAACCAAACAGTGGAATGGCCCCGATCTGGTGTTCATATGGGGTCAAGGCTCTGTCTGTGTTTTCTCACAGGAACATGATGCTGCACACTGGCTACCCAAGAGGCTTGTGCGTCAAGTGGATGTTGGCGTGGATGAGTCTGCTGATGATCAGGAAGTTGGAGATGAATGTTTATTGGACACATATTCCTGATACTCCTTTTCTTCAACCTGTTTCCTGGGATAACGTGGAGGTCTTGGGATATGTCGGCAACACTCAACTGCTTGACTTCCCTGTATATGAAGGGGAAGGAGAATTAAAATGTCCCAGTGCCTATGAGGCATCCTCCTTGTGGACCTCTAGAATGTACTAAGCTGACTGTACCTTGGAAATGGTGCTTTGCAGTACTCCTCTGGAATATTTCCCTTCCAGAAGCCTCATATAGGAGTGCTGCAAGCACCACTGACTGTTCCAGTGCAAGTCCTTTCCCACCCTCATTGTTAGGGTCAGCTTTATCTGCAGGACTGTGGAGAACTGAAAAGGGACCTGTGATGGCTTGTGTTCATGCTCCTTATGTGCTGTCGAGTGGTAAAATCTCTGTTATTATTCTTATATTGTTTCTGCTATTGCTTTAACTCAAACTGTAGGCTGCTAATTATGTTAATGACTTAACTAAAAGTGTCTCCAGTACTTTTAGGAAGCGGTTAGTGGTTTGAGACAATTGATCAGGTTACAATGTCATGCCAGCTTTCCCTGGATTTGTATTACTCGGTATGAGTATACTGCAACTAGGTTTAATTGGATTCTCATTCAACATCATCTTTGTGGAATTAGCAGTATTCTGCAATATCAATTATCTTTGGCGGGGATGGCAGGGCTTAAGATTACAGCCTGTGCCTTCCTTCCTTGCCTGACACAGTTCATGCCTCAGTGACTGCTGTTGATACAAGCACAAGTGCGTGGTATAGAGCTGAAGCACTCCCTTAACACTGTGTGACATGAAGGCAGCCAAAGACGGGTAAGAATGACTCTAAATCCCCATGAACCTAAGACAGAGGCCCGTGAGAATTGTATCCGGGACCTTGATGACGGGTAAGAAGGGTTTTTAGTTCACCAACCTAAGACAGGCGCTTCATTAAAAAAAAGAAGGGTGAGATGTGGGGGAGCCATGCTAGAAGAAATCCTGTGCTTAGGCTTCAAGCTGTGACCTTTGAGTTGTTGATCTTTGGGTCGTTTGCCTTTAAAAGGAACAAGGAAGTTTTAGCAAGGAACTACTCAGAAGAGTATACTCTTTTCAGCCTGCCTGGAGGGCTAGAAGGAAGTGAATTTGTCCAAGAGCTTGTGGTGTTTTTGCTATATAAGTCGTGCTTGCGTAAGTAAAGTAGAGCCTTGATCAGGACTTGTCTCCATTCTTCGTGTCTCTGTCCTGCTTAGTCCCCACTCCCTCTTTCAGAGACCCTGTTTGACTTGCCCCCTGGGACAGGATAGTCTGCCTTCTGCCCCGACCCTGACTGATGACATGTCCTCCAAGACTGGAACCTCAAACCCTCTCTCTGTCCCCCTGTTGGTAGTGTACAAACATTGGAGCCTTTTTTTTTTTTATTCCCACAAGGACACATAGCTGCATACCCTCCCCTACAGCCATTTCTCCTTTCCCTTTTCTGATCCCAAACTAGCTTGTCTTAGTCACATATATAATGCTTAGTCACATATATAATTTCTGGTGATTTAATGTCTAGTGATTTGGGACAATAGCCAAAGACAGACACAAAATGGATAAGTGTGATAGATAAGTCTGCCTGGCTTTGTGTCACCAGGAGATTCCTGTAGATGGACCTGTCTTCTGCTTCCATGAATGTTCCACACACTGGACCATGTACATGTATGAATGTATCAGGAGAGCTGATTCCTCACATGGTAATTGCTGTGTTTTCGCCAAGCACCTGGCAGTGTCCCAGTGCACACACCGATTGACCTCAGAAGAAAGATGCAAAACATCACTTGACGTAACATTACAGCACGGCTGACGCTCAGGCATCATAGTGTCTCCTGGTGTCTGTGAGAGTTCCTGGGCTAGTGAGCTCTATCTGATAACTGGAATATGGCTGGAGTGTGATCACCTGCCACTTGCAGCCTAGCATATTCTAATAAGTGTGTTGCTCTGTTTCGTACCTTTCTGTCAAAGCAAACAGCACCCTGTTTATCAAATTATGTATCTGGGACTGGAGTTATAGTTTCTTTGTGGAGCATTTGCCTAGTATATGTGATGTCTTAGAGTAATAGGAACATACAAACATGTTTCTTTAATTTCATAATACCATCATAATCTGATGGTACAGAGCGTGGAGTTTAAGTGCCACCTTTGTGTAGCAAAGAATACTCAGTAAGCCGGGCGTAGTGGCGCACACCTTTAATCTCAGCACTTGGGAGGCAGAGGCAGGCAGATCGCTATGAGTTCGAGGCCAGCCTGGTCTACAAAGTGAGTCCAGAATGGCCAAGGCTACACAGAGAAACTCCGTCTCAGAAAACAAAAAACAAAAAACAACAACAACAACAAAAAAGGAATACTCACTAAGAACTCGAGAGACAAAGCCAAACAGGAAATCTGAGACACTTCCAGCAGTAGCTCTTAGACATACTGAAAGTTATTCAATTCATAGCACCGGGGATCAAGAAACAGAATAAGTGTGTGTGGGGGGGGGGGTTCCACACACCAATGAGAATCTACTGTGAGCACAGAACACCTATCAAGGCCTTGAGTATACAGGCAGGATCATAGACCAAGGGAGGACTGTGGCTCTGAAAGCTGAATGTGCTATCAAGTGGCTGCTGATAGAAGTCCCTGGGGAGGAGGACTGCCTCTCTCCCAGGAGCTTTTGTGTGTGGTGTTAGGGAGTTGCCTCTCACTGTCTGTCTTCAGTGACACAGGAGGAAAGGAGAGTGTTATATATAGGACAGTAGTTTTTAGCCCCTTGTGGTTTTTCTTTTTCTTTTCGAGACAGGGTCTCTCTGTGTAGCCTTGGCTGTCTTGGACTCACTTTGTAGACCAGGCTGGCCTTGAACTCACAGCAATCCGCCTGCTTCTGCCTCCCGGGTGCTGGGATTAAAGGTATGCATCACCACCGCCTGGCCCCTTGCGGTTTTTTAAAGTTACTTTCATCTCTCTCTCCTTTCCCCTCTCTTTTTCTTTCTCTTCCTTCATGGAGGATAGAGATCAACTGTGGGAATTGGTTCTACCATGTGGGCCCAGGCATGGAACTCTGGTCATCGGGCAAATTGCCCACTGAGCCATTCTACTGATCCCCTAGCTCTTTTCCCCCCGCGAAGAGAATGGCCTCTGGACAGTACTTTCATGTATCATCTGTTATGGGTTGAATTGTGCCTCCCGTATTTTAAAAAAAAAGACACATTCAGGGCTCTGAGGTGAGGAGCACGTCTGCTCTTCCAAAGGTTCCCAAGTTCAATTCCCAGGAAGCACATGGTGGCTCACGACCATCTGTAATGAGATCCAGTGCCTTCCTGTGGTGGGCAGGCATACATGCAGCAGAATACTATATAAATAATAAATAAATCTTTTTTAAAAAAAGACACATTGGATCCTAACCCTAGTACCTCAAATATGACTATATTAGAATCTCACAATATGACTTTATTTTGAAGTAAGATCACTACAGATATACTTTAAATGGGTCATATTGAGTAAGGGGGTCCTTAATCTAAAGCAATAGATGTCTTTATTTAAAAAAACAAAAACAAATCAAGAACAGAGGAGAGACAGAGGGGAAGAAAAACGTAATAACAGAGACAGATTGAAATGCTACCTCTACAAGCTGAAGACACTCAAGCATTGTGGGTAGGAGCACCTGATCCTGGAAGAGGCAAGGAAGTACACATGCACTTAGACACTTGTGCCTGGGCTGTGGCAAAACAGCACATTATGCATGGATGCTCTGTAGCGCAAAGCTGATCATTGCATGGAGCCAGAAGTCAGATGGGGAAGGAAGCTGGGCACAAGTATATCCCTCAAAGACAGTTCCCAGTGACCTACCTACCTACCTACCACCTCAACTAGGACCCACCTCCTAAAGGCTCCCCCACCTCCCAGTAGCCCATTGAGTTATGAACTCATGCAGGGATTACATCACCTGATGACATCAGTTTTCACAGTCTAGTCATCTCCCAGTGCTGTTGCTTTGAGGAGTGAGTTTTCAATACATGAGCTCTTGGAGAGACATTTCAGATCACACCATCTCCCTGTGTGTTTTAGAGAGCTCTCAGCCCTATTAATACCGTAGCTTTGGATGTCTAGCCTCTGAGACCCTGAGACCATCAACTCTTGCGGTTGTAAGCCACCCAGTTTGAGGTTCTTTGTTATGACAGCCCTTGCAAACCAGTGTCACCTAGATCACCCTTCTCGTTAGGAAGAACAAGGCTGAAGTTGAGAAAGTGACTAAAAAATAGAGAATGAGCTAGCTTACATTGTAAGAAAGGGAGGTTAAAGTCGGGCATGGTGGTGCACACCTTTAATCGCAGCCCTTGGGAGGTAGAGACAGAGATCACTGTGAGTCCAAGGCCAGCCTGGTTTACAAAGTGAATCTAGGACAGCCATGGTGACACAGAGAAACCTTGTCTCAAAAAAAAAAAAAAAAAAAAGAGAGAGAGAGAGAGAGAGAGAAAGGGAGATTAGGGCTGGAGAGATAGCTCAGAGGTTAAGAGCACTGTCTGCTCTTCCAGAGGTCCTGAGTTCAATTCCCAGCAACCACATGGTGGCTCACCACCATCTACAATGAGATCTAGTGCCCTCTTCTGTATATGTAATAAATAAACCTTTTGGGAAAAAAGGGAAAAGAAAAGAAAGAGAGGTTAGAACAGAACTAAATAAGTATATGGTGGGTCGTAATAGCATTGAGGAAATAAAGGGAAGGGAGGATCTGGAGTGCCAAGGTGGAATGTGGTTTTAAGTGAGGCAGGCAGGAAGATGAGGAGCAGAAACCAGGGAGACAGCAAGGAAGCCTCAGGGCTGAAGAGGAATCAGGGCAAGGGACGACCCAAAGCCACAATGTAAGACTTGGACAGTCCCTGTGGTGAGTGTGCAGGCAAAGAACGCCCGCCCGCCCAGGAAGAGCTCTGAGAACTGGTTTGTTTATTTAGAGGAGGTGTAATTTATGCCCCTGGGGAGGTGGCTAGGGTCTCTGGGGCAAGGTTTGTGTGGCCCTGTACAATCAGCCAGGGCAGGGGTGTTGGAAGGTACTTCACTGGAACATTCAGGGGTTGTAGGATTTGGGGTGGGGAACCTTATAAGGTCAAACAAGGAGTGAATCCTGATAACTGTCAGGGTAGTAAATTCTTACTAGGATTGATGGTGCTGCTGCTCACTTTATGGTGCCAAGTTGTGGGAGTGGGGAGAGAGCCAACTCCTGCTATCCTCATCTAAGGAAATGGGGTTGAAATTATCCTCAACCCTTCTCCATAATCCTGGGCCATTATGATACCATAACTCTATAGCCTTAAAAAGATCTTTATTTTAGCCGGGTGTGGTAGCGCACGCCTTTAATCCCAGCACTTGGGAGGCAGAGGCAGGTGGATCTCTGTGAGTTTGAGGCCAGCCTGGTCTACAAAGTGAGTCCAGGACAGCCAAGGCTACACAGAGAAAAAAAAAATTTTTTTTTTAATTTTGGCCACAATTGGAAGACACTTGTAGATATAAATGAAGGACCAAAGTCTCAAGATATTTTATCTGCCTGTGATCTGCAGAGCTCTGGAAACTGTCTGAAATAGAGTACCTGCTTAATACTTCTTATTCATTTTTGCTTTGAAATAACTTAGAAATATGCCAGACTCCAAATTAGAAGATAATTTGAGTTTGTTTACTACTCTTAGTAGATAAAAGCCGTTTCCCAAGGAAAGTGCAAGGGTGGTGACAGCTGTGATGAAACCAGCTCAGATCTGTGCGCTGCTGCACATAAGAAATACATATTAAGCAGGGACGTGGTGGCGCACGCCTTTAATCCCAGCACTCGGGAGGCAGAGGCAGGTGGATCGCCGTGAGTTCGAGGCCAGCCTGGTCTACAAAGTGAATCCAGGACAGCCAAGGATACACAGAGAAACCCTGTCTTGAAAAAACAAAACAAAACAAAAAAAAACCCAAAGACAGGCCTGCCCTAGGTAGGTATGATGGTACACACCTTTAGTCTAGCACTTGGGAAGCAGAAACATGTACTGTTAGTTCAAGGCCAACCTGGTCTACCTAGTCAGTTCCAGGCCAGCTGGAGCTAAATAATGAGATGATGTCTCAAAAATAAATAAAAAGCTGCTTTTTTTTCCCCCTCAGCTGCTGCCAAGATGCACAGTCCTTCCAACGAAGCTGAGGCTGCACTGGGGTGAGGCCCTCACTTCATCTGGCGACTAGCTAGCACTGTGCAGGCAGTCCACAACAAGGCCTTGGTCTCCGAGCTCGACTGCATCTGCTCTTCCCTCATTCTTCACGACAAGAGGCGACGGTCACAGAGGCTAAGATCAATGCCCTCATTAAAGCAGCCAGTGTCAACATTGAACCTTTCTGGCCTGGCTTGTTCACAAAGGCCCTGGCCAGTGTCAGCACTGGGAGCCTCATCTGCAGTGTAGGGGCTGGTGGGCTAGCTCCAGCAGCCGGAGCTGCACCCGAAGGAGGTCCTGCGTCAGCCACTGCTGCTGCTCCAGCTGAGGAGAAGAAAGCGGAAGCAAAGAAGGAAGAATCTGAGGAGTCTGGTGATGACATGGGCTTTGGTCTTTTTGACTAAACCTCTTGTTAACATGTTCAATAAAAAGCTGAACCTGAGGCTGGGCGTGGTGGTGCACACCTTTAATCCCAGCACTTGGGAGGCAGAGGTAGGCAGATTGTTGTGAGTTCAAGGCCAGCCTGGTCTACAAAGCGAGTCCGGGACAGTCAAGGCTACACAGAGAGACCCTGTCTTGAAAAACAAACAAACAAACAACAAAAACAAAAAAGCTGAACCTGTAAAAATAAATAAATAGATAAACAAATAAATGCCATTACAAACAAACAAGACTATCTGCCCTAAAGGATGGGTAGAATTTGGAATCAGCATATTCAAGGTAGGTTTGTTAATGTATTGGGCTTCGTAGTTAACACAAACCTCAAGAGCCATGCTCAGCTCAGCCTCTGTCTCAGATTCATTTCCTTGCATGTAATCTCAGGATATGACAAAGTCTCACCAGCAGTCTGTCTCATCTATGGCCCTGCTCTGAGTTATTCACAGGCTCTAACGTGTAGGTGTCATGGGAATGCTTGTGAGTAGACATCTGCGCTTATTAAGCAGGTGTCATGAACCCACCAGCTCCTTTGATCTTTGCAGATGTGCTTAGGCCAAAAGTAGCAAACACCAACCAGATGGTGGTTTGGGGGGCAAACCCCACCTCTTCTCTGGGCCTGTTTCTGTTAACAGAGAAATGTAAAGTGTTGGGTGGAGTGTCAGTTGTCATAGGGAACAGTAATAATGTGAATGATGAGGGAGGAGGATTGCAACAGTGAGGTTAGTCTGGGCTACAGTTGTGAGGATGCCTGATTCTTCTTGGTCCTTCCCAGGTTGGGTTGTTAAAGCTCAGCGGAAGTTTGAGAAGGAGAGAAAAGGCAAGACTGAAACGAGCTGTGGAGAAAACTGTCCAGCAGAGGGCGCAAGAAACTGAGGATGAAATGCGCCAGCTTTTCAGTTCCTTGGCAAAGAACTCTTGAAGCTCCTTTAGAGAATAGGATGGCAGAGAGGGAGTAGTTTATTTGACAACGTCTGTGGGAAATGTGTAGATGTGACCACACCGGCTGTGGCAATCAGATGACCTCTGGCCCATGTCATAGCCTTTACTCTGCTTTTTGTTTTTTGTTTTTGTTTTTGTTTTTTGAGACAGGGTCTCTCTGTATAGCCTTGGCTGTCCTGGACTTCGCTTTGTAGACCAGGCTGGCCTTGAACTCACAGTGATTCACCTGCCTCTGCCTCCCAAGTGCTGGGATTAAAGGTGTGTGCCACCACCGCCCAGTGCCTTTACACTTCTTTTCTCTCTACCCAAACCCCGGTATGTTCTGGGAGCTCATCACAGACACTGATGCTAGCTTTTGGGCTCCGTATTCAGTCCCTATGAAGAAGGAATTTTGAGGTCCTGGGAAATTGTAAACTGCAATTCCCTCCATCTCACCCCCCCCTTTTCTAGTAAAGGAATCTGTTTGCCATAAAGTAAGGGTGCCTAATGGAAGGCAAAGCTGCCCATTCTGTTTAGGATCAAAGTCAAGCATTTCTCAAACACCCCCCCTGGTCCTGCAGGGAACACGTGACTTAAAGTCTTCCTGAGCTGTAAGGATGGATACCAGGCCTTCCCTGGGAGCAAGTTCTGAGGTGAATGTTTCCTCATCCAGCTACAGAGACCACAGATCTTAGCTGCCTTTTGTCTCAGAAGCCAGGGAGGTCTTCAGAGAATAGGCACTGATGCTTAGATAAAGTCCATGTTACCTCCCAGTAATGCGCAGCATCCTTCATCATGACAGCCCGGTGTCTGCCCAAATCCTTCCTGGACAACAAGCTCACTTCCTTGCGAGATGCCTGCTCCTCTCTTGAGCCTCCCCTACTCAAATACTGTGCTCATGCCATCCCTTAGATTCGTCCAGTGTCCACCACCCCAAAGCTTCTGCACAGTGGACTGGGTCTGTGTTTTGTCAAATCAACCTGATCACATCCACATGATAGGTGTTTCTATTTGAAAACAGTCACATTGTTGGTAAAGCCAGCTATCATCTGAGGGACTGAGGCAGGAGGATGGCAAGTTCAAGACTAGTCTGGCTATTTTAGCAAGGCCACATCTCAAAAGGAAAAAAAAAGTTCAAGGGCTGGGAGTGGGGGTGTGAGATGGCTCAGCAGGCAGAGGTGACTGCTGCGCGCACGTGCATGTGTGTGTGTGTGTGTGTGTGTGTGTGTGTGTGTGTGTGTGTACCTACAATCCAGCACTCCTACTAGGAGACGGGAGGTGGGGACAGGAGAGTCCCCTGAAGCTGCCAGGCTGGCCAGCCTTCCTTCTGCAGCACTGCCGAAAACAGGAGAGACTCTGCCTCAGCCAGGAAGGAGGAGACAGCTGACACCACAAGTCCTCCTCTGACTTCCACGTGAACGCTGTGCTGTACAGTCCACAGCACGAGCTATTGCAGCTGTGTTCTTGGTTTTGAATGATGTGCTTATTAGGGAAGCAGAAGTAAAAGGATAGCTAGCAGGTGGCGGGTAGAAAGACACAGCGCGCGACAGTGATTGCTAAGAGGGCAATCGACCGGTACCATCAGGTCAGGAGCTCACAAACGGGTAGCAGAAGTCCCCGGCAATGTCCCACGGAAGCAGCCAGCTGGAGCTCTGGCTGAGAGTGTCCGAGACAGCAGAGAGTGAGGCCGTGTGAAATCACACATAGCAGAGGAACAGAAACATCACAGCAGGCGCTTACAAACACCCAGCAGAAACGACTGGGACGCTGAAGAGTAGATCTGCTCAAGTTTCTGATCCAGATTTCCAGGCAGTGCAGAGTATTTTACCCTTGGGTGAACTTCTGCCTCCATGTTCTTGGTATATGCATTTTAATATTATGGGATAAACAATAGTAATTTCTCTTGGGAACAGTTTACCTTCTGCTCTCAAGGTGTGGTAATTTTCACTCTTTTTTTAAAAAAAGATTTGTTTATTTATTTATTTATTATATATACAGTGCTCTGCCTGCGTGTACACTTGCAGGCCAGAATAAGGCATCAGACCACATTATAGATGGTTGTGAGCCACCATGTGGTTGCTGGGAATTGAACTCAGGACCTCTAGAAGAACAGTCAGTGCCCTTAACCTCTGAGCCATCTCTCCAGCCCCAGTAATTTTCACTCTTGGGTTTCCCTTCCCTCATTATAAAGCAAGGGGCATCCTCTCCCCAAACAAGGGTCTTGGAAGACATTTGACATGAATATGCTGGACTGTGGGACAGGAGAGCCCTCCTCAATCTCAGAATCCACCTTTACCAAATTTAAGATGTACATGTCAGTTTGACAATATATCACAGCACTTCCAAGCATGCACTCCTGTGTGCGCGTGTGCACATGTAAGATTGCAGGTGGCCTGAACTCAGCAGTGACATTATTAGCTAATGAAATGTAAGATTCAAGGTGGCTTGGACTTAGCCATCATAACAATAGCATTAGCTGAGCAAAGCAAGTTAAGAATTGCAGGCTGATAACAAGAGCAAACAAAGTAACAGCGAACTCAGAAGAACAAGCTAAAAATTCTCCACTAGCCTCCATCTCAACTCTGCCCCCAAGAATTTACTGCCCCTATCTCACCCTCCTTAGAATTTACTCCCTTAGACCCCCTATTGTTAGCCTAGAACTCTTTAACTAGCCATTGTCACTAAGTTCTGCTTCTGTATGTGGTATATTAATCCCCAACTCCTGCAGAACAGGGTCTTCCATCTCCTCGGAGCTTGGCGGACCCCTGTGTGTCGGCTCAATAAAATTCCTTTGCTTTTGCATTGACTCTGGACTCTGACTCTCAATTGGGCTTGCAAGAATAGACTCTGATGATCTGAGTCTAACACGCACACACACACACACACACACACACACACACACACGCACACATACACACACACACACACACAACACTGTAGCTTCCTTCCCTACGTCTGCTTCTTTCTAAACTGGGACCATAGCACCTTCCTGTAGATGTCTTTGAGGTTTTCAGCATTATTTGGATCTATTTGACAAAGCCTGTGCACATTTGAGGTGTCCAACAGGATGATTTGTATTCATGTACACTGCGAAAAGCTTCTCATTGTAAAAAACGTTTGACACGCTTAGGACCATGTCTTCGAAACATGACAGCCACCACCTTGTGTATCAGGAGCAGCTCTCCTGAGATGGAGCCTGCTGCTATTCTCACAGCAGGAAGGGGTGAGGGTGGCTGCTATCCTCCGCTTCTGTCAACTCATCAGTTCAGGTTCTGCTGGGGAATCCAGGGATTGTTGTAAAATGCTCAGCCCGGAGCCTGACACCTGCTTCAAGCTCAGTCAGCCAGTGTCAGCTCTTCACAACTACCACAGTTCAGGAAAGCGTATGAACAACGAACAGCTAGTGTCCACCCAAGCTCTATGGTCTGCAGCTGAACCGAGAAAGAGAATATCCGCGGTAGACGCGGCACAAGACTTAGAGCGGTAGATGGTAAGCGTAAGCAGTAGTGATTGGGAAATAGTGGGCGGTGAGAATGGAATGGCTTGGTTCACAATTACCTGCGCCTCCTCTCTTCAAGCGGCTTTGCTGGCCAGAACTCTTGGGGTGGGCATGCTACGTTCCTGCTGACAAGTCCCGGAGGACATCCTATACCTGGCTTTGACACTGGTTGGTGTCTCCCATGAGGAACTTTGAATGCACTACCCAAGCCAACACTAACCCTGGCTCAGCAGTTAAGAGTACTGGCTGTTCTTCCAGAGGTCCTGAGTTCAATTCCCAGCAACCACATGGTGGCTCACAACCATCTACAATGAAATCTGATACTCTCTTCTGCTGTGCATGAAGATCATGTACTTATATAAAAAAAAAATCTTTTAAAAGAAAATAGCTATTGCTTGTTTTGACCACATCTCTAGGCAGAGGGAACAGTGCATGGGAAGATCAGAGATGCCCAAGGAAAGGGACCTGGCAGGGATGTGTGAGAGATGATGCCGCCAGTCCTACATGGCCCTGATGTTGTGTACTCAGGGCTTTGATTTCAGCTGTGCATCACCACTCCTAGCTTTTTTTGTTTTGCTATGTGACGCTGGCTAGCCTGGTACTTGCTAAGTTGCTAAGATTATAGATATACTACCACACCTTGTCCTGTATAGATTTTTAGAGTTTATTTTACTCTTTGTTATGTGTATGTGTATGTATGTCTGTGTTTCTGCCCCTTGTCTGCCAGATACACAGGTTAGGGTTAGAAGTATCATTGTGAACTCATGTGTAGCTTCTATAGTTATATATACTTTTTTCTGGGTAGCCTTGGCTGTCCTAGACTCACTTTGTAGACCAGGCTGGCCTCGAACTCACAGCGACCTGCCTGACTCTGCCTCCCTGAGGCTGGGATTACAGGCATGCACCACCATGCCCCAGCCTATATTGTCAATTCAATATAATTAAAAGGTCCTGCCAGCTGCCAACTTGACACAAGCCTGAGTCATTTGGGAAGAGAGAACCTCAATTCATAAAATGCCCCTACCAGATTGACTTGTGTGAAAATCTGTCCAGCATTTTATTATTTTTTACTTTTTGATTAATGATTGTTGTGGGAGGACTTAGCCCACTGTGGGTGTTACTGTCCCTAGACAGATGCTCCTAGGCAGTATTAGAAAACAGGCTGAGCAGTCCATGGAGGAATAGCACTCCTCCATGGCTTCTGCTCCAGTTCCTGCCTCGAGGTTCCTGCCATAACTTCCCTCAGTAATAAAGTGTGGCCTGACAGTTGTTAGATGAGCTAAACTGTTTCCTCTCCCAAGTTATTTTGGTCTGTTTATGTTTTACAACAGAAATAGAAAAGAAACTAAGACACCTCTGAAAGGATGAAGGGGGTGCCAGATCTCCCTGAGCTAGAGTTGTAAGTTGTGGTTTTAAGCCACCCAATATGGGTTCCAGAAACTGAAATCTGGTCCTCTGAAGGTGCTGCAAGTGCTCATGCTGTTGAGCCATCTCTCCAGGCCCTGGCTTGGTTTTTTGAGACAGATTCTTGCACAGCTCAGGCTCACCTCCGAACTTGCTATGTAGCTCCTTAGGATGACTCTGGATCTCTGAGCTTTCTTCCTTCATCTTCCATATGCTGGGATCACAGGTGTGTGCCACCTGGCCCCAAAGGGTTAATGTGGATAGGTATATACATTGGAATCAAGCAACTAAGTAAGTATGGCAAAGAAGGGCATCCTGGTTTCTCACTGTTAGACTTTTATAAATAAACACAGGGAGGAGACTAATTTGCCTAAGTAACAGGTTATGGTTAGAGGTGTCATTGAGAACTCATGTGAAGCTATTACAGAGAGCGGTACACATCATTTTTTAAAAAAAGATTTATTTATTATGTATATAGTGCTCTGCCTGCATATATGCCTGCATACATACAGGTTGCTGAGAACTGATCTCTGGTTCTCTGGAACAGCAGATGGTGCTCTTAACCACTGAGCCATCTCTCCAGCCTGGTATACATCACTTTTTTTTTTTTTAAAGATTTATTTATTTTATTTATTGCATATGAGTGCTTTATCTGCAAAGGAAGGTATCCGATTACATTATAGATGGTTGTGAGCCACCATGTGGTTTCTGGGAATTGAACTCAGGACCTCTGGAAGAGCAGGTGGCGCTCTTAACCACTGAGCCATCTCTCCAGCCTCACATCACTTTAAAATACTGCGGTGGTTAGTTTTAGTTCCCAGTTTGATACAATCTAGAATCATGAGGGAAGGGCATCTCAATGAAGGATTGTCTAGGCTTGGTTAGTACATCTATGGGCATTATCTTGGTTACACTGAGTCAGAAGACCTACAGAAAAGAGACGAAGACATGTGTGTGTGTGTGTAACAGAACAAAAGGCCTGCCTGTACTTCCTCACTTTGTCAGCTGAGAGGGCCCAAAAGGGAGAACTTGTCTGTATTCACAAGAACCCCTAATACTCGGGTCTTGATTTATCATTTCAGCCTCAATAAAAAAACCAGGAGCAGCAGTGTGTGGTGGCGCACACCTTTAATCCCAGCACTTGGAGGCAGAGGCAGGTGCATGGCTGTGAGTTCCAGAACAACCATGGCTACACAGAGAAACCCTGTCTTGAAAAAAACCAAAAAGAAGAAAAAAAGAAAGAAAGAAAGAGAGAAAGAGAGAAAGAAAGAAACCAGGAGATCTTGGAGAGATGGCCAGTGGTTAAGAGCGCTGGGTGTGTTTCAAGAGGACCCGAGTTCAATTCCCATCACCCACATGACAGTTTACAACTGTCTACTACTCCCCCCAAGGGGACCCAATGTCCTCTTCTGGCCTCTGAGGCCACTAGACATGCAAGTGGTGCATAGACATAAAATTCGAACTTAAATTTTAAAAAGAGAGAGGGCCTTGCATGGTGGCACACGCCTTTAATCCCAGCACTTGGGAGGCAGAGGCAGGCAGATCTCTATGAGTTCAAGGCCAGCCTGGTCTACCGAGTGAGTTCCAAGATAGCCAGGGCTGTTACACAGAGAATCCCTGTCTCAACAAAACAAAATAACACAAAACAATAATAGTAATAATAAAAATAATAATAACAAATAAGAAAGGGGGAGAAATAAGGAGTTTAGTATAGTTGCTCATGCCTGTCGTCTCAGCACTTGGGAGGCTGAGGCAGGAGGTTCTCCAATTCTAGGCCAGCCAGGGATACATAACAGAAACTCTGGGCATGGTAAGGGATGGGACCATTGCTTCCTACAGAAATGGCTGATGCTAGGAAGACAGTGGGGGAGAAACAGCTGGAGAAATGGCTCAGAGGTTAAGAGCACTGACTGTTCTTCCAGAGGTCCTGAGTTCAATTCTCAGCAACCACATATGGTGGCTCACAACCATCTATTGCCCTCTTCTGGTGTGCAGGTGTACATGCCAACAAAGCACTGTATACATAATAAATAAATAAATCTTTTTTTTTGTTTTGTTTTGTTTTTTTTTCAAGACTGGGTTTCTCTGTGTAGCCTTAGGTGTCCTAGACTCACTTTGTAGACCAGGCTGGCCTTGAACTCACAGCGATCCACCAGCCTCTGCCTCCCGAGTGCTAGGATTAAAGGTGTGCGCCTCCACCGCCCAGCAAATAAATCTCCCCCCCCCCCAGACATGGTCTCTCTGTGTAGCCTTGGCTGTCCTGAACTCACTTTGTAGACCAGGCTGGCCTCGAACTCAGAGCAATCTGCCTGCCTCTGCCTCCCAAGTGCTGGGATTAAAGGCGTGTGTGAGCCACCACGCCCGGCTGATGTTTTCCTTTTTTTGAAGACAAAAATGCTCCCCAAACTTAGAGCTACTAGATTTTGTTATGCTAGGCTGACTGGCCAGTGAGTTTAAGGGATCAGCTTACCTCATGTCCAATTAATGGTTCCCCATTCCCAGCCAGACCTGATACTACAGGCCCCCACAGTGACTGCAACTTTGTTTGTTTGGAGACAGGTTTTCTCTGTGTATCTCTGGCTGTCCTGCTCTGTAGACCAGGCTGCCCTCAAACTCAGAGATCCCCGATCTCTGCTGCCTGAGTGCTGGGGTTAAAGGTGTGTGCAGCCACTGCCCGGCTGTCACTATGCAACTTTTTTATGTGTGTTGCTGATCTGAACCCAGGTCCTTCTGCTTGAGTGTCAGGAATTCTGTCCACCTGGTCATCTCCCTAGCCCCGTTTTTGTTGTTTGTTTGTTTTTCGAGACAGGGTTTCTCAGTGTAATAGCCCTGGTTGTCCTGGAACTCTCTTTGTAGACCGGGCTGGCTTCTAACTCACAGAGATCCTCTTGCCTCTGCCTTCGGAGTGCTGGGGTTAAAAGTGTTGCCCCATCACGCCTGGCCTGTTTTGTTTTCTTTACTTGGTCTTGTTGTTTTGAGACAGTATAAGATTCCTGTGTGCTGGGATTTCAGGCTTCCATCATCACGTTCCACTTTCCATTCTTTCTTTCTATCTATCTATCTATCTATCTATCTATCTATTTTGGTTTCTCGGACAAAGTTTCTCTGTGTATCTCTGGCTGTCCTGAAGCTTACTCGAACTCACAGTGATCCTCCTGCCTCTGCCTCCCGAGTGCTAGGATTAAAGGTGTGCGCCACCACCACCGGCTCTATTTTTTTAATTTAATTTTATTTTATTTATTGTTTCATTTTATTATTTAGACAAGATCTTGCTATGTAGCCCTCGCTGTCCTGGAACTCACAATGTAGACTCGATTGACCTCGAACTCATATAGAGATTCACCTCAACTCATTCCCAAATTTAAGCGGTTGTTCAGATCTCTCTACCCCTGTGAGGTAAAAGGTAGGCCTTAGCTCTATTTTATCCTAACACTAGCAAACGAGGTCCAGCTAGGTTTTACAATGCTTAGCAACCGTTGCCACGACAATTCAACTTAGCCTATGACGAAAGAAAGTTGGTGTCTTCCTCCCCTCCACCCCCCCGCCCCCCGGCATCCCAGAAGGCACCGGGCAATTTCCAGCCTTCATCCGTGCTCTATCCCGAAATGCAATGGGTCTTACGTTCTCAACCAACAGTCATTAGGGTGGTTATAAAACTGCCTAAATGTCCACGCTGGTTTAAAGCTTATCTACAACATGTTGGCGAACAAGACAAGTATTGAAAGAATGACCACAATGACTTGGCTTTAGCGAGTTTGGTCGTAAATAACGAGGTCGTCAAAAGGCCAACTTTCTCTGCATTTGCACAGGCATATTTTCGGACAGCCCTAAGCTGGCAGGTGGGGTCCTTCAGGGTCCTAGGCAGGGCACGTGCGAGAGGAAGTGGCTCTGCCTTTCCGCGCAGCTTTCGGGGGATTTCTCAACGTGGAGCCATGGGAGGCCTGGAAAAGAAGAAGGTGAGTGGGTTACTGGAGTGGTGGGACTTCGCGCTTGTCACTTTCCCTGGTCTTTGGGTTCTAGAGGTCAGGAGACGGCCGCCGGAGTGGAACTACGGCAGGGAGCCCCTGGAAGCCGGGGGAGAACTGTGACATGCTTTCTGTGGAAGGAATTGTGAAGATGGGCAGAGCCCCCAAACAACAATTAAAGAGTGTTCAGCGGGACGTGGAGTTCATCACGAAGACCATGAAGTGTTGGTGGGTGGAGGTGGATCTCGAGCTCCCCCAACTAGAACTCTCGGCACTCAGATAAAGGAGAGACTTGAATCTGCGTGCAGCCATAGCCTCCATCCGTAGCTTAAAGGGGCCCGGGCTCCTACAGAAGTAGCTCATGATTTATGTAGGGTTAGCCATTGTCACAATCTTATGAGTATCTTAGGGTGCTTGTCCTCCTTGTAGCTTTGACAGAAGCTGAAATTTGGAGGTTTCTGGTTAAGACGGTTTTATCTTTATCAGATAGAACTTGCTGTGCGACTGGGTATTGGTGGTGGTCACCTCTCGAGGGAGACTAGCAGACGTACCTCTTTCAGAAAAGGGGAAAGAGGGAGCAGGTTGGCAGAAGCAGAAGTCAGCACCCTTTTGGCTCTCTTGTCTCAGACCAGAGACTGAGTTTCTTATTCCTGTGCAATCTTCCGTTTCCTCAGCTTCTTGGTCATAATTAACGTGGAAGCGTGCTGTTTTCCTTTTCTCCTTCAGAAGGAAAACTGCAGTGGAAACTAAATGCCAAAGCCAGTAGGTAGAGAAGCCTGGCAGTGTGCGGGGCTTTGGAAAGGCATCAACATGGCTGCGATACAGTAAATAAGGCAGGCGCTGTCCAGGTGAGGTTGGGGGCCCCCTGTCATGTAACGCTTGTGATGTATTCTGCATGGAAAAGACAGCTAAAGAAAATGACTTGGATCTGAGTTATTCTCGCTTCTGTAAGGAGAAAGTGTAGGCTTGAAGGGGCTTTGGGATGGGGATGGGGAAGATGAGATGGGCTCAGGTCTTGGGCTTGCAAGTTTCTGATCCCACCTGTTTTGTTGTCGTTGTTGTTGTTAATTATTTTTTGAGGCTATAATTAATTATTTCTTCCTTTGCTTTCCCGCCAAGCCTTCCTGTATATTCCCATTTGCTCTCTTTCAAATTCATGGCCTCTTTTAAAAATTATTTGTTGTTACTACCTATAAGTATATGGTTGTACATACATGTTCCTAAATATGTAAACATAACCCGAGCCAGGTGTGGTGGTGCACGCCTTTAATCCCAGTGCTCAGGAAGGCAGAAGCAGATGGATTGCTGTGAGTTAGAGGATAGCCAAGGCAACACAGAAAAAACCCTGTCTCGAACCCCCCTCCCCCAAAACCTGCTGGGTCTGTATAATATTATATATATGTTTATATACATATATATGTTTTCAGGGCTGACCATGTGGTATAGCCAACTGGTATGGTCTTCCTGGGGAGTACTAGGTCTCCTACTCACCGTGTTCTTTAGTTGCCTGTTGCTCTTTGTGTGGGGTTTCCATCCCTTGGGCTTCCTTCCATCCACATTAGCAAGTCTGTTGTCCTTGTTCAGTGTTAGGGCAGCCGTGTTGGTGAGACTTGATGGATGTAGCTTCTGACGTTCCTAGGAGACACAATCTCAGCAAACTCCTTGATCCCCTGCTTTTAACTTTTTCCCATTCCTTTTTCCACAGTGATCCCTGCGCTGTAGGTGTGGGAGTGTTTTAAATGTGTCCGTTGGGATTGGGCCCCACAACTCCGCATTTTGATTCGTTGTGGTTTTCTGTAATGGTCTTTGTTGCAAAGAAGTTTCTTTAATGAGAGGTGAGGATTACACTTATCTGTGGGTATAAGGACAACTATTTAGAATTGTGCTTAGGGGTTATACTGTTTAGTAAGGTGGTGGTTGTAGGTTCTCTTTAAGGATTGGTGACTTTACTAGCCCTGGGTAGTTGGCTAGGTTTCTAGTACCAGACATGATTTTCCTATGTTGCGAAGATCTTAAGTCGAGGTGGAAAACTGTTGGTTCCTGCTGAGGTATTCACACCACTACTGTACCCTTTGGGTTATTGTATTAAGCTGCCTGTTGTTGTGGCTCATCGGCTGCTGTTGTGGGTAGGACTGTTGGTTGCTTGGTTGCTTCCCTCCTTTGGAAGTTTGCATGGCTCCTTCTAGTACCATGAAAAGCTGGTCCTCAGGGAGGAGGATTTCGGGTCAGAGTTAGATCAGTGGCTTCTGATCCCTGCATCTAATGTAGATGGTGTTTTCTGCAATAGGGACTTCCATCTCTGGGAGTAACCAAGGGCAACAGCAGTAGCCTGTGATGTTTGGAAGTCTCTTCCAGCAACTCAAAAAAAAGGCTTCTCAGGCCTGGTGTTAAGAGTTTTTGTTAGATGGTCTTTGACTCTTGGGGGAATTGTCAGCTCAGATGATAGAATTTCATGATCTATGTATGTTTATATACAGGCTTACTCTGCATTATAAATTTTGTTTTGATGGTAGACAGATAGTTAATAGTATAGTCCCTTTGGGCTTTTCCAGACATCCTTACTGTTACTTTACCCTCCTCACTCCTGTATTTATCTCCATTTTCCTTGTTTTTCTCATTTACATCTACCTGATCACTTGTTCCCTGTTATTCCCCTCTCTGTCCCTTGTGCACCCCCACTACCCCCACCCCCACCATTCAATGGTCCCTTTTATTTTCTTGGTTTCTACAGAATATATACTCTGGGATATATTCTCACATCTGGAGGTGCAGGGCCAGGAGCCTCCAAAGAGAGAGAACATGTGACGTTTACCTTTCTGGGTCCGGGTTACTTCCTCAGTGTGATCTTTCAGTTCCATCCACTTACGAGGCTAGACCATGAAGAAGGAACCCAATTTGTTTTTAATCTAACATCCTCTTTTTTTATTGTTTTGTTTTTGTTTTTTTCGAGACAAGGTTTCACTGTGTAGCCTTGGCTGTCTTGGACTCGTTTTGTAGACCAGGCTGGCCTTGAACTCATAGCAATCTGCCTGCCTCTGCCTCCCGAGCGCTGGGATCAAAGGCGTGCGCCACCACCGCCCAGCACCTAACACACTCTTAAGCATCCAAAAAGTGCTAGCCATTTGGAGCTACAAACTATAAGAAGGAGAACCTGACTCTGCAGGCAGCTCTCGAGGAGTCTGAGGCTAGCCTCATCTACATTGCAAGTTCCAGGCCAGCCACTCCTCCTACATAGTGAGACCTTGTCTCAAAATAAAAAGGGAAACCTGACCTTGAGGTGCTGGTGGAGAGATGTCAGCAAGCTGTCACACTCTTCACCCTGGGTGCCAGAACCATTTTGACATTTGAGGCCAAATTATTTGTTATGGAAAGGGTTTGTCTTATGCATTGTAAAGTGTTTAGCAAAGCTTAGCAACACACATCCCAATCCAAAAAGTTAAATCACCACGTGAACCAGGCTTAGTGTTTTAAATGGCAGTACATAGGAAAATGAAAGACATTTTGTTTTTCAGTATTGGGGTTAGTGATGGGATAGCATGTCAGTGTACACCACAGGCTGGCCTGGAACTCGGTGCTCCTCCTGTTTCTACTTCTGAGAATTGAAATTAAAGCTGTTTACTGCCATGGCAGGCTCAGTGGGAAATACTTTTGTTTTTTACATTTACTTATTTTTTAATTTTTTTATTTTTTTGTGTGTGTGTTCCCAAGACCCACAGTGCACACATAGAGGGGACAATTTGCAGGAGTCAGTTCTCTCCTTCCATTGTATGTGTTTTGGGATCAAACATAGGTCATCAGGATTGGTTGCAAGTGCTTTTACCTGCTGAGCCATCTCATTGGCCTCAGTGGAAAACACTCGGAATGAAAGTTGTGCCGCTCATCTTTGGCGACCCCAGGACTTAGCATGCACCTGTTCCCAGTAGACAGTGGACGCCCCGCAGAAAAGGATGGGTAGTGTTTCATGGCCGTGGGGTTATTTATAACAGGTAGTTCAGGAGGCTCTCCTTAGAGCTGACCCTGGGTACAGAAGCTCCTGCTGTCTCACTGCAGAGGAAGACCTCGTCTGGAGTGGGCGTGGGTAGTTACAGTCTCAGGCTCTTTGGGATAGGATGCTGTCTCTCTCTAGCAGTGATGTGGATGAGAAGCAGCATCCTAACACCACAGCCATCCAGGCGGCCGACAAGACAGCTTGCTTCTTGGTGGCAAGTTAGAAACCAAGCCTGTCATCTTCCTCACCCTCAGAGCATCTAGCTGACTGTTTTGAACATAGCTGCTGTCTAATGAATGAAGGGGGCTGGGAGGGCAAAGGTATGTGGCTTAGGACAAGAATTTTCTTTCCTTTTTTAAAGATTTATTTATTATTCTGCATGCACACCTGCAGGCCAGAAGAGGGCATCATATCACATTACAGATGGTTGTGAGCCACCATGTGGTTGATGGGAATTGAACTCAGGACCTCTGGAAGAGCAGTCAGTGTTCCCAACTGCTGAGCCATCTCTCCAGCCCCCAGCCCAGGTTTTAAGCTGTGTGACTTGAATGGCTGTTGTACTGAGCTCATTTCTTTCTGTGAAATGGGCATTCTGAAGGCACTTATCCCACAGGCTTGTGCGGATTAAGTGAAATAAATTGTGGAATCACTGTCTACACCAGACAGGATGTAGAGCTGGTGCTAAGTACTTCAGACCCCAGCGCCTGTGGATGCATGTCTCCTTTATGCCAGCAGCTGCAGGACAGTGCGGAGCTCCTGTGGGCAGGTTATCTGACTTCCTACAGCAATCTCCGCCCTGGAAATCTCTCTGCCACCCACCCAGACTCTCTGCTCTCTCTGGAATTCACGTTTCCCAGAGTTGTATGCCACTCACTGAAGTCATCACTAACAGATAATTGTTTGCTTTTTCCTCTCTAAGTATGAACGAGGCTCTGCCACCAATTATATCACCCGAAACAAAGCCCGGAAGAAGCTGCAGCTGAGCCTGCCTGATTTCAGGTGAGGTTGGAGAGGAGCAGGGTGGGGAGGGGTCTCATGGGGGCCTGGGGAGTGACACAAAGGGGCAGTGGAAGCACCAAGCCCCAACACCCCCAGCCTTACTTGAGCTGCCCTATGCCCTGTAATATTCTTCTTCGCCTCTTTGCTGGTGAGCTTGCTTGCTAGGTGTCTGAGGAGAAACCAGAGCTCTGGCTGTCTGCGTGTTTGCTCTTTACTTCCTGCCTTCTGACGGAAGACTTCCAGGTGTCTGCAAGTCTGTGGGTCCTTCCATCGGGCTAATCTTGACTTGCAACCACCCCCACCTCCACTGTGTGTGTGTGTGTGTGTGTGTGTGTGTGTGTGTGTGTGTGTGTGT
>OU015747.1:48411731-48460714 GCA_907169655.1 Acomys percivali | reverse complement strand
TGTGTGTGTGTGTGTGTGTGTGTGTGTGTGTGTGTGTGTGTGTGTGTATGTGGTTACAGGCTTTTGTTTTGAAGAGAAATTTTTGTTTTTTCCATAGGTTTTTGTTTGTATGTTTTTTGCAGGGTGGGCATTGAACCAAAGTCCTCACACATGCTACTCCAGCACTCGTCACTGAGCTATTTTTCCAAGCCTGTTTTTGCTGTCTCCATCTGTCTGTCTGTGACAAACTCCCATAGCGCTGACTGGCCTGAAACTCTTGCTCCCCTGGCTCAGCCTCCTGAGTGCCTGGAGAACAAGTGTGCATCACTCTGCTTGGCTCTCCCTCTACCTTTGTATGTCTGAAATGTTGACTTCTCAGTATGGCAGTCCTGACTTGGGTGCCTGTCAGCCTTTCAGTGTCCTGTCTGCTTGCATTATGTGCTTAGGAACTTTGTCTGTCAGACAGACCCACCTGAGAGATCTCAGCACAGAATGCCATGCTTCTTGGTGACTCTTGAATTCCAGGCCCAGCTGTGGCTTTGCCCGTCAGTTGATTTAACAGACGGCTTATCTTCCAGGCGGCTGTGCATCCTGAAGGGCATCTACCCCCATGAGCCCAAGCATAAGAAGAAAGTTAACAAGGGTTCCACAGCAGCCAGAACATTTTACCTCATCAAAGATATTAAATTCCTCCTCCATGAACCCATCGTCAACAAGTTCCGAGAGTACAAGGTGAGGCCTGGGTTCTAGTGGAGTTTTTGTTTGTTTGTTTGTTTGTTTGGGGGTTTTTGTGTGTGTGTGTGTGTGTGTGTGTGTGTGTGGTTTTTCTTTTGTTGTTGTTGGTTTTGTTTTTTGAGACATGGTTTCTCTGTGTAGCCTTGGCTGTTCTGGACTCTGTTTGTAGACCAGGTTGGCCTCAAATTCACAGAGATCCACCTGCCTCTGCCTCCTTGAGTGCTGGGGCTAAATGCATATGCCACCACGCCCGACGTGTTTTGCAGCTTTGTGACTCACTGACTTGGACAGGTTGCTGATCCGTACTCTAGAGGATGAGGTTATTCTACCCCAAAAGATGTCTCCAGGGTTCAGTGAGATTGCCTGTCTAAAACTCTTTTGCACAGGACCTACATATAATTGTTAAGCAATTCTGCCCCCCTTCAAAAAAGATTATTGCTATTATTTTTTGCCCCCAGAGCAAAAATGGTGCCGTTTCAGAGGCTTCCTGGTGCTTTCTGTGCTCCTCAGCCCTCCTATTCTAGCTTTGTGAGATTCTGCCAAGGCACCTGGGCTTCACTTCCATACGTAAGGAAACATTAGTGCTCCAGTGCCACCAGGACAGCAGAAACCTATTTCCACGTGGACAGAGAGTGGAAAGTAGACTAATTTAAACTCCTGCCTCTGGCTCCTCTGACAGGAAATGGGTTCTACAAGGAGTGGGCACCACCTGGTGGTCAGCAGGAGTCTGGGCAGCAGCTGTGGCTGAGTTTTGCAGCTACATCAAACAGTGCTAGAAGTGGGCAAGCAATGGGAAATGTGTCCAAGACCTCCTGTTTATAATCCCAAGTACTGTTCAGGCTTCTGAGGAGCCCTGGGGCTAGTTTGAACAGTTCTTGGGAGGAAAAGCATTTGTTGGTTTGGGAGATGTGGCCTCAGTAGTTTATCTCAGTAGGGTTTGCTTTTTGTTTGTTTGTTTTCTGAGTAGCTTGTTGTCTGCAGAGGTGAAGAGCTGGATTGGGTGGTGCCGATAGGAGTTTGCAGTAGAAGCTAGCCTTTCTAGCCTCGTCTGCTTCAATGCAGACCTGGGCTGCTATGCTTCTCTTCCTAGGTAGACAGTGTGGTGTCAGCACTGCCACCTCTGGTCATTATCATGGGTCTGGGCCCCCAAGGAATTGGCTGTTGGGCAAATCTTGGGCTGAGGGGCCTGATGGCACAGGCAGAGAGCTGTGCCAGCTTCAGAAGGCACTGAAAGACCGGTGTGTGCATCCTCCGTGGAGGAGAGGCTCGGGAGCCCTCACAGCCTCGGCCCCTTCTTCCAGGTGTTTGTCCGGAAGCTCCGCAGAGCCTATGGGAAGAGCGAGTGGAACGCCGTGGAGCGCCTGAAGGACAATAAACCCAGCTACAAACTTGACCACATTGTCAAGGAGCGGTGAGTCCTGCTCCTCAGAGTGCTGCAACTGCTGCTGAGTGTTGTCCTAGAGCTAGGGACACAAAGGGGACAAGACCACACTTGACTGACAGAGTGCTTGTCCTTTTAGAGCGTTAGACCAAAACTCAAGCTCACAAACCAGTGTCGTGATTATATGTTGCAGCATGCAGGAACTCGGGTGTACGGTAAGGTTCCACTGATTACACACCTGGAGAGAGCTCTGGAAAATGACCTGTTTGAGGCAGCCAGGAGTGAATGTTATGGGCAGAGACTGTAGCAAGTTCAAAGGTCCCATGGTGCGAGAGCCAGAACCCTGGGTTCCCACACTACAGGCTTAGCATGGTGAGGTAGTTCTGGTTGTAACTAGTCCTCACTCAGCCTTCTCAGAAGTCCCTCCCTGTCACTAACTAGCCAGTGATCCGTGCCTCTTCAGGGGGATTTGGCAAATGCCTGAAGACCCTTGTACTCCCATAATTTGCATAGTATGTGTTTGGTATCTACTGGCTAGAAGCCAGCATTGCCGGTAAATCTTCAGTGTCACAATAGTTCCCACAACACAACTCTTTGGCCTGGAACTGAGCTCCGAGGCTAGTACCTCTAGTCTGTGGGATGGTGGTCTAGGCAGCACGCGTGGTCCCAGGGATATACAAGAGCCCTGACCTGGGAGATAACAGTGGTATCACTGGATGAACTGGATGGCCAGAGGACAAGGACTACTCTGAGCGAGGACACGTCACTAACAGACATTTTGGTAGCTCCTGTCCTGCCTGTGACACAGATATTGTGTTGAAGTGATGAGGGTAGGGGAGCCAACACCTGGGCTCACCTACAAAGCAAAAAGCATCTGGTCTCCTCAGCCAGAAGCAAAGTGTAGGGGAAGCCAGGTAGTCCAGAAGAGGTGTGCTCTTGTCCTACAGAGAGTCTGGGGTGTTAGCTTTGTCTACAAAGTAGAAACCTAGGAAATGGAGGCACCAAGGAAGAAGCCAAGGGAGGTTCCTGCCTCTGCCTCAGAAACCTAGGCAGCTCTCCCTCCCCTGCCAGCTCCCTGCTCGGCCTTCCCTTCACTTTAGCCTGGCTTTAAAGACCTGGCAGACCTCTCAACTCAATTGCAATAAGCAGTGCTCTCTGGGGCCTGATCCATGTGCCCCTCAGAGACCAACATCATCATCATCCTTTTTTTTTTTTTTTTTTTTTTTTTGAGGCAGGATTTCTTTTTGTAGCCCTGGCTATCCTGGAACTTGCTCTGTAGACCAGGCTGGCCTCATAATAATCTGTCTGTCCCTGCCTCCCAAGTGCTGGGATTAAAGGCATACACCATTTCCACCTGGCCCTCCTTTATTTAATTTAATTTAATTAATTAATTTATTTTATTTTATTTTTTATTTTTGGCAACAGGGTCTCATTATTAGCTCTGGCCTGGAATTCACTATGTAAACCAGGCTGGCCTCCAACTCCCAGAGATCCGTTTGCCTTTGCCTCCCAAATGCTGGGATTAAAGGTGTGCAGTACCATACCTGGCAGACCCTTTTCTTCAACTGAAGCTTCCTAGAATGTGGTTGAGATGCCAGCGGCTCTAGGGCTTCCTGGCTTGAGGTGGGAAACTAAGGCCCTGTGTGGTCAGCTATACTCAGAGTGTGTTTAGAGCCACAAGAGCTGGGTGGATGGGTTGGCTTGGTTTAGTTGATTATGATTTGATTCTGAAATAAGGTTTTATTCTGTAGCCTAAGCTAACCTGGAACTCAATGACACTCTTGCCTCAGTCTGCCAAGTTTCCAGGACTACAGATGTGTGCCACCATATCTGGTTAAAGACACCCTATTTTAAGTCAGCAATTTTGTCCAGCAGTGTGATTTTCTAGATTAAGCTTGATCTGGATGGGACCTAGTGACTCAGGTCACAGCTCCGAACAGGACACGGTCCAGGCGTCACCACTTGGGATTCAGTGTCCTTCTCCTCTATGTCCTGCACTTGTGTTCCTCTGTCTAGAAACAATCAAAGCAGTGATGACTCTTGCCCAAGTGACACTTTGTCTGCTTCTTCATTTGCCATGACATTCCTGGAAATAGGTTCTGACTGGACATGGTCCCAGTGCCAGTACTTTACTTTGGTTCTGTCACTTACATGGATCTGCATGGTGAGAAATAGGAATACAAGACCCACTCAGGTGACCTGTAGCCAACTTGGTGTCCTCTCACTCACCAAAGGTGACAAGTGGCCAGGGTTCTTGTGCTGTCTTGAGGTTATCACAGTTCATTGGTGGCTACAGGATTGTTTGCAGGTGCATGGCCAGCTGTGAGGAAGTTGTTGCCCCAGCATGTCAAGCAGTAGCTGTGGCAGTGCCTGGCTTGGGTGTCAGGGCCTTTGGGTTGAGGCAAAGTGACTAGAGACTCTTGGAGTCCAACAGAACAGACTCAGGAGCACTGCCCTCACTGCCCTCAGGTACCCCACCTTTGTCGATGCTCTGCGGGATCTCGACGATGCCCTGTCAATGTGCTTCCTCTTCTCCACGTTCCCACGCACTGGCAAGTGCCATGTGCAGACCATTCAGCTGTGTCGCCGGCTCACTGTGGAGTTCCTGCACTATGTCATTGCTGCCCGAGCGCTGCGCAAGGTGGGCTGACGTTCTCTTGGGGAGCCCTGGACCTCCCCACCACCCCTTGGTTTTCATGCTGTCCTCCCCCACCCCTCCCAGGTCTTCCTGTCCATCAAAGGCATTTACTATCAGGCTGAGGTGCTGGGCCAGCCCATCGTATGGATTGCACCCTACGCTTTCTCCCATGATGTAAGTGTGCCTATTGGGACATCCTTGTGCGGGATCCTGCAAAGGTGTGGGTGGGGTGCTGTCTTTGGGGTTGAGCCCTTGCTGGGCTCCTGATTGTTGGCTGCTGCTCAGGGACAGCATGGCACAGGGTAGAGAATGTGCTCTATAGCCCAGTCAGTCAGTAACACCGATCATAGCAGAATTCTCAGTGTAGTCTGTACACTCAGACCCACAGGCTAACCCTACCTAAGCTTGTCCCACTCCAGCACCTTCCAGCCCTTTGAACAGCTCCTCACGTGCTGACCTCCGGCCATAGCATTACTTCACTGCTGCTGCTTAAGTAATGTCTCTACTGTTATGAATTATGTAACTGTCTGGTATGAGGGGGTCTTAGGTGTCCCCCAGGTTGAGAACCACTGTTCTAGATGGCCTTGGATATGTCCCTGCACCTTTCTGCCTCCTCAGCCTTCCTGTGAGGACTTCAAAGGAAGTCTTTGTTTGTTTTGTTGTTATTTTAAGACAGAGTTTCTCTGTATAGCCTTGCCTGTCCTGGACTCTTTGTAGACTAGGCTGGCTTCAAACTCACAAAGATCCACCTGCTTCTGTCTCTTGAGTGCTGGGCTTAAAGGCCTGAGAAAAAGAAGTCTTGAAAGGACCCGTGGAAAAGGAATTTTGCTCTGGCTCAGTTATTGTCAGTGAGGCTCACTGCCTTCTCTAACCTAGGCCTAGTCTTTGAAGCTTCCGGCCTCCCTACAATCTAACCTAGGCCTAAAATGTTTTAGCCTCTGAGACTTAAGCACCTTTTCTTGTTCTGAGCTCTGGGCTGGCTGGCTCAACTCAGCTGCTCTGGCTCAAATTTTTCTCCCAGCTGACTTACTCAATCTGGCTTTTCTCTTGGCCCGGAATTGCTCTGCTTGGCCTCAAACTAACTCAGCAATCTGCTCTAATCTTCTGGTTTCTCACTTTTCTGGCTTAGTCCATCTTCACCTAAGTTCTCTCTCTGCAACCCATCTCTCTATTTTATCCTGGTAAAACTGCCTCTTAAGTAGCTACCCCTTCCACTCTCTTTTCCTGTTCTGTCAAATCTCTGATTTGGCACGTTTTCAATCATGAGTGTTTACCTTTGTTTGGTATTAAAGGCATGTATCACCAGCCCTGGACCTATGCTTTTCTTTACTTGATACTTGCTCTATACTAGGCTGCCCTTGAACTCAGCTCTGTTTGCCTCTGTCTCCTGGATTAAAGGCGTGTTTGTATTCCAGCTAGATCACACAGACCTAGAAGGTCTTTAAATGTGATCTCTTGCCAGAGCAGCCATGTTCTGAATTAACATTCTTCTACAGACCTGGTAGTGAGTGGGTAGCAGCCTTTGTGGTTGAAGGGGCAGTGAGGACAGCTCTAGAGGCCATGTGTGCCCAGTATTTTGTACAGCTACCACCTGGATCAAGAGGTAGCCCAGCCCTTCTCAGACCCACTGGGGTCCTTAATTCCCGCTCTGCCATTGACATACCATAACAAAATTGTTTCACTCCTGTCTCCAGGGACAGGAGCACAAGAGGGGCACTTAGCACATGGCACTGCCTCTTATTAGCTTCTCTTTACGTCCTTGGGATTGTTCCGAGGGCCCTGCTAAGAGGATTCTGGTTTTGCTTTCCATGGAAACCTTATTAGCCCCATCCATCCTCTGACCCCTCAGGATCAGTGCCAGCTGGGCTTGCCCCCTGTGTCTGTCTGGGCTATTCATGGCCTTCTTTCCTGCTTATTGATTATTGTATGGAGAACAGTCCTGTGCTCCCCGGGCTCCAGAGGGTATCTGAAGCTGGAACCTGCCCTGTCTGCTGTACACTGGTGGTGGGACCTGTGGGGACAAGAGGTGGCCTTGGAGCTCAGCAGTCCCTTTTCCAGTTCCTTGAAGTGGGCTTGGGGAACCTTGGTACATGCTCCTTTCTTCTTCCCCCGTTTCTCCGCTCCTCCTCCTTCCTGCCTTACTTCTTTGGCCTCTTCTGTCTTTCCTTCTCTCTGATGTTGAACCCCCATGATGCTCAGACTGGTCTTTGTGTGTCTTTGGAGCGGTGAATAGGGCCCTGTGAGGGCCAGCCTCCACACAGCTGGCCCTGGGGGAAGGGCACAGGCTGCCCATGCCTCCTTCCTCCCAGTTTGCTGCCAACTGCTTCCTCTCAGCAAAGGGTGGTTGTAACAAGGACCCTCATGTACCCCTCCTCTGGGCAGCCAGTGCTGGGCATACAACAGTGGGGCTTGGGGTGCGGGCACGGTGTCCCTTACCCTGCTCAATACTATGGAAAATGGAGTTTATGCTCAAATACCTACCAGGAAAAGCCTGGTGGCATAGGTTGCTGCCTGATAGCAAGATGGAGAGCTAGCTCAAAGTTGTGGGTGTCCCAAGCTGAGGGGTATTATGATCATTATCAGTTTGACAGTTCTTAGAAATGTTTCCTATGTACTGTGTGCCTCCCAGTGGATAGATAGCAGGGCTTGATGGGGCTCTTGGGGAGGTCTCTCCGAGGGCAGGACCGTTCCAGAGTTGAGGTACTTGGGTCCAGTTTGTAGATGTGCTCCTTATGGGCAAAGGTGAGCTGGGCGCTTCTCTGCCTGCCAGGCGGCAGCTTGGGAAGGAGGTCTACCTCTGCATCAGCCTAGTCCCGGCCCTTAGCCTGGGTCAGAGATGGAAGAGACTGGGTCTGAGCTTCATCAGAGACTTTTCCAGGGTATGGATGGACTGAGTCCTGTTCACCTGCTATAACAAGCCACACCTGGCTTTCCAAGACACCTTAGTCGATGTCTGTCGCCTCTTCTGGACCCTGGGAAGGCTGCCTTTCTAGTGTTCCCTGAAGCAGATCTTAAACACATTCTGGGATGGGTAGGGGAGAAGGTGTGTGCTCTGTCTTTGTCCTTCTGATAGCTGAGGGAGGAGTGGGAGAGCCAGGGCCAGGAGGAGGTAGAGCAGGCTGCAGTGGAGCACTGTAGACCAACCCCCCTTGGCTCTGTCTTGGCTTCCCTTTACCACATGGTACCCAGAGCCTTACTTGTGCTTAAGATGCCTGTGGGTTTGTGGGCATAACATCTACCCCCCACCCCCATACCACCATGTGCTAACGCTGTAGATGTGTCTGTCTCCTTATACCTCCAGCATCCAACAGATGTGGACTACAGGGTCATGGCTACTTTCACCGAGTTCTATACCACTCTCCTGGGTTTTGTCAACTTCCGCCTCTACCAGTCACTCAACCTTCACTACCCACCCAAGGTAGAGCCCTAGCACCTTCTTACTTAGCTTAGACCTAGCCTTTCTGTGCCCACACTGAGGCAAGGGGCTATAGGTATCCTCTTCCCTCTTCCCAGCTTGAAGGTCAAGTCCAAGCAGAGACAAAGATCAGTGAGGACACATATGCATTGGACTCTGAGAGCTCCATGGAGGTAAGAGGGCCTTCGGGAGCATTGGCCCTACATCATTCCAAAAGGGCTGCCTCATAACTTACCCATACAGCCCAGACCAGATGTAGCCTGCAGCTATTTTTGCTCCCCACCCCACACCCAGATGCGATTTGCTGCCTATAGGCAGGCCACCCTGTAACTCTGCTTTCCACCTGCAGAAACTGGCTGCCCTCAGTGCCAGCCTGGCCCGAGTGGTGGTGCCTACTATAGAGGAGGTGGAGGCCGATGAGTTTCCTACCAATGAGGTGAGTAATGTGCTGCCTTCCAGGAGTGCACAGGTTGGGACAGGGTGGGGGACAGGGCCAGCACCTAGGAAGCTGAGTTCTAGAAGGAAGCTCCAGTCCTGTCTTCTGGTGGAGCTGGATGGTCTGGTGCTGTGAAGCTTGGTCCCTTCTCTGCAGGAGACGACAGCGCAGGAGGAAGACCGCAGGAAAGAGCTGGAGGCACAGGAAAAGCACAAGAAACTCTTCGAAAGCCTGAAGTTCTTCCTGAACCGCGAGGTGCCCCGTGAAGCGTTGGCCTTCATCATCAGGTGGGAGGCTTTAGGTAGCCCATAGCTCTGCCTGCACGGTGTCCAGTCTCCCTCCTGGCACGGAGTCTGCTGGTAGCATTGTGTGGGTGCCCCCACTTCTCACGGAGCCGTGTGCAGGGTGCTTGGCCAGACACCAGACAGACCAGCTCAGGCCACTGAGCTAGGGGACAGCTGTTCTCTTGCTAGCTGAGGTCCTTACTGAACCAGGAGTGCAGGCGTTATTTCAGACAGGAGGTTCTGGAGCACTCACAGGAGCTTCCTACAGGAGTGGCTTTGTAGGTCCAGGGAACCAGCTTCCAGGACAGACAGCTCATGCCTAAACGGCTTATTGGTTTCCCTCGTCCATGTAGGAGTTTTGGTGGTGATGTATCCTGGGACAAGTCTTTGTGCATCGGAGCCACCTATGATGTCACAGACTCCTGCATCACCCACCAGATCGTTGACCGGCCTGGGCAACAAACCCCCATCATTGGCAGGTAGGCTCTTCAGGCCCTCTAGGGAAGACGGTGCATCCTGGGCCTTGGTGACGCAGTGGTACCTCTGCTTGTTCCCATGTGACCTTTCTGTGCCGGCCACTCTGCACCAGGTACTATGTGCAACCCCAGTGGGTGTTCGACTGTGTGAATGCGCGGCTCCTCCTGCCTGTGGCAGAGTACTTCCCTGGGGTGCAGCTGCCTCCACACCTTTCGCCCTTCGTATCTGAGAAGGAAGGAGATTACATTCCCCCTGAGAAGCTGAAGCTACTGGCTTTGCAGCGGGGAGAAGACCCAGGTGAGCTGGGCAGGGACGGGTGGCAGTATGGACAGGCTCTTCTGCGTGGCCTTGGCACCTGTGCCCAAGCTGGCCAGTCCCCTTGGCTGTAGACTTGGCAGACGCCAGAGAAGAGGGCAGCGGAAGCAGAAAGCCCTTCAGCCTTTTACGCATTTGCAGTTAGTCTGGGGTTGGCATTTGGAGTAGCTGAGCAGGGTGACCTAGCGTTGCCAGTATTTGCACAGGTAGCAAGAATGGTCAAGGGAGGGCCTTCGAGTTTTCCTTGAAGGCAGCTGAGCTGGGTTGTGGGAGCTGTTGGGGCCGTTGGTGGGGAATCCTTGAGCTGCCTTTGGAATGCAGGTAGGCAGCAGGGTCAGAGGTCAGTGCTAGGGCTGCCTTGACCCTGCAAGGGAAAAGCAGGCGTGTAGGCCTTTCAGAAGTCATGTGCTGTCTGTAGGAAACCTGAAAGAGGAAGAGGAGGATGAGAATGAGGAGGATGAAGAGGATGAAGACAATGACAATGAAGGTGATGGTGACGTTGCAAGGGAAAATCAGGAAGAGGAAGATGTGGAAGCTGATTCAGAGGAGGAGGAGGAGGCGCACCTGTCATCCTTGGAGCAGCGAAGGCTGGAAGGAAAGGTAGGGAAGCAGTAGACAGCCATGTCTAGGAAGCAGCCACGTAGCCCAGATGCCAAGTCCACATGCACATGCAGCTGCCTTGTTTCCCCAGAAGCCCCAGGTCGTGGCCGGCACTGTGAAGCTGGAAGACAAGCAGCGGCTGGCCCAGGAGGAGGAGAGCGAGGCCAAGCGCCTGGCCATCATGATGATGAAAAAGCGGGAGAAGTACCTATACCAAAAGATCATGTTTGGCAAGCGGCGCAAAATCCGAGAGGTAACTTCCTGCCCTCTGATGAGGAGAGCGCAGGACTGTGGGCTGCGTCCAGACCAACCTTGGCCCACCGGACCAGGCCTCTTCCTTCAGGGGTTCTGTCGATTCAGTTTTATGCAGCTAGGACTAGAAAGCAAGGCAGGCCTCGCTCAGGCTGGGCAGTTCCCACCACTAAGCACCATGGCTGTCCTGAGGATGAGCTGTCCGAGTGGACTGAGGGCATCTTTCCCAAAGACCACGTGTGCTTATCCAGAGTGTTGGCTGGGGGTTCGCTTGGTGGTAGAGCACTTGCCTAGCCTTCACAAGTCCCTGGATTTGATCACAGAACTGTAGAGAAAAGGGAAATTCAAAAGCAAATGTGCACTGAGGCCCCCAGAAGTGGCTGGCAAGTGCTTTGGAGGGGACACCACCAGATCCCTGTTAAATAACAGTTACGTGGTGCCTTCTTGGGTCTTTCCATGCCCTTGTGGTGGGGTCTGTTCCCTGTAGTGTCAAGTTCAGGGAACAGCAACTCCTTGCCAGCCTCTGAATGTTCTTAGGAGCACTGCCTGTGGCCCAGGAAGGAGTCTCCTCCTTGTGCCTTCTCTGCCAGCCCCCGGGAAAGGTTTGAGTGATACTCATCCGCCCTCAGGGAAGCTGGTGGAAGAGTGGGCCTAGATTCTCCAAGCTGGAGATTTGTGGACCACAACATAATGAGCTGTATAGGCAGTAGTGGGGCTCTGCTCACTTACCCTGAGATTTGAGTTGGGATCTGTCTTTGTTAATTTGTTAGCTTTTCTAGTTCTGGTAGTAACAATAGCCCCAGTAAAGGAAGAGATCCCTCCCTGCTCGCCCCTCCCCCACCCCGGGCCTGAGTTCTTCCTTCTTTCTTACAGGCCAACAAGCTCGCAGAGAAAAGGAAAGCCCATGATGACGCCGTGAGGTCTGAGAAAAAGGCCAAGAGGACAAGGCCTGTGTGAGCTCCAGTCATCCCTCACTGAGATTTGGACATGCAGAAGCAAGCTAGGGAAGCAACACACCAGCCAACACCCTCATACTTTTGGTGGTGTGTGGCTAGTCCTAGCTTCCTGTGGGGTTCATGCTGGTGTCTGGGCAAAGAAGCCTTCACCCAACCCAGTCGTCACACCAGGAGCCGTCTGACATCTTCATTTTCCGTGGCTTTCCACAGCCTCCTGATAGCTTGTGCCCATGCTGTGCTCAGGACGCTGTCAGGGAGAAAAGGGTGGGGAGCTTCTGCTATTAAATGGCTGGACTTCCGCAGCCAATTGGATTCTGTGTTCAGAAGCCTCCCTGGGGTTGGAGACAGTCACCTGGACAGACCCTGAGGGGCCCAGGCACACTAGAACTCTTGGGTCCAAGGATGGTAAGAAGGACATAGGCTTCACACTTGCCCTGGCCTGGTTCTTGTTTCACCTCAGGCTCTACTCTGAACCTGCTTCCTCAAGTTAGGGCTTGAAGTTCTGGAACCTTCCCACAATGCCAATTTTAAAAGTCTTTTAGGCTTCTCATTCTTTGAAGCTGGGCCCTCCCAAATCAATCGCTAATTGAGACAGTGCCTTATAGCTGGATCTCATGGAGGCATTTCCTCAACTGAGGCTCCTTCCTCTCTGATGGCTAGCTTGTGTCAAGTTGACACAAAACCCAGCCAGTGCAACTGGACACACACACACTGGTCAACTTTACACTCAAACATCATATTAAGCCACAACCCTTTCTTACTCATCCCCAAGATCTCACATTCAAAAAACAAATTACTATAAAGGTCCTGCAGTTTTTACAAATTCAGACACATTAAGATTTCAGTCTCTTTAAAACGGCCAATCTTAAAAATTCAGTCAACTGTGGGCTCTAGTAAAATACTTTGTTCAAGAGGGGAAATCAAGGCATAGTCAGTCACAAAGCAAACCCAAATTCCAACCATCCAGTGTCTGGGATCCACTTACCATCTTCTGGGCTCTTCCAAAGGGCACCCGGCATTTCTCCACTCCACCCTCTGCAGCACACACAGCTTGCAGGCCCCAGCCAGCTCCACTGTGCTGCTGCGGTGCCGTTCTTGGTGGAATCCCATCGTGCTGGCTTTTCCAAAACTGCTGGGGTTCCTTGCTGCAATTGGGCTGCACTTTGACCTGTCGAGCTCTACTGGTCCCAAGCCTCAATGTTGCATGACCCCTTCAGTCCTGGGCCTTCAACTGCTGCAGAGGCTGCACCTTCACCCAAGGCCCCTCCTGGCCTCTCAGTGTCGAGCCTCAGCCCTTCTCCATGTCTTCTTCTTCAAAACCACCTGAGACTTTCACATCACCACGTCCATGGCCTCTGGAATGCAGCTTCTTTGTGCTCTCAGGAGACAACTTCCCACAAGATTTCACTTCAGTGATGCTTGTTTTGTTTTTGAAACAGGGTCTCTGTGTAGCCGTAGATGCCCTAGAACTCTCTGTAGACCAGGCTGGCTTCAAACTCACAGAGATCCGCCTGCTTCTGCCTCCTGGTGCTGGGATTAAAGGCGTGCACAATCACCACCAGGCTCTGGTCTCTCTAATCGCCACTGATTTCTTAGCTCAGTTAACCAGCATCAACTGTCCCACTAACACAGAACTTCAATGGTTCTGGTCTCTTGTTAGTCATGGCTGACTCCTCAGCCCTAGCTAACCAGAACAACAGAATCTCAAGTCAAAATAGCAAATAACCCTGATAACAGAGTCTTTACATTTTTCTCTAAAACTTCACAAGCTGGTCCTCCATCTTCTGTACATCAACATTATCTTTTACGCTCTTCAGGAACTAACCACCAAGCTCTCTTTTCTAGTCCAAAGTTCTGAAGTCCTTCCACAATCCTCCCCAAAATATGGTGAAGCAATACCCCAGAACTAGTGCCAACTTGGTCTTAGGATTTCTGTTGCTGCGATGAAATGGATGAAACACCATGACCAAAAAGCAAGCTGAGGAAAGGATTTAATTGCCTTGCACTTCCATATTGCTGTTCCCTATTGAAGAAAGCCAGGGCAGGATCCTGGGGCCAGAGCTGAAACATAGACCGTGGAAGGCTGCTGCGTACTGCTTTGCTTCTTCCCCTGGCTTACTTAGCCTGCTTTTTATAGAACCCAGGCCACCAGCCCAGGGATGGCACCACCCACTGTGGCCTGGGCTGTCCCCCACTGATCATTAATTGAGCAAATGCCTTAAAGCTGGGTCTCACCGAGGCATTTTCTCATCTGAAGGTCCATCCTCTCTGATGGCTGAGGCCTAGGGGTAGTATGTATAGCCTAGTTTTCTACCCAGATATGGCCACTGCTGCTCTCTCAACTTGTGAGCTCTGTGGACCTGCCTTACAGGGTTCCACCTTCCTGCTTCGTTCCTAGTCCATGCATCGTGACAGGGCCAGGTCTGCCATTATTCAGTCCTTTTCAGGACACTCTTCCCAAAGCCACTCCCCAGAGGCTGTGATGCACGAAACAGGGTGGGCTGGGCTCTGCCTTCCCTGAATCTAAGGGTCTGGTAGCCTGGTCTGCCTGTTTTGTACTGGCTTTCCATGTGCCACAGTGGCTGCACCTCACCTGAAGAGGGGGGTGGGGGCAAGAGTTTGGGCAGGCTTTGGCTTGTGGACCCAATAACCCAGGGTCCCCCAAACTGGTGGTCTCACTGTATATGTGGGATAAAGGGGCTCTTATCTGATGCCATGCTCTGGTATGGCAGCTGGGAGAGGCACGAACAAACTTTGGAAGTTGCAGCCTATATACAGATGATGACTCAGGTCTGCGTGGGTAAATGTGTATTTAGGGCACACGGAGAAAAGAAAGCCCATAAGATACGGAAGAAGACCTGGCAGCCAGGCTGATGTGGAATTTTCCCCATTCCAGTGTTGCCTAGAAATGTTGGGGGCAGTGGGACTCAGACGTGGCCCATGCTCCTCTGGATGGCCAGCTGGTTTTGTATTGCCCACAGCTGGGGCTAACTCCAAGCGAGTTCCCATCCTTGGTTCTGCTTTGGGATGAAGGACATCCTGAACCTAGACAGTCATCAACTTTCCTACTTGCTCACCCTCTTGAGGATGCCCATCCTTAAAAGAGGGAAGTTAGCTGAGCCGTTTTAAGTGACAAGACTCTTTGGAGCCAAGCCCCTACCCTGAGTCGGCCCAGGGATCCTGCACCTGTTTTCCTTGGGTACCAAAAATGTCTTCCTGGCCTTCACAGAGGCAACAAGAAAGACCTATGTTCCACTGAACCCTGAGGAGCTCCAGTGCTCTCCATGAAAGGCTGGCCTCTAGTCCTACAGTCTTTCTCCTCAGCCCAGGCTCCCCTCCCCAACACTACCACCAAGCCCCAGGCACCCTCTATTCCCTTCTAAGCCTGGCTGAGGACAATGGACCCCTTGGCCCTTCGGGGACAAATGGGCCTTGTTGGGCTGGCGGCGGGGGCGTGATATTGCGCCCTAGGGAGCTGAATACGGCTTCTGTGCCTCTCAGGCAGGCGCGCAGTGGACAAGATAGGGGGAGGGAGCCGTGGTGGCCATTGGCTGTGGCGCCAGGGGCTGGGCCAGGCTGCCAGCCTCACCTAGCCAAGAGTGTTGAGAGCCCGTGAAGCAGCCGCTGCGGCGGCGGGGCGGAGGCTTGGTCCAGGCCTGCCAGAGCGCGGGGCCCCGGCAAGTGCGCCCCGCCGCCCAGTGTGCGCCCCAGCGGCGGCGGCGGCAGGGGGCGCCGGGGCCGACCCCTGTCACCCCGAGCCCAAGGAGAACCAAGGGCCAAGGTATGTCGGGAGGTCTAGCACTCAATCCGGCTGTGCCCTGCCTCAGCCTACTACCTGAGCCCTCTGCCTACACTACCCCAATAGACTGGGATAGCGAGCTCTCCCAGCGAGGGGTGTAGGAAGGCTACGTCGTGTCCTGCAGGCTCAAGGCTGGTTGCTTGCCCTGCTCTGGGTACTCCTCCACCTAGGACCCCGGAGTCCCTGAAAGTGGAGTGGGTGGGGCTTGAAAAGCCTGGCTGCGGCACTCTCCTGAAACTGTGAGTCCATTAATGATTAATCCTCTTGGACACCATGGCCTGGGCCTAGTGAAGGGGGAGGGGCAGGGATCTTCCCTCTCTTTTCCCAGAAGGGTCCATCACAGCAGAAACTGGGGGTCGTGGGCAGTGACAGACTCTGGTACTTGGGGAAGACCCCTCGGATCCATGGCTTCCTCTCCCCCTCTCTCCAGGAGGTGAGGACGGGAAAGATGCCTTATGCAATTGCACAGTTCCGGAAGGAGTCCTGGACCAGTGCTCCATAAAGGGTTCCCCAGGTTGGTCTGTTCCCTTAGTGAAAGTCCCTTCTTTTCCCAGTGGAGACCCTCCTCCTTCCCCCTGAGCTGCCTGTGGTCACACATCTGGCTGCAGGAACCCACACTGGGAAGGGCAGCCAGCCTGACATCTGACACCTGTGGTTACTGTGGTGACGGTGAAGATGCCGTGGAAATCAAGAGAAGGGCGGTGTGGAGGGAGACCCAATCAGAAAAACTCAACCTCTTCCTCTTTGGAGCGAGTGACCTGAGGGCCAGAGGGTCCTGCAGGCAGCACCTGCACCCCTCAGCTGATCTGTACTGTGCCCTACAAGGCACCGTACCTACTTACCTAGAGGAAGAATGCTGAGTCTTGGGGACTCAGTGAATTGCTGAAGGAGCCTGCCGGTAGTTGGGCACGGCTTTGGTCCCAGCACTTGGGAGGCAGAGGCAGGTGGATCGCTGTGAGTTCGAGGCTAGCCTGGTCTACAGGGCGAGTCCAGGATAGTCAGGGCTACACGGAGAAACCCTGTGTCAAAAAACCAAAACAAAACAAAAAAAAAAAATTGCTGAAGGGCACCCAGCTCAGAAGTGGTTCAGTTTTCTCCAGATCACAGATTTTTTCAGTATCCCATTTCAGTATCCCAGCCTCACCCAAGGGTCCTCTGCTCTCTGAGCCCTCCCTCTAGCATGACATTGGTGGGAAGAAAGGCAGGAACGGAATAGCAGAGCCCAGCTACCAGCTGTAGCTTTAAATATACATACATATATATGTATATATTATATATGTGTATATATACATACATATATATACATATATACAATACATACATATATATTATATATGTATATATACATAATATATAATGTATATTAGTGCTCTATCTGCATGACAGAAGAAGGCATCACATGCCAGTATAGATGGTTGTGAGCCACCATGTGGTTGCTGGGAATTGAACTCAGGACCTCTGGAAGAACAGTCAGTGCTCTTAACTGCTGAGCCATCTCTCCAGCCCCCAGATGTTGCTTCTTGCTTAGGAATGGCTCTGCCTAGGGGAGAGTGCCTACCTCCTTGGAACTTCTTTCCCTTACTGGGTTCTGTGCTGACTTGTCATACAGAGATTAATCTGCCTCCTGCAGTGCCCCCCACTGGGCTCCAAGGCACAGAGTCAGTTACCCTTTGCAGGAGAGCAGTGAGTCACTTGAGAGAATGGCTCACAATTGGTGGGCCCGTAGGCCCCACCTGTGACTTGTGACCAGCTTCTTTTAAAAAAAAATATATATTATTTATACAATATTCTTCCCGCATGCCGGAAGAGGACACCAGATCTCATTATAGATGGCTGTGAGCCATCATGTGGTTGCTGGGAACTGAACTCAGGACCTTTGGAAGAACAAACAGTGCTCCTAACCTCTGAGCCATCTCTCCAGCTCTGTGACAAGCTTCTTGCTTTGCCTTAACACCATGAGAAATATGAATGGCTCCAGAGAGGACAATGCAGGATGGAGCAGAAACGCTCCCAAGGGTCGCCAGACTGGAGACCTCTAGGGTCGTCAGGTGGGAGCTAATAGCCTTTTCCAGGAGTTGTCTGCCTTCCACAGCTACCTTCAGGGCAGAGAGGTTAGGCCCTCGGGTATATACCCTGACTCTCTGGGACACTCCCTGCCTGCCTCAGTTTTGCTGGGTGTGGAATGTGAGTGGTCAAGGCAAGTTGATATAAAGGGTGGGATACATTTGTCACTGAAAGGGTAGGGTGGCAACTACATTGATGTAGATCACAGCCAGCCCCACTCCTGTGTGCCAGGGACGGAACCAAGGGCACCGCATGCCTCATGTTTCTGGATCTTCTCATCACGGCTGAGAGAGCATAGCCGCACCATTAAGTTTTAGGAGAGAGAAAGGGTTTTGCCAGCGACCACCCTGCAGGAGTGGAACAGTGGGTGTTTTTAACGAGGCCACCCCATGCTATGTGTTTATGCAGTCAAGCGCATCTTCAGACTGTGACTGGTATTGCAGGATATAGAGCACGGCTACTTTTTGCTGAATCCTCCATGCTCAGTCCTGGGGAATCTATATATTAAGAGGGTTGATGGAGTGGCTTGACTTCTTCCTGGCATCTGTGATTTGCCACTTCCCACTTGAGCTGCTTTGTGTACTTGGATCTGCTACCAGGAAGGCTAGTGGTTTTGCATGGGCAGGGTAGTATCTCAGAGAGAGAGAGAGAGAGAGAGAGAGGGAGAGAGGGCTGTGAGTGTGTTTCAAGTTCTGGCTTTGCCACAATTACTGGGCCTTTCTCTGTTTGTTCTGTAGGGCTGGCATATATACTGTGTGTGTGTGTGTGTGTGTGTGTGTGTGTGTGTGTATGTGTGTATGTATATTGTGGTTGTGTGCTTGCCCTTTGGAACAATAGGTTGCTAGACATGGTGGCACATGCCTATATTTCTATCATTTAGGAAACTGAGGCAGGAGCATAGCCAGTTTGAAATCAGTCAGGAACATAGTGAGCTGCTCTACACAGTGAGACCAGTCTCACACACACACACACACACACACACACACACACACACACACACACGAAGAAAGGAAAAGAAAAAAGAAGATGACCTGAGGGAAGGAACATTCTGGCAGTGTATAGTGCAGGCCTGGAAAAAAGGAGAAGCCGTGGGGGTCTAAAAAAAAAAGGATTGCTGTTTGATTAAAAAGAGGAATGGTCCTGAAGTCCTGACGTGTGTCACTTCTTCAGGCTGGAGTTCTCACAGGAGTCTTTGTGGGCACGGCAGAAAGCAGGGGGCAGGTGTTAGAGGAGGCTCAATCCTGTGCTAGCATTCCTGAAGTGGGCAGTCACCTGTGCTGAAGTTAGAACTGCCGGGCAAAGGGCTGCGAGTCATATCTCACCTGCTTCAGGTACAGGAGCAATGAAACGTCATGTTGATTGTGTATCTGACAGCAATGGCTTGTCTGTGAAAACTAAACAGCTCATCTGACCTGTGAGGTGGATCCAAGAGTTAGTACTACCATTGGCTGCGATCCGTAAACACTTTTTAGGTTAAAAGCGTTGTTCTGTTGGGAGTGGTGTCTCTCTTTTCTTTAGCTCTTAATCTTTCAGGCTGGTAGCCTTGTTATTTGGGGCTGCTGATCCTGGCAAGAAAACGTTCATGGGGGCCACTGCTCATGGCCAAAACCTTGCAGGTAGCCTGGCTATTTGGGGCCACTGAGCATGGTGAGAAACTCTATCAGGCTGGCAGCCTGGCTATTTGGAGCTGATGGTTGTGGAGGGGAAAAAAAAAAAACCTCTAGAGGAAAAGAGTAGCAGCAGAGATTTGAACTCTGGATTTTCAGATTCAAGGTCTGAGGCTTTATCAATTGAGCTCTCCAGCCCTTCTGAGGGATTGGAAAGGGTGGGTTTAAGAGGACGTATTGAGCCCTTTCTACCTCCTCTGCTGACATGGTGCCCCTGAAAAACCTTGTGGTGAAGTGGGGCACGGGGAAGAAGCAGGATTTGAAGTTCACCCTTGACGGCACCCATCCTGTAGAAGGTGGGCTCATGGATGCTGGCAGTTTTGAGCAGTTCCTCTAGGAGAATGGGAAAGCCGGGAATCTTGGTGGAGGGGTTGTGACCATCAGACGAAGCGAGAGCGAGACCACTATCACTTCTGAAGTGCCTTTCTCCAAAAGGTATTTGAAATATGTCACCAAAAGTTTTTTTTAATAAGAACAGTCTTCAAGGCTGGTTGCATGTTGTTGCCAACAGCAAAGAGAGTCGTGAAGCGTGTTACTTCAGATTACCCAGGAGGAGGACGAGGATACAGACCCATTAGTCTGGGATGTTTTGTATTAATTCATAAATAAAATTTAGGAACAACAACAACCAAAAAAAAAAAAGAGGGTGTATTGAGGTGAGGGAAATTTCTGTTTCTAAAACTGTGATGGGTGGACTAAGCTGGATTTTGTGAAAGGCTATTTTAAATCCTAGAGGGGACAGGGAAGCTATTGGTTGGTCTTTAAGGTGAGAGGGAGAGATGGAAGCATCTCCCCATATAGGACTTTTTCTCTAAGTGAGGTTGTAACGCAATGGCCACAGCCTCCTGGCAGAGAGGTGGGCTGTAGCCTGGGACTGGCTCCATCCTGTTAATGAGAGGGAGTACTGAAAACAAAAAGCAGTCAGTTATTTTTCTTTTCTTTTTTAAGACAGGGTTTCTCTGTGTTAGCCTTGGCTGTCCTGGACTCGCTTTGTAGACCAGGCTGGCCTCAAACTCACAGTGATCCACCTGCCACTGCCTCCCAAGTGCTGGGATCAAAGGCGTGTGCTACCACGCCCAACAAGTTGTCAGTCTTGAAGGGAGAGAGAGAGAGAGAGAGAGAGAGAGAGAGAGAGAGAGAGAGAGAGAGAGAGAGAGAGGGAGGAATAGAAAAAAAAAGCAATCTTTGATATCTATCACCAACAAAGGGACATTGCCATTGCCAGCGATGACTGGGACACAGACAGGGTGAGCCTCCTAGGGGGAGAACCCCAAATTCGCATGGTTTTATTAATTGCCCTAAAGTCTTGTAACCAATTTTGGCTTAAAGGCATGAACTGTTAGGGGTAACAAGTATTTAAACAATTTTTTGAGAAACTCATGGCTTCACCCCCAACCACCCTCAGGAATGTGTAGGGGAAGAAGACTGGAGAGGGGGTTAGGATTCCCACGCCTGACGTCCTGTGCCCTGTGGGTGGGCAATCCAAGGGACGAGCCAGTTTGGGTGGACGCTGTTGCCACTGCCCCCAGCACAGTGACCTAGGGAAGGTCCAGTGGTGTCCCAATGGTACCTGCTTTGCCCATGACGCATAGCAGGCTTGGCGTCCATGCACGTAGCAGCCAGGGCCTGGAGCAAGGCGGCACGGTGTAGACAGAGCTGGGCTGTCGTTCTGAGGCTGTTGTTTGGGAAACGGAAGTGTGGAAGTTTTTCTCTGGCAGAAAAGAGTTAAGTAAGTGAGTGTGAACCAGGCCAGGATGAAGAGGGCCTGGCCTGACGTGGGTGGGTCAGTGCTTGCTTTGTGAGCAGAAGGTAGTGGAGGCCCTCTGAAACAGAGAAGCTGAGGTGGGAGCCCCGTTCTGTCCTCGAGGACACGATGGCTGCTTCAAGAAGAGCCGGCTGCTTGCTCCTGCAGATGGACCACTTGTGATGAGCCGAGCGGCGCAAGAAAAATGGCAGCCATCCCACTTGGCATGCTGGTAAACTGCGAATTCTGGTGAACTGGGCTCTTGTGATCCAGAGGGAAGAGTTGTTGTACTCCAAGCTTGAATTACACAGAGATGTATCTGGTTAAAATGACCTGTTGGTTAGCCTGGCGTGGTGGCGCACGCCTTTAATCCCAGCACTCGGGAGGCAGGGGCAGGTGGATTGCTGTGAGTTCGAAGCCAGCCTGGTCTACAAAGCGAGTCCAGGACAGCCAAGGCTACACAGAGAAACCCTGTCTCGAAAAACAAAAGGAAACAACAACAACAACAACAAAGTGACCTGTTTGTTGGTATGCCTGCTCTGCTCTTGTAGAAGAGGCTCCCTGGCCAAAAAGTGTATCAAATACCCACAGGGTGTCATCTCAGTCCTGATTTCTCGTGGGGTTAATATTAACTGGGAATGCTTGGGGTTCCTGAAATTCTGGCTCCAGATTGGAGTCATGAGTAAGAGAGGCAGGGCACGCCGTGGTTTTTTTTTTTTTTAATATTTATTTATTTATTGTATATGAATGCTTTATCTGCAGAAGAGGGCATCAGATCACATTAAAGATGGTTGTGAGCCACCATGTGGTTGCTGGGAATTGAACTCAGGACCTCTGGAAGAGCAGTCAGTGCTTCTAACCTCTGAGCCATCTCTCCAGCCCGCACACCATGGTTTTGATTTGAGGGTTTTGTTGTTTTTGTAACAGAATCACGGAGGTTGCGAAGCTGTTGTCTCTTAGAGAGTGGGGGGGGGGGGTGAGAGGCCATGGAGTTTCGGCTTCTCTATTTTTTTGGTGGGCTTCTGAGAGGTTGGGCTGTTGGGGTCCAGAAAGAGGGTGAGGGAACCTTAGGCCAGCATCAGCGAGTGCCCCAACAAGTGGCTTCAGTTGCTCTGCAAACCACACCTAGTCCCTCACAAAGGCGCAGATAGGTCTTAACTCCCTCAGAGTGTGGAAATTTAGGCTTTTTAGGCTAGGGGACACCTACCCTCCCCCCCCCCCTGGAGCTTCTGTTGCCCTATGTTGTTGGTGCCAGCTGGCGGGGGGGGGGGGGGGGGCTGGGTTCCACGTTGCGGAAGTAGGGGATGGTTTAGGTGCTGCATGGATGGACCTTCAGACAAAGGTCCCTGTTCTCACTCAAGGTCAGCTTAGAGCGCTCTCGGGAGGAGGCCTATGCTCTAGGCCGGGGTGTAAAAAGAGTTTCCCACGAAATGTTACAGTTTAGGTCTTTTAGAATGAAACCGCCAGTATTAGACAGCAGTGGAAACTTGGGTGTTCCAAAGGCCTGGGATGGTACCACGGTGCTAAAGCTCTTTGGTTGAGCTGCTGTGCTAAGCTGGGCAGGGGGTGCGGATAAGTGTTCAGCAAGGCTAGTTTGGTGAGACTCAGGCCCAGTGGGTGCTTCACCAGCGGGCAGTGGAGAGGGCTTCAGCGGATGCCAAAACAATTCTGCAAGCTGGTGACCAGCAGAAGCTCGGGAAGGCAGCAGCATGTGGCAGACTGATGGGCAGTCAGGCCCCAGTTCTGGAAGCTCAGCGATTTTGGCGTTCAGTTCTTCACAAGCCCTTCCTGCCCCAGAATAAATGGACTGAGAGAGCTGATCTTGATTCATGAACCAGGATTTATAATCTTTGGGCGGAGGGGAGGGGTTTGTGGATGTATGTGTCTGATTCGATGGGGCTAAGGGTGCCAGGATACTTGATTTACGTGAAGCAATACAGTCCCTCATTTGCATGCAGTAGCATGGGGGGAGGGGTGTGTCCTATCACAAGAAGAATGTAGTACTTAGTTATCCTATGGGTGGCGGAAGATCTCCTTAGCATAAGGTGGGGTATTTCCGGGGGTTGTCAGATCAGGCGAAGAGAGAACCCCTCTACGAAAGGGAGTTGATCGTCATCGACAGAGCTCCATTGGCTATCTGGAAAAGCTTACTGCAGTGCCTAAGCACGAGTGTCAGGCTAGGAGACTAAACACTGTCTTCCTCTAAGGCCCTGGACAGCACTCCAGCCAATCCCATATGTGTAAAATGGGTCCAAGCTAGGTGCCTGACCCTATTACTTGCTTAGGCAGGCTGCCCAGAGTGACACACACCCTTTGATGAAGGGCTTAGGGCTCCGAAATGCCATGCTTCCACTGGCCTTCTCACTCTGTTAGCTATTACCCTGGGGCCCCTGTAATGAGCAATAAACTTCCATGGCTGCTGTGTCTTAGCATCTTCAGGTCCGAGTTTCTGGCAGGTGTTCATTTGGCCTATGACTTTGTGGCTCTCTACTCTGCCTTGGTGAGCCTTAGTTTCTTTTTTTCTTTTTCTTTTCTTGGCCCCCTAGAGCAGCAGGGAAGCTTGAATGAGCTGCCCCCATAGGCGGATCCAGTTTCCCCCACAGCCTTCAACCTTGCAGTGGCTGTGCCCTTGGCCCAAGGGCACTTAAAACCTGGCTGAGCTCTTGGGTAAATGAGCTACCTACCTAGCTGTTAGGGTCTAGAGAGGGGCAGAGAACACCCAGGGCTGTCTAGCCAGAGGACAGAAGACCAGGGCGCCACCTGGGCATTCCATTCACTATGGGGGGGAGGGTGGGGGGAGAAGGAGATCATAAATATTCATAAGCACTGGGGGTTGGGGGGATGGACAATGGAGTCAGCCAGCCGCCTGCTGGGTGTCATTGGAGCATTCTTGTTCTGACTGCAGAGGCAGCCTGGGTGTTGGAAGAGGAAAGGGGCAACCAGCCACAGCTCAAGGTGAGTGTGTCTCCTCTGCCTCAGCACCAGAGCAGAGGGTCTGTGTGTGGTGCTCACACTCTCAGCCGGCTTTACCATCCTGGGCAAGTGCAGGCTCTAGTGGGTAAGTCCTGCTTCTCCTTGGTCCTGCAGGGTCCTCGCTGAGCAGGAGGAGGTTGTGGGGTCTGGCTCGCTAACAATTATTGGAATGATGTGACAGGGACAACCAATGAAAATAAGGACCTATGAGGGACATGACATGGGAACCATCTGTCTAAGAACCCGGATCTGTCATCACCATGGGCAGGAAGAGGTAGAAAACCCAGATTCTAGCCGTGCCTTCTACTCCCCCGTGCTGGGTGCCCTTGAGGATATTCTTGGCTTTTCTGAGGTTTGGCTTCTCTGGCTTCTTTGGAAACCGAGGTCTCGGGGCCATTGGTTGTCAGTTCAGTAAATGTCTGTCCTGTGGCAGCTTTGTGCCTGTGTGTGTTCCATTTGAACATTCAGCATCCCATGATGACATTGCACTGGTATTATTTTGGAGAAGAAATTAAGAAGGAAACAGGCTTGCTTAGGGCATACAGCAAGCTGGAGTGTGTGTGTGTGTGTGTGTGTGTGTGTGTGTGTGTGTGTGTGTGTGTATTAATGCTTAAAATTTATATTTAGTTACTATAGGGAAGAGGTGAGAGTGTGGAGACCAGAGGATAATTTCTGGGACCTAGGGAGCACACTTAGGTTTCAGTCTTCGTAGCAAGTACCTTTACCAGTTGAGCCATCTAGCCCTCCTCATATTTAGTTTCTATGGGTCTCTGTATAGCTCAGTCAAGCCTCAAACCCGGCATCCTCCACCAAACTGTTGGGATTGCAGGTGTGCACCACATACCTGGCTTCAGAGCTGGGCTTTGGGACCAGAACCCAGCCTGGGGGGGTGGCTCTCACGTGCATGTTCCTGTGCGTGCATGATCCTCATGTATGACTTCCATGTTCGGCTTGCTCATGGTAAGGCATGGGAAGTTTATTTATTTGTCCCTTTGAGACAAGGCCTTGATCTGCAGCCTACTTTCTCTGGCCTCTAACCCTACATCCTCAGTCTTCTGAGTGCTCAGACCATAGGTGTGGCCCACCCACCACACCCAGAAAATAGCAGCACAAATATTATAATTATTATCACCCCGACCATTATCATCAGCATTGCCATTCTCAGTGCCGGGGGGGGGGGGGGGGGGGGCAGAACCCAGGGGCTTGTCTGTGCCAAACAAACACTTTACCACAAAAACTACATAGCTAAAGCTTCATGGGGCCTTTGACATACATGCCACATATGACCCTCGTGGTATGTGAGGGCACCCGGAGGCTATTTCCCTGTGTAGCTGTCACTGGTGTGGTAGGTGCCCGAGCAAGGATCTTGCTTATACTCTTCACCCAGATACCCAGGGCGTGGGGTGTCATTTATCAAACATTCACCAAGTGCCAGGCTCAAAGATCTCTGAGATGACTCACCTGCAGCAGGTCGTAAATGTGTGTGTGCGTGCGTGCGTGCGTGCGTGCGTGCGTGTGTGTGTGTGTGTGTGTGTGTGTGTGTATGTGTGTGTGGGGGGGGAGAGGTGCCTCTCCTGTGAGCTAGGAGTGGGCCCTGATCAACAATGACGACAATGATTGTCACTGCTATTAATAATTAATACTCTGCTCACCTGTCATTGGAACCCCATAGCTTCGGGGTTGCTCTCCTTTAAGCCAGGCTCTTGGGTACTGGCCAGCCCTAGTCTAGCCTTAGTTTGCCCAGGGGCTCTTCCATTGCTCAGGGAAGGGCCTGCCTTCCCTTCGTGGCTACTGTGTATCCACCCTTTGCTGGAGGAGACTGAGACTCAAGAGAGCAGGAGTTTTATTGCCAAATTCAGAGGCCAGGCAGCAAGATGGGTGAGGAGCCTTGGGCTCCCTCAGGAAGCTGGTCCAGGAGAGCCAGCCAACCATTGTCCCTTTCTCCTTCTCATCCCTTCATATTATTGGCTGTCAGCTCTGCCCACCAAGGGCAGAAAATTCTCTGTTCCTAGGAGCCTCGTTCACCCCATCTACAAAATGGGGTGATGGTACGCCACAGCGGCATCCACTGAGTGGAGTCAGTTAATGGCTATGGAAAAGCTCCTGCCCCAGGCCTGGCTTCTAGCAGAAATTCAAGCGGCCTCTATCAGGCCTCAGTACTCTCAGGGACTCGGTGAGGTTTGGAAAAACCCAAGCAGGAGAATGAGTGAATCGGTGAATCAGTGATATTTCCCGGGTGAGGGAACACACCGCCCCCGGGGTGGGATCAGGAAGCGCCCCCTCCCCATTGGCAGTTTAGGATGCTGGTCTGCCCCCTACTGCCAGTCCTCCACCGTAGCCCTCTACCACGGCAGCTTCTCGGAGTTCCGGAAAGTACCCCGGTGAGTGGGGCTGAACAGGGTGGGACCCCAGGCTTAGCAGCGAGCCAGCTATGAGAACTTGACACCTCTAACACTAGAGAAACGAAGACCTAGCGGCTCACTGTCTGTTCGGGGCCGAACCTTGGGCTGTGAGCCTGCTTTCCGGTACCCCCAGCAGAAGGCTGGAGGCTGACTGGAAATCTCCGTGCAGGTCTTCCCAGTCCGATACCACCATTCCTTGCCCAGAATTTAGGAAGATTGTAGCCAACACTGAGTAATACTGGTGTACTGACCGCTCAGGAGCCTCCCCAGGGGTCCAGCCAGACTCCTCTCCTCAACTTCTCTTCAGTTTATAGATGAGAAACAGACTCGAAGGGGATCCCTGGCTTTGTCTGAAGTCCGTGTCAAAGCGCAGCCCTGAAGGGGCGTGGTGGCGCACGCCTTTAGTCACAGCACTCCGGAGGCAGAGGCAGGCGTTTCTCTGTGAGCTGAGGCCAGCCTGGGCTACAAAGTAGGCTCTAGGACAGCCAGAGTTACATAGTGAGGCCCTGTCTCCAAACAAACCAACCAAATACTGAGGTCCATACCTTCCCTTCCTGTTTTTTGTTTATTTAGTTTGGTTTTTGTGACACCTTCTTATAATGTAGCACAGGCTGGCCTGAACTCTTGACCCTTAGCTTCCCCTGGGATTACAGTCATGGGTCACCACATCTGGTTGCACTTTGTAAACTTTAAAATGTGGCTGGGTGCCTAGCTCAGTGGTAGAATTATTTAATTTATTTTTTAAATAATTAATTTTATTTTATTTTATGTGCATTGGTATGAGGGCAAGGATATCCGATCCTTTGGAACTGGAATTACAGTTGTGAGCTGCCATGTGGGAGCTGGGAGATGAACCCCAGGTCCTTTGGAAGAGCAGTGTTCTTAACCACTGAGCCATCTCTCCAGCCCCCAGTGGTAGAATTCTTGCCTGGAATACCGGAGGCCCTAGGCTTATCCCAGCATTGCTTAGGGAAAAAGGGGGTTGAGGGCAAAAATCCCAAACCTGACCTAAAGGCAACGTATTATCCATTTCCTTGTTAAACAGTATATGTGATCCCTTTTTAAAATGCAACTGTTGTGAAATGAGTAATTTAGATGAGTATTTCTTTCTATACTTCTCCCCAGGTGAGAGGTATCTCCCCAGAATAGACTCCGGAAATGGAGAACACAGGTTGAGATCCTTAACCAAAAATCTAAAATTGAAGATGATATAAAATCTGCAACTTTTTGAATTATCAACATGACGCCACAAGTGGAAAACTCCACATCTGACCTCATGTGATAAGTCATAGTCAAAACATAGGTACATTACAAATATTGTATAAAATTATTTCTGGCTATGCATTTTAGGTACATAACTAATGAATTTCATGTTTAGATTTTGGTGGTTACCAAAACATTTTGTATGTGTGTACACATGTATAGGTATATGCATGTGTCTTTGTATGAACACACGTGTGCAGTGGAGTTCAGAGGTCACCATGAGCAGTCTTCTTTGGTTGCTGTCTACCTTACTTTTTGTTTGGTTGGTTGTTGGTTTTTCGAGACAGGGTTTCTCTGTGTAGCCTTGGCTGTCCTGGACTTGCTTTGTAGACCAGGCTGGCCTCGAACTCACAGTGATCCACCTGCCTCTGCCTCCCGAGTGCTGGGATTAAAGGCGTGCACTACCACCGCCCGGCTTCATCCCCCTGCCTTTCTGAGGAAAGGCTCTCAGTGAGCCTGAAACTCAGTGACTGGCTAAGCTGGCTGGCCACTGGGCTCCAGTCGTCCTCCTATCTCTGCTTCCCAAGAGCTAACACTAAAAGGTGGACACTGCTCCTGGCTCTTGTTTTTTAATGTGGTGTCAGGGAAATGGGGCTCATCTTTATGCCCCAGTAGTTAGAATTTCCCCAGCTGTACCATCTCCCCAGCCCCTTTAAGATATCTCTTTTTGCATATGAAAAATAACCCCCGAAATAAAAAAGTGCAAAGTCCACAGGGCATGGTAGCACACGCCTTTAATCCTAGCACTCGGGAGGAATGCCAAGGCCAGCCTGGTCTACAGAGTTCCAGGACAGCCAGGCTTACACAGAGAAACCCAGGCTTGAAAATCAAAGTAAATAAACAGATACATAGACCAGACTAGTGTCAAAAATCTCAGAGATGTGCCTGGGATGAAAGATGTGCACTACTTTGCCTGATTAAGATTTATTCTAAAGTAAATGAATGTGTGTGTGTGTGTGTGTGTGTGTGTGTGTGTGTGTGTGTGTGTGTAAAACCCCACAGGCCACCAGACCCCATGGAAGCTAGAGTTGCAGGCAGTCGTTAGGCTCCTGATACGGATGCTGGGAACTGAACTCAGCCCAGTTCATACTCTCAACCACCACAGAGCCATCATCTCTCCAGCCTCCTGCTAGTATGTGGAGATAGGACCTCATGTAGTCCAGGTTGGTCTCAAACTGGATATGTGGCTCAGGCTGGTCCAGTCTTCCATATGCCAGGATTTGCTTTCTTCTTTTCTTGTTTCCATTGCTGGAGAATTGAATCTCAGCCTCAAGTATGTGTTTTCAAGTTGGCTGGCTTTTCTTCCTTCCTTTTTTTTTTTTTTTTTTTTTTTTTAATCTATAAATGACCTCTGGGAATGGACTTGGTGCGTATGGTGTACCGTTGTCCCTTGCTGATGCACACTGAGGTTGTTATCTCTCTCCTTCTTTCTGTTTCTAATCAAGTTACCACAAACACCTGCGGAACACATGACTTAATGCACTTGTCTCTCCAAGTGTCTCCATAGAACAGTAACAAGTCAGTGAGCCTCACAGACAGCACTGCCTTCTGCAAACGCTCTCCCTGGCCTTCACCCAGCCGCACAGAATGAGCAGTGCTTTTCTTGTCACAGGAGAGGGGAAATTTCCTCCTGTGTGGATTTCTCGTTCTGTCCTTTTCTGTGAGGTGAACGTCCTCATCGAGAGGCCAAGGGCTCAGAGATTGCTGCCACCTTTTCTGGGCGTGGGCCTGGGGGAGGGGAGGGCTTCTCTTAGCAAGCAGTCATGGGTGCCTTAGCTAACTTTCCCAGGGAGGTTACCTGGTGGTGCAGCCTCCAGATGCACTTGGTAGCATGCCACGCATGTGGTCACAGGGCAGTGTGTATGACCTGCAGCCTCAGGGGCTTGGGAGCATTAGCTCCCAAGTGGAAAGTTTCAGACCTTGGCTTTACACCCATGGGGAGGAACACCTCTACTACCCCCCCCCTGCCCGCCCCCCCCCCCCCCCCCCCCCCCCCCAGCTTTAACTCTCTCCTGGACTCTGATTCTGTAGCTTGGACCTCAACCATTACCTCTCACATCCCTGTCTTCTGTGGCTACGGCCACTGTAGCCAGATTAAACTACACCCCCTGCCCCCAAACAAATAACACAACAAAAATGCACCAAGATATCCTGCTAATATGCTATTAGTTTTTTTTTGTTGTTGTTGTTGTTTTGGTTTGGTTTGGTTTTTAGTTTTGTTTGTTTTTAAGACAAGGTTTCTCTATGTAGCTCTGGCTGTCCTAGAACTCACAGGACCAGGCTGGCCACAAACTCAGAGATCTGCTGCCTCTGGCTCCCTCGGACTGGGATCAAAGGCGTGCATCACCACTGCTTAGCCAAGATAGCAGCTTTCAATATAAGCACCTTTCTTTCATGCAATATTTAGAACACAACTATACAACTAAATATCTCTTTTTTTCTTTTCTTTTCTTTCTTTGTTTTTGGTTTTTTGAGACAGGGTTTCTCTGTGTAGCCCTGGCTGTCCTGGACTCACTTTGTGGACCAGGCTGGCCTTGAACTCACAGCGATCCACCTGCCTCTGCCTCCCGAGTGCTGGGATTAAAGGTGCGTGCCACCATGCCCAGCTTCTTCTTTTTTTTTCTTTTAATTGCAGCAGGGAGGATGGTGTAGGGGACAGGGAAGGCTGGCCCTACCTTCTGAGATAGAAAAGATGGTAGCCTTCCCTAGGAACAGGACCTGGGGCACAGGACTGAGAGGGGTTTCTCTCCTTCTGTACCCCCAGAATGAGTTCATTGTAAAGCCCAAAAGGTCCTAAAAAAAAAAAGGCAGTTATCCCCCATGTCCGTACTAGCCAGCTGGAAGTTAGAACCATGCTCTGCAGAACCTTCTCCCTTCCGGTCCTGCCTTCTCTCCTTGAGCTGTTGTCCGCTGTCATCTGCTGTCACCTGTTCCGCTAACCTTCCAACCCTGTCATCACCCTGTTCAGAGCTGTGGCAGCTGCAGAGACCCCGGGACCGACCTCCTGACCCTTCTCCTCTGTCTGTGCTGTCCCTCGCAGTTTCCTGAGATGACTCTGCTGCCGAAGAAGCCCTGGGAGTTCAAGGCCAAGGGGCTGGTGCTGGGAGCGCTCTTTACAAGTTTCCTGTTGCTGTTCTACTCCTATGTGGTCCCTCCACTCCATCCCAACATGCCCGTCACGTGAGTGGCATCCAACAGTGGGAGGTGGGTAGGGCATCTTCCTGGTCCACAATGGAAGCTTCCGTTTAGACAGCTACCCTGTACCACCTGCACAGTGCCATGCAGGCCAGGCATTCTGGCAGAACTCTTGGTGCAACCCAGGCCTCGGTGTGCCTCAGTGGGGAGAAGGGCAGAGCCTGGCCCACAGAGCAGGAAAGCCACCTAACACTGTGTCCCGTGCTTGAATTATAACCTGAGGCTCCAGTGCAGGCCACAGCAGGGGCTGGGATAGAGCCGGAGTATGGTTTGTCCCAGAACACTCATCTGCCACAGAGGCTGGATTCAAACTTCTCGAGCTTGGCCCTATGTGACTGTGCCCCTCTTCCTAAGCAACCAGGCTATCCCATCTCCACAGGAGGCTGCTCAGCGTATACCTGGTGCAGCCTCTGCCTCAGTTAGCTGTATTAAGGTAATCTGGAAAAAAAATGTTGCCAATAACTGATTTAAAACAAAACAAAACAAAGGGCTGGGGAGATACCTCAGCAGGTTTTGTTGTTGTTGTTATTGTTCCTTTTTGAGACAGGGTTTCTCTGTGTAGTCTTGGCTGTCCTGGACTCACCCGAGCGCTGGGATTAAAGGCGTGTGCCACCAGGCCGGGCGATACCTCAGCAGTTAAGCCCACTGGCTATTCTTCCAACGGACCTTGGTTCAATTCCCAGCAGCCACCTGGCACCTCGCAACTGTCTAGAATTCCAGTTGCAGGGGAAGCTGGCACTGTCACACAGAAAGTGCAGGCAGAATACCAGTGTACATAAAATAAAAACAAATTATTTCAAAACTAAACAAAAGCCTAGAAATTTCGGCCCAGTTGCAGCTTAGCTGCTAAAGTGCTTGGTCCAGCTCCTAGCTCCCAGCTCCCTGACGGTGCGGTCACCAGCAATGCCTGACCCCTCTCCATCCCTGTCTCCCACAGGACCTCAGAGGCTGCCGCGCCCTGCTCCCCTGCCCCCAGTGAGCCAGTGGCGGCCACTCCAGCCAATGGCTCTACTGGAAGGTGTCAACCTAGGCTAGACATCGTGTTTGTGAAGACCCACAAGACCGCCAGCAGCACGCTGCTCAACATCCTCTTCCGCTTCGGCCAGAAGCACGGGCTCAAGTTCGCCTTCCCTAATGGCCGCAACGACTTCCGTTACCCGTCCTTTTTCGCGCGCAGCCTAGTGCAGGACTATCGGCCCGGGGCGTGTTTCAACATCATCTGTAACCACATGCGCTTTCACTACGACGAGGTGCGCGGGCTGGTGCGGCCTGGCGCCGCCTTCATCACTGTCCTCCGGGACCCCGCGCGTCTCTTCGAGTCCTCCTTCCACTACTTTGGGTCGGTGGTGCCGCTGACCTGGAAGCTGTCCAGCCGCGACAAGCTGGCTGAGTTCCTGCAGGACCCGGATCGCTACTACGACCCGAAAGGCTACAATGCGCATTATCTCCGCAACTTGCTCTTCTTTGACCTGGGTTATGACAGCAGCATGGACCCGGGCAGCCCGCGCGTGCAGGAGCACATCCTGGAGGTGGAGCACCGCTTCCACCTGGTGCTGCTACAGGAGTACTTCGACGAATCCCTGGTGCTGCTCCGGGAGCTGCTGTGCTGGGACCTGGAGGACGTGCTGTACTTCAAGCTCAACGCGCGGCGTGACCCGTTGGTGCCTCGGCTCTCGGGCGAGCTGTACCGCCGTGCTACTGCCTGGAACCTGCTGGATGCACGCCTCTACCGCCACTTCAACGCCAGCTTCTGGCAAAAGGTGGAGGCCTTCGGGCGAGAGCGCATGGCACGCGAGGTGGCCAAGCTGCGCCAAGCTAACGAGCACATGCGTCACATATGCATAGATGGTGGCCAAGCAGTGGATGCCGAGGCCATCCAGGACTCGGCCATGCAGCCCTGGCAGCCCCTGGGCATCAAATCCATCCTCGGTTACAACCTCAAGAAAAGCATTGAGCCGCAACACGAGCAACTCTGCCGGCGCATGCTCACTCCTGAGATCCAGTACCTGTCTGACCTCGGCGCCAATCTCTGGATCACCAAGCTCTGGAAGTTCCTTAGGGACTTTTTAAGGTGGTGACGACGTATCTTGGCCCTTCCTGCTGCAGAAGGGCCAGGCCAGGGAGCTTCTGTCACCTAGCCTTTCCCCAACCACACTGGTGCCACCCTGGGGTCCCCCTAGGGTCATAGCTGACCGGGACTGGTCTCTCTGTACAAGAGAGGGCCTAACCTAGAAATATTTAACTAATTATGCCATTTAAAAAAAAAAATTAAATCTCCTTTATTTCCAGCCTCCTCTTACATGAGGAGACTCAGAAGTAAAGGAATTTGATGTGTTTTTGTTAATCGGCCTCACTGTGGTGACTGGAGGGGTTCTGGGATGGGACCTTTGGGAGGGTGTCTGTGGGATGGAGCAGAGGGCCAGTGACCTAGGGTGCTTGTTACTTGCTGGAGTCCTGTGTGGTTCAGGGAATGTCACAAGCTGCCGAGACGTGGAAAGTCATGCGTGTGGCTGAGCACTGGTTACATCCCCGCTCCCAGCGGGTGAGTGCTGTGTGGGCATTGTTTTAACACAAACATTATGGTTATCTCATGTGATGAGCCAGGAAGGAGGCAAGGTTTCTGCTAAGGTTGTATAGCAAGTACGTACTGACCTGTGCGGCAGAAGTGATGGCCAGATTTAGAGCAGAGATTAAAAACCAAGGCATGCATGAAGTGTGCGTGCGTGTGTGTGTGTGTGTGTGTGTGTGTGTGTGTGTATGTATGTGTGTGTGTGTTTGCACGTTTGCTCGAGTGTGACAGGGAGGCTGGGAGCATTTCACTGGGGCACGGGGCAGTGGGGCCTGAATCACACCAATTCCCACAGTAACTCTTTGAGGCAGACACGATTACTGTCCCTTTCCAGATGTGGGAACTGACATCCTAAGGGGGGCGGGGAAGGGATTTGAGGGGGGAGGGAAGGGGGAAGGTCACATCAGACTCAGGGCTGCGTGCTAAAAACTCCTCCAGTACTTTCCATTTTCTGCCATTCCCACTACACCCAATGGTCCCTTTCTGGCCTACAACTAGCAGCTTCTGTCTCCACTGACCCTTCACTCACTGCTATCCCAGACTCTGCTCTTTAATCTCAAAAAACGCCTCAGTGTCCACCCAATACCCCACATTTGTCTGAATCCTCTTGTGGATTGTGCCCAGAGATAAAGATGGCTGCCAAGTCATTTGAGCATAGCAAGATGTCACCAGGGTTAGCTGTAAGTCCCTGCACGAAGTGGCCACCCCGACCCCAGTCACAGCCCTTTCAGGGACACAGGAACCTAACTAAGGCTTCTAGCAAGGGAGTAGCATGAGTCACAGCCAAGTGACAATTGTGGCCCCTCTTGTGCCAATTTCAATCTAAGTGTTGGTATACCCAGCCTGGATGTCTGACAACTTCCTGGTTTTATAAATCCAAGGTTTGGAAGGTGGACTTAGTTTCCCCGGGTCGCAGAGTCAATCAGAACTGAGCTGTCAATCTGAGAGCTGTAAGATCCTAACCCCTGCTGGGTGTGGGTTGATTCTCTCTCTTGAGATTAAGTTTCCGGCCCAAGCAGTGTAGGGAGACGTTAGGGAGGCCAGCTGTTCCAGTGTTTTGTGTTGCTTTTTTCGTTTCTTCAAGACAGGGTTTCTCTGCGTAGCTAGACTTGCTTTGTAGACCAGGCTGGCCTCGAACTTACAGCGATCCGCCTGCCTCTGCCTCCCGAGTGCTGGGATTAAAGGTGTGCGCCACCATACCCAGCTTTGTTCCAGCAGTTTTTGACACCTTCTGGATTGCCTTCATTTGCTTGCTCTGTTTTTTTTAAGACAAGGTCTCATTATGAAGCCCTGGTTGGCTTTGAACTCACAGAGATCTATCTACCTGCCCCTGCCTCCCTAGGGCTGGCATTAGATTTCTGTGTTCTTTTTATTTTTTTTAAGATTTATTTATTATTATTTATACGGTATTCTGCCTGTATATGAGCCAGCAGGCCAGAAGAGGGCACCAGATCTCACTATAGATGGTTGTGAGCCACCATGTGGTTGCTGGGAATTGAACTTAGGACCTTTAGAAGAACAGCCAGTGCTCTTAACCTCTGAGCCATCTCTCCAGACCCCTGACACTGTTCTTGTTTTACCCCTGAACATTCCCTCTTCTAGGACTCTTCAGCCCTTCCACAAGAAGGTCTGGCCTCCCTGCCCATCGGAGCTACCACCTCCACTTTCATGACCTTGTAAAGGTCTACTGTTCTCTAAAGTCCCGACCTATGCAGCTGATATTTAAATTATAGAGGAAAAGGCCAGGAAAACACTGCTGGGGCTGGAGGCTGGGGATGCTCAGCGCTCAAGAGCACTCACTGCTCTCCCAGAGAATCTGAAGTTGCTTCCCACGACCCACCCCACAACCACTTATAACTCTAGCTTCAGGGGATCCCACGCCCTTTCCTGACTGCCGTAAGTGTATGCACACACACACACACACACACACACACACACAAAATCAATGAAAGATTATTCCTAGGAAAATATATATTTCACCCAAATCTATATGATAATTTTCTTGCTTTTATTAATCAGAGAGGCATGTAGTGTAAACATAACAGTATCTTTATTTAGAGTAAGAAACCTCATAATTACATCTCTTTGGGCCTCAAAGAGCCTAGAAATGCCAATTAATTATTAGTTTATGTTACTATATTATTAACTATTATTATGATTGTCATAGCTGGGCTATTGAAGATCCAAGGAGAACAACTTTGGCAGATAGAAGGTTCCAGAAATGTAACTTACTCCCTCAGCACTTACTGTTTGCTGGGCCTAAGAGCTCTGCAGTCATCGACACACTTATTAAGAAAGCTAATATTTGAATGAATGGTTGGTGGGCGGTGAGCAGTGTGGGAACACAGGTGACCCTCACTGCTTCTCCATGTCTTAGGGTCACAGAGCAAGGCTGGCAGAGAGGAAGCAGGTTGGAAACCTAGATCCATGTATGGCTAAAACAGAGATGTCCACAGCTTGGGAACCGATGTCTCAGCACAGTCAGAGAGGTCCAAGCCCACCTCCCTCCCCCACCGGAGCATTTGAATCATGGCTCGGTGGGCTCCAGGTGTGTTTTTACTGCTGCTGGACAGCAGAGGCACCTGGTGTTGAGTTTGGACTTAGCTGTAACATCCCTGGCTGTGCGGACTAACTAGCGCATACTTGCAGCAAACGAGCATCTGTTGACCTGATGTGTGACCTCAAAACAGGGTCACAGTAGCCCGCTTCAGAACGCCCATGAAACCTCCTCTCTGTTATTAACACAGTTGCAGCCTGCCCATGTACATGTTGAGGTCCCTTACGACCAGGATCATAAAGATTCCATAAATCTGGGATGAGGTAATTCCACAGGCCCTAATCTAGGCTCTCTGTTGTTCCTATAAAAAAGATTAAAAAGGAAGACAGACATTTGTTATCCCTGCACTCAAGACTCTGAGGAGGGGCTGGAGAGGTGAGTCAGCAGTTGAGAGTCCTGGCTTGCTGTTCTTCCAGAGGACCCAGATTTAGTTCCCAGAACACATGTGGTGGCTCATAACCACCTCTAACTCCACCATCCTCTTCTGGACTACATGGGGGCATACATCCATGCAGATGAAATAGCCATACACATAAGATAAAAATAAATAATATTTGAAATAGTAAAATATAAATAAACAAACCAGGATAGGAATGTAGCTTGGTTGGCACAGTACCCACATAGCAGGCAGGAAGCCCTGGGCTCAATTGGCTGGTACCACATTAACCGGTCATGGCAGTGCATACAGTCCTGTAATCCTAGTAAGTGGAATGTGGAGGAGAATTGTGAGTTTGAGTCCAAGCTGGGCTACATGAGACACCCTCTCAAAAACAGAAAACTAAAAGAGAGGCGATGTCATGTGACTAACGGCAGAGCCCACAGAGATGTTGAGCAAGGGATATGGAGGGGCGAGGAGAAATAGCAGCAGGTAGGATGAGGCAAGGAAAGTTCTACCCAGAGTCTCAGAAGAGACGGACGTGGCGGGCGGGCGGGCGTGGTGGCGCAAGCCTTTAGCCCCAGCACTCGGGAGGCAGAGGCAGGTAGATCTCTGTAAGTTTGAGGCCTGCCTGGTCTAGAGTGAGTCTAGGACAGCTAAGGCTACACAGAGAAACCCTGTCTTGAAAAACCAAAAGCAAGGACACGGCTGCTCAGAACCTGATTCCAGGCTTCCATCACTCAGGGTTTGTGACATCAGGTGAGGAAGGCCCTCTCTCTCTCCAAGGGCTGACACTGCCTGCATGAGACCCCACCCACTCCTCTTTCTTCAGCTGAAGGCCACGCTTGGGAGGAAGCCAGCACAGCCCCTCCTGACGTTAAGCCTGTTCTCGCTTCTGTTTTCTGTTGCTATGACAACGGGGTTGGGACATTTGCGTGTTGGGACCTTTGCACCTGTGAGGGCCTCGCGCTCTCCTAACTTGGCAGAAGGCAGAGAGGTACAAGGCAGGTGATGCTTCCTTATCTCGGCTGCTCTTGTAAGAGCTGACCTTGCCTCAGGAAAACTGCGGCTATCCCAGCGCGGGCAGGGTCCCACAACCTTGTCGCCCACACAGATCTCTTCACCTCTCCGAATTCTTACATTGGGAACTGAATTCCAGCACGAACTGTAGACGGGGCAAACTACAGCGAGACAGAGCTCAGCCTCGGGACGGCCAGGTTTTCAGAACTATCTGCTTCCTTCACGTTCCCAACACCGAGCCTGCAGCCTCCAGGTTCACAGGGTTCCCCCTCCGAGCTCTGCTCGGATATAATGTTGAAGTGTCAGTCTGAAACGTCCTGCCTCTGGCCTCTTCTAGGATCCTATGGGCACAGGTGATTCCCATGCCTAGACAAATGCCTGGCACACCGAGGGTTGTATTGTATTGGTTTGTTGTTTGTTTGAGACAGGGTGTTGTTATGTAGCCCAGGCTGGCCTTAAACACATGGCACTGCTCCTGCCATAGGCTCCCTGGTGCTGGATTGCAGGTATGTTTCTACCATATCCAACTAGGCTATTTTTAAAGTTTTATTTACGTGTTTCTGGTTTTTTATTATTTATTATTTTAAATTATTTTTAACTATTATTTTAAATTATGTGTATGTGTGCTTGTATGTGAATATGTACACATGTGATGTCAGATCCTCTGGAGCTGTCCCATGTGGTTGCTGGGGAACAAATTATGGCCTTAACCTCTAAGCTACTTGTCCAGCCCTCCTCAGTTTTGTTCTGAGTTTGTTTGTTTTTGCTTGTTTTTTTTTTTTAATGTACGGTGTTTTGCCTACTTGTCTGCGCACCAGTGCATGCAGTGCCTGAAGAGGCCAGAAGAGGGCGCCAGAGCCCAAGGAACCAGAGTGGGAGTGCATGGCTCGCTGTCATGTGGGAATTGAATCCCTGTCCTGAGGAGGGCTCACAACTGTTGAGCCCTCTCTCCAGCCACAGCCCCCTACTTTTAAGTAATTGATGAAAGACAGGAAAGAAAGGAAATGTGAAAGAAGCAAGGAAGAAGAGAAGTATAGGAGAAGGCTAAAGCATTTACTCTTTTTTTTTTTTTTTTTTTCAGGTATGGCAAGGAAACAGCAGGGTTTGGAGCAGGTGGGACAGATTTAAAGATGGGGCCACCATTAAGTTGTTACGTTAGTGAAGTTGGCAGCTGTGCCCAGGTTAGGTAATGGGGTGGTTCAAGAAGGTGCTGAGGTTTCCTGTTGAGCTTAAAAATACAGAGTTCTATGCATAGTGGACTACAAATAACAGACTTGCTCCAAGAGTATCCAAGCTGGTGCCTTCTCCAACTCCCAGAACCCCCTGCAGTGGGCCAGGCTGCCTGACTTGCCTTGGAAGCTAGAGTACTGTTACCTACCATCTCAGCCCACAAGGGAGAGATCCGGGATCCTGCTCACCTTGAGACGTCATTTATTCTTCTCAGAGGCTGGTTCATTATTATCCCATTTCCAGAGGGTAGCTAGCTGTTGCTCGGTAACAAATAAGTCAGCAAGACTGTTCAGTGGGTAAAGGCGCTTGATGAATTGAGTTAGATTCCCCGGTGTGTGTAAAGCTTGGGGAGGGACTCCTCCAAGCTGTTCCCTGGTCTCTACATGCATGCCATGGCATGCACATGCCCAAACACACAACACACTGTTGTGACTGACTGTTCTCTGAGCCAAGAAAGTGCCATTCTTGGGGCATTCAGCTGCGTGCCCTATTTAAATGCTGCCCCAGCTGGGCTTGTTGGTGCTGTGTACCCCCGACCCAGTTACCCAGCTGTTTCCTACCAACAGATAACTCTGCGTGTAACACACACATAGCTGTGTGTGTGTGTGTGTGTGTGTGTGTGTGTGATGGCTACTAGAGTAGAGGCTTTATCCATGTATCTCTTAAAAAAAATCTATTTATTAATTATAGTATTTTGCCTGCATGTTTGTCTGTACTCCAGAAGAGGGCACCAGATCTCATCATAGATGCTTGTGAGCTACCATGTGGTGGTTGCTTGGAACTGAACTCAGGACCTTTGGAAGAGCAGGTAGGGCTCCTAATCTCTGAGCCATCTCTCCAGCCCCGGTGGGAAAGCTGTATAAGGCTTTCCAGGTGCGATCTTTTCTGGGGGAGCACACACACCATTATTAGCACCCCCTTGCCTCTGCTCTATAAGAAAGTCCTATTCAGCTATTGGCTCCCAGAGTGACCTTTGGAAGAGTTCTGTCTAAGTCTGTTGCTGAGACTGTAGAAAAAGGGGATCCATTGCTTACTCACCCTGGGAAGGAATTTTAGCAAAACACACACACACACACACACACACACACACACACACACACACGACAACAGCAGCAATAATTAATGATAATAAACAAATTAAAAATATCCATATATATCTATTCCCAATGGATTGGCTTTAGAACACTCTCCAGCAAACCTCAATATCTGTGGGTGCTTGTAGGGCTTTGCTGGGCAGAGGTCTTGAGGCTGCTCCTCTCTGGAAAAGGAAACACCCCCTCCTGTCTCCAGAAAGCGACCATAAAAGTCCCATTTGTCAGAAAGGTGTGAGGGAACTGACTCTGTTCGATAAGACACTGCAAAGCTGCCTCTGAATTAACAAGAGGCCAGGCCGCAGAGACAGGCTCTGGGGGGTATTGCTATAAACAAAAAGCCTATGCTGGGTCGGCTGCCCCTTTTTTACAACCCAGGGCTTTAACCCCCACCCCCAGCATGTCCCAGCCGCTATGTAGAGAGGAAGCTGGCTGCCCCCCTCCCTTGTCGCTCTCCACCTCTTCTCTTCCACTTTCTCCTTTCTCCACAATAACTCAATCAGCTGAGCACCGTGGAACATCCCATTTTTCCAGTGGAGGAAAATGTGCCTTAGAAATCTTAAATCACTGGACCAAGATGGTGAGACTTGCAGATGGCTGAGCCAGGTCGGCCCAGCTACAGAGTAGCCAGTTATTTAACATGTTCCCGGATAAAGAATTGAGGCACTAGGATAGGGAAGAGGATGGCTTTGGGGATACATGCTGGCATCCCAAGATTCCAATGCGGAATGTACTGGAAGTTTTGGGTTATTTTAAAACTCACTTATGTGGGCTGGAGAGATGGCTCAGAGGTTAAGAGCACTGACTGCTCTTCCAAAGTCCTGAGTTCAATTCCCAGCAACCACATGGTGGCTCACAAGCATCTATAATGAGATCTGGTGCCCTCTACTGGCCTGCTGGTGTACATGAAGGTGAAACACTGTGTACATGATAAATAAACAAATCTTTAAAAAAAACAAAAACAAAAAACTCAGTTCGGTTATGCAAACATATTTTTGTTTTAATCCCATGTGTGGGATATGGGGCTGCTTGTGGTTTGGCCACAGCTGCTAACTATAATCACCTCGTGTGCGACATGGTCTTTGCCAGCTGATAGCCGCCTCCTGCAGCTCGGAGAGGGGTGCGGTGGTCTTTGTCAGCTGCAACAGTGACACTGCTGTGGTCTTTGTTGCTGCACCTAATTTTCCAGGCAGTGTCTCTCGCTGGCTGGGCAGTGAGCCCCAGGAATCTCCTGTCTCTACAGTCCCAGCAGCGGAGGTGCAGATTGGGTGTTGAGGGCTCAAACTCAGGTCCCCGTGCTCATTAGGCACTTTACTGGTCAAACTATCCCCCTAGCCCCAGAATCCTTTCCTCTTGTAAAACAGAATCTCTGTCCCTGTTGAGTAGTAACCCCCCTTCGCCCAGGCACAACCCCCACTTTCCTGCCCTCAAGAACTGAGAGTGTGGGGCTGGAGAGATGGCTCAGAGGTTAAGGGCACTGACTGCTGCTCCAAAGGTCCTGAGTTCAATTCCCAGCAACCACATGGTGGCTCACAACCATCTATAATGTGATCTGATGCCCTCTTCTGGCCCTGGCCTGCAGGTGTACATGCAGACAGAGCACTGTATACATAATAATAAATAAATACATCTTTTAAAAAAAACTGAGAGTGTGATGATTCTAAGAAGTTCCTGTGAGGGGGTCATATGATGTATGTTTAGTCCACACAATCTTCATACAGTGTGCTCCGTCTGTGGGCGCTCATTGTACCCAGTGCTGTGTCCTCAAGGTTCAGCCACAGTGACGCATGTGACTGTAGGAGAGCAAGTGAAGTCCTGCATGGATGTATGTTGTTGACATGAGCTAGCCATGTCAAAGGTCAAAGCCTCAGGTTTATAGGAGAATGACAAAACCTTCCCCAGGCCAGGCTCAGGGAGACGGTAAGCCTCCCTTCTCAATTTGAGCGTATCTAATTTTCAATTGCTGTAACAAAATGCCATGACCAAGGCAACTTTTTTTTTTTTCTAGACAGAGTTTCTCTGTGTAGCCTTGGCTGTCCTGGACTCACTCTGTAGACCAGGCTAGCCTCGAACTCACAGCAATCCACCCGCCTCTGTCTCCTGAGCGCTGGGATTACAGGCATGTGCCACCACGGCCCGGCCCAAGGCAACTTATGAAAGAAAGCATTTAATGTGGGGTTTATGATTTCAGAGAGCGGGAGGTCACAGCTGTCATGGTCAGGAGCATGGCAGCAGGCAGGAGATGGAGCAGGAGCTGAGAGCTCACACCTTGATCTGTAATCCCTAGCCAGAGAGGACAGGATCTAACCGAGGAATGGGATAGGCTTTTAAAATCTCAAAGCCCACCCCTAGTAACACACCTCCTCCAACCAGACCACACCTCCTAATCCTTCCCAAACAATTCCACCAACTGGGAAACAAGCACTTAAATACATATGAGCCTATGGGGCTATTTTCATTCAAACCACCACAGTCCACTCTTTGACCTCCAGAGGCTTGTGGCCAGATCATAATGCAAAGTGAAATTAGTCCAACTTCAAAAGTCCCCACAGTCTTTCACTGTCTCAACACGGTTTGAAAGTCCAAAAGTCCAAAGTCTCTTCTGAGACTCAAGGCAATCTGCTAATCGTTAACCCCCTTTAAAATGAAAAAACAAATTACACATTCCAGCATGCAATGGCACAGAATATAAATTACTAATCCAAAAGGAAAGAAAGGGGGTGTAGTGAGGAAATACTGGAAGACCAAAACCCAGCAAGACAAACTCCACACCTGGTGGCTTCATGTCTGACATCAGGGACTTAGATGGCTCTGCCCCCCATTCAGCTTGTTGCCTGCCACACGCTTCTCTTTCAGGCTGGTCCCACACCCTGACTGCGCCTTGCCTCAGCAGACACCTCATGGGTCTCACATCTGGGGTGTCCGAAGAAATCCAGGCATCACCATCACAGTTTCTCTTGAGCCCTCCATGCAGAGACCCCTCTGCCCCACATCTGGCCTCAGCGACCTTCTTAGCTGTAGAGGAAGATTCTACAACCCTCTGACTCCGTATCCTTCATGACTCTAAAGCCAGAACCATGTAGCTGGTGCTGTCAAGTTTGACTACCTGCTTGGGATGGCGCCCAGGCCCATCCTTGGATCATATTTGTGTGTGCTTTGTTTTCTTGCTACTTTTTAGGAGCAGAAAATTCCATAGACATTTTCTTTTTACAAGTTGGAAGCTTAGCTGGTGGGGTCTTGCCCTGAGGCCTCTCTATGACCTCCTTACCTGTTTTAGCACAAGCCTTGGCTTCAACATTTTCCCTGGTGCCTCTTTTCTCCTTAAACTGTACACTTTGAATTTCTTTTCGCCCTACTTGCTCTTTTTTTAATAATATAGATTTGCATAAGCATGATCATTAATAACCACCCAACAGAGTCAATGGTCGGCTGTCTTGAAATCTCCTCTGCCAAGGAAATGAATCCATTATCTTCCAATTTGGCTTTCTGGCAGATTCTTAGGACAAAGACAAAAAAGGTGACCACAGTCTTTGCCAAAAAATGGTCACTAGCCCAGTTGCTAGTATTGCTCCCTCTAAAACCTCTAGACCTGGGCCTCCATAGTCCACATTTCTCTCAACACTACTGCCTCCAGAGCTCCTACAAGGATGACACATTAAGCCTCACATTTAACATTCAATCACTTTCCTAGCCCCAAATCTCCTACATTCCTCCCAAACCCAGCGTGCTAGACCTGTCACAGCAATCGTCTGTTCCCTGATATCTAATTCTGTTTTAGTTACTTTTCCATTGCTGTGACCAAGGAAACTTTTTAAAAAGATTTATTTATTATTTATACAATATTCTGCCCACATGACAGAAGAAGGCACCAGATCTCATTATAGATGGTTGTGAGCCACCATGTGGTTGCTGGGAATTGAACTCAGGACCTCTGGAAGAACAGACAGTGCTCTTAACCTCTGAGCCACCTCTCCAGCCCCAAGGAACATAAAAAGAAAGTGTTTTAATTAGGGGGCTCACATTTCCAGAGGGCTAGAGTCTATACTGTTATGGCAGGGACCATAGCAGCTGCCAGGCAAGCATGATGCTGGAGCAGTAGCTAAGAGCTTAGTATGAGCATGAAACAGAGAAAGGGGGAGAGAGAGAGAGAGAGAGAGAGAGAGAGAGAGAGAGAGACAGAGACAGAGACAGAGACAGAGACAGAGACAGAGACAGAGACACAGAGAGAGAAAATCTTTCCCAAACAATCCAAATACCAGGTTCCAAGCATTGAAATATGAGTCTATGGGGGACATTCTTCTTCCAGCCACCACAAGGTACCAAAGCTGACAATGCGTGCAGAATATGTCCACCCTAGCTTCCTTCCCCGGAAGTTTACAGCGTGGAACCTGCTCTTATTGAGCCCAGCTAGCCCCGCCTCCTTGTTCAGCTGTGTGTAATAACCCTGCCTTCTTGTTCAGCCCTATATGACTGTACAGTTGTAACTGACAAGCCCACCTCCCCGAATATAACAATCACACTGAGTTTCGGGCACACTGTGGCTCATCCATCAGGGGGCCCAGTCCACACCCTCCCAGCCTTTCTGTATGTGTGTTTGTCTGTGGTTTCTTCATTCCCTTGCAGCTCCAGTTAGGTCAACCCTCAGGCCATGCAAAGTGAGGTGTGCAACAGAGTATCATGCTTTACTGGCGGTGGTAAATACATCAGTAATCACAGCACTTGGAAAACCAGAGGCAGGAGGATTTCTGGGAGTTCAACCTCATCTATATGGCCAAATGTCACGCCAGTCAGGACCACTATATAAAATATATATATACAAATAAAGAAATAGTTGGGTGTGGTGGTGCACACCTGTAATCCCAGCACTATGGGAGGTGGAGGCAAGTGGATTTCTGAGAGTTCGAGGCCAACCTGGTCTACAAAGCAAGTCCAGGACAGCCGAGGCTACACAGAGAAACCCTGTATTGAAAAGCCAGTATATATATATATATATATATATATATATATATATATATATATATAAAGAAATAATCATAATAGCAATCTTTTTCATGATAAATAATATTTTATCATGTGGATTTGTCATAGTTGGTATAACCATTCAACTGAGAACAAATATGTGCATGGCTTCTACATTTAACTCATAAGTAAGGCGTTGGATATACAGGTATTGCTTCCAGACTCACCTTGCACACTTTTGGGGGGGGAACAAGTGAGAACTGAAATGGAGTCTTAGGATGTAGCCCAGGGTGGCCTTGAACTCTCGATCTTCCCCTCTCAGCTTCCTGAGTGCTGGGATTACAGTTGTGTGCCATCAAACCTAGCTACCTTGTCAACTCCTTCAGTGTGTGTTCATGTACATGCAGTGAAACATATACACGCATATGTAATATGTACAAATACACTACATGTTTGTAAATATACTTCATATTATGGAACACATATATGTTAAAAGTCTAATAAAACATGAATGCCAATATTGCACCATGTAGTACACTGCAGTGTGATTCTGCAACCATGCTGCTCATTACACGTTGTGTGGCTTGGAGAGTGAGCATCTGCTCCAGCAGGCCCTAGTCCACTCACCCTTTAGGATGGTGGCACAGTCTTGCAGCACAGGCAGCCTTATGGCTTTTTTTTTAAAGATTTATTTATTTATTTATTTATTTATTTGGTATACAGTGTTCTGTCTGCACACCAGAAGAGGATACCAGGTCTCATTATAGATGGTTGTGAGCCACCATATGGTTGCTGGGAATTGAACTCAGGACCTTTGGAAGAGCAGCCAGTGCTCTTAACCTCTGAGCCATCTCTCTAGCCCGCGCCTTATGGCTTTTTGAACCAGCCACCCAGGGAATGTTTTTCTCAGGTAGATCTTAAGAGGTAATGTTGCTGGATAGTCTAAATTTTGAGCTACGGAGATTACACCCCAAGACTCCAAAAGAGAAGAGACTGGCCCCAAATTGCAAGTCCATGGCAGTGTTTGGAAATGATCTTTGTTTTGCGTGGTGTCGTGTACCACGGAGCACATGTGGCACCGCTTGAGAGAACTGGTTCTCTCCTTTCCCCAAGTGCCAGGATGACAGGTATGCAACGTGTACAGTGGGAAATAGTCTTTTGCTTTATCTTCCTTAAGTATTCGCAATCCACACCAGTGTCCCCAGGACTCGGGAGAGGGCTCAGGAGGTAAAGTGCTTCCTGTGCAAACATCAGGACCTGTGTTCAAATCTCGAGCACCCACATAAAGGCCAGACAGAGACAGCGGGGTTCCTGAGGCTTGCTGGCCAGCCGGTCTAGCCGAATTGGAGAGCTCCCTCCAGGGGCACACTTGGACCCACACACACTTGAACGAACTCCCTCTCTCTCTCTCTCTCTCTCTCTCTCTCTCTCTCTCTCTCTGTGTGTGTGTGTGTGTGTGTGTGTGTGTGTGTGTGTGTGATGCATGCCTAGTTTGGAAACTTCTTCATAAACAGACCAGAGGTGTGGTAGCTCAGTGATTCTAAATCCAGTCAAACTGATAATGAACCTGGGGGATTTCTGATGACAAAATAGACTCACCCTGAGAAATTTGTCCTTAGGTGACTCCCTTAAGTGGGCAGCTCAAAGTGTACTTAAGTGACAGTATGTGTGGTATCACTGTGGTATCATCTGTGGTACTGTCCTTAGATACATAATAAATTGTGATTTTTTTTTTAGACAAAATCTCCCTATGTAGCACAGGCTAGCCTAGGGTTTACAATCCTTTTGCTTTGAATTATTATTATATATTATGTATTGGACATTGTATTGTGTGGTTTTATGGGAACTTAACACAAGTCGAAGTCATTGGAGAAGAAGGAACCTCAATTGAGAAAGTGCCTCTAATAAGATCAAGCCTGTAGAGCCAGATGTGGTGGCACTCACCTTCAATCTCAGCACTCAGGAGGCAGAGGCAGGTGGATCTCTGTGAGTTCGAGGCCAGCCTGGTCTACAAAGCGAGTTCAGGACAGCCAAGGCTACAACAGAGAAACCCTGTCTCAAAAAACAAAAACAAAACAAACAAACAAACAAAAAGAATGGCAATGCTCTCTTCCTTTGAGAAGGTGTCTTAGTCAGGGTTTTTATTTCTCTGGTGAAACACCATGACCAAAAAGCAAGCTGGAGAGGAAAGGGTTAATTTTGCTTACACTTCCGCATTTTAGGCCATCACTGAAGAAAGTCAGGGCAGGAACTCAATCAGGACAGGAACCTGGAGGTAGGAGCTGATGCAGGGGCCATGGAGGGCTGCTGCTTACTGGCTTGCTCCCCTATGGCTCTTGCTCAGCCTGCTTTCTTACAGCCCAGGGATGGTATCAATCACCACGGACTGGGCTCTCCCACATCAATCACCAATGAAGAAAATGCCCTACAGGCCTGCCTCCAGCCCGACCTTATTGGGGCATTCTCCCAAGTTGAGGTTCACTCTAGCTTGTATCAAGTCTTGAGCCCTTGCTCTTCCTGCTCCCACCTCCCCCGGGCAGGGATTTCAGGCAGATGCCACCATGCTTGGTGCGCTGGATAATTCTATATCAACTTGACACAAGCTAGAGTCATCAGAAAGAAGGGAGCATCGAAGCCAGTCGTGCTGGCACACGCCTTTAAACCCAGCACTCGAGAGACAGAGGCAGGCGGATCGATGTGAGTTCGAGGCCAGCCTGGTCTATGACGTGAGTCCAGGACAGCCAAGGCTACACAGAGAAACTCTGTCTGGAAAAACAAAATAAAACAAGAAGGGAGCATCGATTGAGAAAGTACCCCCATCAGATTGGGCTGTAGACAAACCTGTAGGGCCTTTTCTTAATTAGTGACCAATGGGGGAAGGCCCAGCCCATTGTGGGCGGTGCCATCCCTAGGCTAGTGGTCTTCCTGGAGCAGGCAGGCTGAGGAAGCCATGAGGAGCAAGTCAGTAAGCAGCACTCCTTCACAGTGTCTGCATCCGCTCCTGCCTCCAGGTTCCTGCCTGTTTGAATACCTGCCCTCACTTCAATGATGAACAGTGATGTGGAAACATAAACCAAACGAGCCCCTCAGATCCCTTTGGTCACAGTGTTTTGTTGCAGCCACAGTTCCCTTAACTAGGACACCTGTTTGTGTGGTTCTGGAGCAGGGACACAGGACAAGTCCTCTCCACACTGAGCCACTCCTCAGGTGAAAGGACCCATGGTGGACCAGCACAGAACGCATTCATTTCATTTGCTTTCTCTGGCTTTTATCTTTTGAGACAGAGTCTCACGACACAGCTCTTGCGGTCCCGGAAGTCACCAGGCTGGCCTTAGACTCACAGAGATCCTCCTACCTCTCTGCCTTGGGAGTGCTGGAATCAAAGGCCTGGTTTGAATTCTGTCATTGACAGATTTTTCTTCTTTAGGGAGGCTTTGGAATTTTCTCTGGCAAATCAGAAAGCAGCGTTTTCCTATGTCCTTTGCCATTCCCATTACTTCTGGGACCAGGTGGGACACTACTGTTCCTCAGGCGTGATCTCTATCAGGGCTCACCACTGGTGCAGTCCATGAGGGTTAGGAACTGTACCGTGGCACGCCCCCAGCTGTGGTCTCAGGGGGGACACCTTCACCACCCTACAGACCCTCTCTGCTCAACTTACTCTTTTTACATTCTGAAAATGCATGTACCTGGGCCTGAAAAGATGGCTCAGTGGGTCAGAGCACATGCTGTTCTCACAGAAAACCCAGATGTGGTACCCAGCACCCACATCAGGCAGCTCACAACTCCAGGGGATCCGATACCCTCTTCTGCCCTTCTGGGGCACCCGCATCACATGGTGCATGTAGACACACTCAGAGACACAATCATATACAGTAAATATACATACATACATACATACATACATACATACATACATATTTTAAGAATGCAGCTACTAAGCAGTGTGTGGTGGCACAGTACTGTAATTCTGGCTGAAAGTGGGAGGATTGCAAGCTCTTGGGCTCCACAGTTAGGAACCCTTTTCAAAAAATAAATTGTATCTATCAAAAAAATGTAATTGCATTTTTGGCTCACATTTGGGATTTGCATCATATTAAATGTGACTCCAATTTACCTAGAAGAATTTTAAATTGAAAGAAAGATCCTTAAAAGAAAGTCAAGCTGGGCTTGGAAAGATGTTAAGAGCACCTGTTGCTCTTGCAGAGGATCTGGGTCTGGTTCCCACGGGGGCGCGCACACACACGCACACACACACACTCACACACGGAGGCTAACTCTCTGTAACTCTGGTTCCAGAGGATCCAGTGCCCCCTTCTGGCCTCTATGGGTACTGTACATATGATACACATACACGAATGCAGGCAAAACATCCATACACATAAAATAAAAATAAATAAATTAAAGCCTAGAGAGATAGCTCGGCACTTAAGATCATGGCTGCTCTTCTAAGAGAACCTGGGTTCAATTCCCAGCACCCACATGGTGGTTCACAATTGTCTATAACTAGTTCTCCAGGATCAGACTTCTGGCTTCTGCAGACACCAGGCACACCACACCACACACACACACACACACACACACACACACACACACACACACACAC
>OU015747.1:48399764-48411721 GCA_907169655.1 Acomys percivali | reverse complement strand
CACACACACACACACACACACACACACACACACACACACACACACACACACCAAAATAAGTAGACCAGACAGCCTTATGCGTATTGGCCAATGGCTTTGCCACTGGGCTATACTTTCGGTCCAAGAGTCTGTTACATATGAAAACATTGCGCAGAGGCTCACACCTGTAATATCAGAATCTGAGAGGTGAAAGCAAGGAATTTAAGGTCACCTTTGGCTACATAGCCAGTGGAGGCCAGCCTGGCCTACATGAGTCCCTGTTTAAAAGAAACGAATTTAAGGTACTGATGGTATCTGCTGGTGTGAATTTGCAGGAAGCAAATGTATACAAATCGATATCTTCATAAAGAACAAATGCAAGTGTATGAGAAAACTGGGGCACTGATGAAGAAAGGATCCCAAGCACCAGTTCTCAGAGAAGCAAACGCACAGGCACTTACATGAGGAGGCTCCCCGCTCCCTCCCAGCCTTAACGTTCACAGGGTGTTTAAGCAGTGAGATGCCTTACACCCCTGAGAGATCACCCACACTCTGTGAAAATAACGATAGTGTTACTTAGGAGCTAGTGAAATTGAGACCTTCATATATATGTATATAGGTTATATTATATATACTTTATATATTAATATACATATAATTTTATGTGTACATGTGTTTTGCCTGCACATATGTCTGTACACCACAGACAGGCAGTACCTACAAGCGTGTCTCAGAGTCCCTGCAATGGGAGTTATGGGTGGTTGTGAGACATATGCAGGTGCTGGGAATTGAACCCTGGTCCTTTAGAACAGCAGCCAGTGCTCTTAACTACTGAGCCATCTCTTCGGCCCTGAGACTACCATATTTTATTGGCAGGAGTAGGCATTGTTTTCTAGAAATGACTTGACACCACTTATCTGATTCCTCAAACATTTTGCCACTTGGCCTGGTGATAATCCTGGTGGAAAATAGTTCAGGTTTACAATTATATCGAATGTATATAGGTCTGGAGAGATGGCTCAGCAAGTAACGATGCTGCCCACCAAGCCTGATGACTGAGTCCTATCTCTGCAGCCCACATAATAGAAAAGGAGTGATAACTCCAAAGAGGTCTCCTCTGACCTCCACACTCACCTCGTGGGACACACACACACACACACACACACACACACACAGACATACACACATACACACATAGACACATACATACACACACACAGACACAGAGAGACATACATACACACACACACACCAGTGGGAAAAATTAAGCCCAAAATGTATGAGTGTGTGTGTGTGTGTTCATGCATTTTAAACAGGAATTTGAAACTAGTTTAAATAAACAATGGTCCTTGATGTAGTTGGTGAAGAATTTATAATATAGGGGAAAAAATAACCATGAATCAACTTGAAAAAGATGGGACCAGATGGTGTGTGCCTCCTACTTCTGAGTGAGGCAAATCCACTCAGAGAAAGACTGAACAAGGAGAAATGTGCTTAACTTTCCCATCTGCGAGGAAAGGAAAGAGGCCACCGTGACCATCTCCCGCAAAGAGAAGGCTGTGTGGCCAAGTCTGCTAAGAGCACATCAGTATTGTTCGGTGCTGATGGGAGAACACTATGAGACACACAGTGACCTGAAGTTCTTAAGGTGCTAGCAGTGGGGAAATGCATTTATAAGTTCTTCCAATTCCCAGTGTCCACACCCACAGATTCGCACGCCGTTGGCGGAGAAATTATGTGCTAAAGAAACTTTTCATTGCAAAACCGGCTCTGACCCAAAAAGAGCTTTCTTAAGAGAGCATAAAGAGAAAGAGAGAGAGAAAGGAAATACTTCCAAAGTATAAATCTACAATATTATCACTTCAACACGTGACCAACCAATATGATTAAGAAATGATTCATATTTAATTTTGAAATATCTTGTGTTTTTGAAAGAGGTTCTAATCTTTTAAATCCAGGGTATAAATCCAGCACTGTACATTTCAAGACTCCTGAGTGTTCAATAAGCTGTGAGTGATGTTACAGTGAAATTATGCCCTTTGCCATCCAAATGGCAAATGACAATACCCAGCAGCTCCAAAGTGACCTTAGTTGAAACACTGTCATCTCAGCTGTGCTTAGTGGAGGGGTGTGGGAGCCCACTAGCAGGGGTATTATCAGGAGTACACAGAGAAACCCTGTCTCAAAATACTCAAGAAAAAAGATGGTGGGTAGGGATATTTTATTGATTGATAACTGACATGGTGGCCGTGCTGAATAAGGCACGGGGAACAATCCGGTAAGTAATACTCCACCATGGCCTCTGTTCCAATTCCAGTCTCCAGGTTCCTGCCTTGAGTTCCTGCCCAGATGACCATCGGTGATAGGCTGTGACCTGAGAGCTGTAAGGCGAAATGAACTTTTTCTTGCCAAGTTGCAATAGAAATCTGGCTGAGGCATTTCCTCCTCCACTCCAACCTCGTCTCTCCCTGCCCCAGGAGCCGGGAAGCTAGATACTGATGTTGTCACAATGTGACCCAGATTCCACACCCATGGCTGGCCCACAGGTGTTCCCAAAGCTCCTGCCTCACTCATGGGTCACAGGTGCTCCCCTGGCAGCTTCAGCTAAATCAGGTGACCTGCCAACAGAAGACAATGCTTTGGGATACAGGGCCCTGGCATCGTGACGAGAGAAAAGGGGCTTCACGGGGGCCTCTCTTGCTCTGTTTCTTTACCGTAGTTATATTGGTCTCAACCTGCAGACATCTTTGCCACCGCATGTCCCGCTGGATATGTAGGTCTTAGTTTGGGTGACGCTGGAAGAGTGGTTTGGACAGAGTATCAGCTTGGCAGAGAACTTAGCAAGTGGCCTCATATCCGGGCCTGCCAGGGAGGTAAGACATTTAACTCCCTGGCTGCCAGGACTCCACACCTAGCCGTTCAAGAGTGACATCACCCTCACACTCTACTCTCTAGGAAGACAGAGGACTTTAGGGGTGGTGTGGTGGTGGGAGAGCGGGAGGACGGTAAGCAAGGGGAGGCAGAATCAGAAAACAAGTAGGTTAGTAGGTTAGGGGCCTGGGGCCCTGAGGCCACTTGTGGATTTTTGTTTTTTTTTCTTCAACAAGCTAAGAGGTCTCGAACCTTTCCTAAGATTCCTGGCGCCAGGTAGGGAGAGTATGGGGGCTATAGATTATCCCTATTGCTTCCAGCCAGCCCAAGGCCTTTGTTCATGCTCTCCTTTCTTTTTTCTTTCTTTTTTCTTTTTCTTTTCTTTCTTTCTTCTTCTTCTTTTTATTTTTTTTATTTTTATTTTTTATTTTTTTATTTTTTTTCTTTTTTTTTCTTTTTTTCTTCTTCTTCTTTTGTTTTTTTGTTTTGTTTTGTTTTTGAGACAAAGTTTCTCTGTGTAGCCTTGACTGTCCTGGACTCACTTTGTAGACCAGGCTGGCTTTGAACTCATAGCGATCCGCCTGTCTCTGTCTCCCAAGTGCTGGGATTAAAGGCGTGCGCCACCACCGCCTGGCTATGCTCTTCTTTCTTACTTGAATACTCATTCTCACCTCTTCCTTCCACACTGCCAATGTAGCGACTCTTCAGACAGAAGCTGCTGTGTTCTCTTCAGACATGGTTCCCATTGGATACTTCTTTCTGTGACTGTCTCACGGTCAGGCTTGGTACCCATGGGCATCTTTGCTGAACTAATGTTACACATGCAAGGACTGAGCTTCAGGAGCTAGGAGAGATGAGTCAAGGTTTGACCCCTTGCCAGGTCTGTAACCTAAGTCCTACATCCTTGGCTACCACCTACCCTGGCTGTTGAAAGATAATGTAGTCTAAGCTGGGTGTGGGGGCGCATGCCTTTAATCCCGGCACTCAGGAGGCAGAGGCAAAGGCAGGCAGATCACTGTGAGTTTGAGGCCAGCATGATCTACAAAGTGAGTCCAGGATGGCCAAGATAACATAGAGAAACCCTGTCTCAAAAAACCAAAAAAAGAAAAAAGAGAAAAGATAACCTAGTCTGGTTGAGATCTAAGCTCAACCACTGTACCAGGGAGTCCCAGGTTGGCTTGCAGAGGAGATGGGGTTGAGCTGAGCCTCTTAGGTAGAAATGCTGAGGGAACATTCTAGGTAAAGAAAGCCACAGAGGAGAAAAGCCATGCGGTCACAGGGTTCAAAGAGGTTGGGGTCAGGTCACCAAGGACCTTCAGGTCCTGACATTGGGCCAGAGGTTAAGAGCACTGGCTGTTCTTCCAAAGGTCCTGAGTTCAATTCCCAGCAACCACATGGTGGCTCACAACCATCTATAATGAGATCTGGTGCTCTCTTCTGGCCTGTTGGCTCATATGCAAGCAGAATATTGTATGAATAATAAATTTTGAAAAAAGATTCTCCTTGATGACATAAGGAGTCTGAAACCACCTCCGTCTACCTAAGAAACCCTGTATTTTTAAAAAATGCATTTTATGTATTTCAGAATATCTAAAGTTATGATATCAACATCTAATCAGTAGCAAAGATAATAAATGAAATATTTACTATTTCTGGTGCTAATCCATTGAAATCTGATCTGCTGTTTCTACTTAGCATATTGCATACAGGCCAGTGACGTGGTCAACTCATACGGAGAACTTGATTTGACCCCATGAGAGGACAGAGGGGAAAGGTCTGGGTGGCCTGTTTCACTGCCTCCTCCCCGCTCCCATGCCACCTGCTCTCCAGAAAGTTCATGCCAAGGCAGCCTGTGTTTTCTCACCAACCCTGTGAGATCAGCCCCCCCACACCTACTCCTTGCCCTCTGGCAGCGTGTACCTCCCAGGGGCCCACCTGGGCAGCCCTGCGGTTCCTAGGACTGCTGAGAGCCTTCGTAATAGTTTTGAGACTGTGAGTGTGACATGCCAGGGACATTCCGCTAACACTAGGAGGCACATCTTACCTAATTCCTTTTAACATCAAGAGGGTCAAGAGGGTTGGAGCTATTTGGCACCTAAGGGCTCTCCTGGGCAGTGAATATTGGCAGAGCCCAGCCTTGGGGGGTTAGGGGGGAGGGGAAGGGGGCTGGGTTCTCCTTATGCAAAAGACGAAGTCAGGGGCAGTGACATCCTCAGTTCTCACTTGGATGAGAAGGGCCTACGCCTTGCATGTGTGCTTAAGTAAGCACTCCTTAACACCCTCCTCCCCCTACACACACACACACACATACACACACACACACACACACACACACACACACACCTTACAATCCCACCCCTACCTGAGTGTCAGAGGCCAGAGCCTGAGAAGGCCTGGAGGTGGGGGCCACTTGCCACCTCACACTCTCAAGACACCTCTTGAGGGGGCAGGTCAGCTCTCTAACCCTGTAGGGTAGGCTTGATGACCTGGGGCAGAGAAATCAAAACAAAAACAAAAACCAGGGAGCACTGGGTAGGGCGGGGCAGGAACATCGACTCTCCCTTGGGGCGGGACCAACGTCAGACCTGCTTGTCAAAACCTGGTGAGGGTGGCTGTACCTGAAGCCAGGCCAAGAACACCATGAGCGGACAAGTTGGGGACCTGAGCCCGCAGCAGCAGGAGGCGCTGGCCAGGGTGAGGGGTGAGGGATGGTGTGGGTAAGGGGTGAGACGGGTAGGAAGGCATGAGAGCCAAGCTGAGCCCACGGGGCCCACACTCTGCATGCCCATGGCTCTGCATGGAGACCGGGCCAGGAACCCGTCCTGTCTCTCTCTCTCTGTCTCTCTCTCTCTCTCTGTCTTCTGTCTCTCTCTCTCTCTCTCTCTCTCTCTCTCTCTCGCTCTCTCTCTCTCTGTGTGTGTGTGTGTGTGTGTATGTGTGTGTGTGTGTGTGTGTGTGTGTGTGTGTGTAAATTCGGTCTTACAAAACAGCCTGCCCCACCACCCATTCCTGGCCACTGCTCCTGGCCTGTGTCTCCTGCCAGGCAGATGTGGAGATCTCTGCCCAGATTGCAACAGTGTTTGGTTTGGCTTGGTTTCAGTTGCCCAGATTCCTAGTCTCCTTACTGTCAGACTTATTTACCTTTTATTATTACAGAGAAATAGAGGGTTTGGTTCTGAGGACATCCTGCAGGCTGTACCTGGAGAAGAGGAGGGCTGTCAGGAAGGGGAGGCCCAGGTCTTAGGAGTCCCTGCCCAGGCTCACACTCGGCCTTGTCTCAAAGGAAGGCCTAAGATTTAGGACAGAAAGCCAGACACTCGAGGAGTGAGTCTGGAATCTCAAGCCTCAAAAGTCAAAGACGGGTAGATTTTAAGCCCAAGGCCAACCTGAACCTAGTGGCACTGTCTCAAAGAACAAGAGATGAATGGATTGTTCTGTAGAGTCTCTCAGGGAGATGAAGGACCTTACACAGAGAGAACTGAGAATCCCGGGTGAAGGAGGGGACCTGATGGGGGTGGGGGGGAAGGCGGAGGACTCCTCTGATGAGCCTCCCCCTGCTGGTGGGCCCAGAAAGCACCAGGCACACAGTTCTTCTGGAACTAGATACCTGGCCTCTGGGCATGGATTGGGATAGAGAATCCCACGAGCCGTTCCTGCTTTCTCCCCTATTTAAAAATAACAAATGCTTACTATTTTAAACTTTATAGGAAAAGGAAGGAGGAAGAAAGAGAAAGGCTGTGGATGGCCTTCTGTGCCCGGAATAATTTCCTTCTAGAATCTTCCTGAGTTTAGTGTGGACCCCTGTGCTCGCAGTGCCAGATACACAGTCTTCATGTGACACTCTAAGGTGGCTTCTCTCCAGGCTGAACGGACAGTCACCTAGAGGGAATAAGGGGTATAGGGTTATTATTTTTTAAGGAGCGCTGTTCCCTTCACACTACCCAGCTCCCATCAAAACTTCCTCTGGTCCCTGAGGCTGCAGCTGCCTCAGATGTGGATTCTCCTTTTGCCTGCTGGGAGTCATGCTTTGATCCTACTGCCTGTTAGCACCAGAGACTGTCACAGGGTAACAGGCTAGTTATACGAGGGACACAGCGGCAGGTTGAGGTTGGGCAAGGGCTATGAATTTGCCAAAAAAAAAGAAAGAAAAGAAAGAAAGAAAAGAAAAGAAAAGAAAAAGGCCAAAAAGGAAAGGTTGTTAAATTTACAGCTGCACGGAGACAGCAGTGTACCCCTCGGGAACTGAGGTGGTGGGGGTCGGTCTGTCACAGAAGCTGTTTGTCCATCCAAGGCTGACGTTAGTAAATTTTAGAACACTAGTTATTCCCAGACGGGCCACTAGGGGTCAGGCTGTAGACGCTTGTATATAGCATTGTGCATTATCAGGCCCCAAGTGCTCATGGTCTGATTGTTAATGTGGGAATTTCTTTTTTTGTTTGTTTGTTTTTCGACACACGGTTTCTCTGTGTAGCTTTGACTGTCCTGGACTCGATTTGTAGACCAGGCTGGCCTTGAACTCACAGAGATCCGTCTGCCTCTGCATCCCAAGTGTTGGGATTAAAGGCGTGCGCCACCACTGCCTGGCTGTGTGGGAATTTCTACCTTTCCATTTGGTCATTTGTCTTCACGTATACCTTTTAAATTATGTAAGCAAAGCAAAATGTATTCTCATTTTATTCTTTTTTGGATTATTATTATTGGCCAGGCATGATAGCATACACCTTTAATCCCAACACTTGGGAGGCAGAGGCAAGATAATCTCTGCAAGTTCCAGGCCAGCCTGCACTACATAGTAATACCCCGTCTCAAAATAACAGTTATTATTGCTACTTTTCATAGGCTTGGGGTACCTAGCCCTGGCTGGCTTCAAACTCACAAAGTTTACCTACCTCTGTCTCTTGGGTACTAGGCCCAGGCTCACAGAAGTGTGTGCTTTTGTGTATGTGTGTGTGTGTGTGTGTGTGTGTGTGTGTGTGTATGTGTATACTGGAGTTACAGATGGTTGTGAGCTTCCATGTGGGTACTGGGAATCAAACCTGGGTCCTCCGGAAGACTATCCAGTTATCTTTAACTGCTGAGCCATTTCTCCAGCCCTGTAGGTTTTCTTTTTTCTTTTTTCTCTCCCCTCCCCCTTTTTAAGATATGTTTCTCATATGTAGCCTAGGCTAGTCTCAAACTCACAATCCTCCTGCCTCAGCTTCTTGAGTTCTGGGGTTACAGATACATACCACCAAGCCTGGTTAACATGCTTATTTTAAACGCATTCAAGCCTCTGATTGGACAAATATGACATTACCTCCGTTTCACAAGTGAGGAAAGAGAAACTCAGCAAGAGTAACTGTTCTCCAATGGTAACCATCAGGATGCAATTCCAGTGGTACTGTCTCTAGAGCTGTCAGGCTAAGCTTCATCCGAATCACCCACGCATGAGACAGAAAAGGCAGAGTTCTGATAGTTACGTGGGGGAGGCCCTGGTATTAGCCAGAAGGGGACCTTGTCTCCCAAGAGGAGATTCACACAACTCTGGCCACCTTGCAGGACAGACTGGCGCCGAATGATGGGTCAGCGATGGGCAGAACCACCCCCTGCCAGGATGCCAGGATGCCGGGATGCCAGGACTGCCTAGTTATACAAACCTCTGGCCCTTTGTTTAAACTTAAGTCTCATTCCAGGACCACAGAGGACCACTTGTGGGTAGGGAATCACTGGTCCTCTTTTACTCTTTCTCTTTCCAGTTGTGGCCAGCTTTTGACTATTGCTTGTCTCTTCATTGGCCCGCTGAGAACGCGTGGCCACGCCCCCTTGTTTGAGCTGGCCAGGGCCCGGGCTCTAACCCAGATGACTCCGGGGACACACGCCAGCTAACCGTCATATCCATCCTTTTCCTCTTAGTTCCAGAAGAACCTCCAGGATGTGCTGCCCACCTTGCCCAAGGCTGATGACCACTTCTTTCTGCGCTGGCTCCGAGGTGAAGTGACGGGGATCCCGGAGGCAGAGAGCGAGGAGAGGAGAGAAAGGAGCTAGGTTGCTGGGCAGTGAGGTGGGCGGTGCTGCTGCCGCACAGGCTTCCGGTTGGCCTGCCCTCGCCTAGAAATCTCATCCCCACTGCCATCAAAGCACAGCACAGACTCTCCTGGACCTAGTCTCTCTGTCTACAGAGTGGACATGAGTCACGGGGATAAAAAAAAAAATGAGGACATGACCGATCCTAGGTATGGTTGAGATTTATGGTAGATATGCGGGAGCGCATAGCCTGAGGCATCTGGAAGGGTCCGGGCTGACCTGGGCCTAGAGGCAGGCGTGAGAGAGGAAGCGAGAGAGAAGGAACAAAGAGAGGACCTAGAAACCTAAAGACCAAGAGAGTCGAAGGACAGCGTAGCCAAAATGGCTAATGTTATGTGGAGAAGCTTTAGACCCTGGGCTGCAGAATTTAGGGGAGGGGGCGGGGCACACCGCCAGGGTGACTCTGTAACAGGCACTGAGACGTGCTGGGTGAGCCGGGCGGCCAGAGTCCGATTGGATATGTTGGATAGGCACCTCAGTCAGTCATTTGTCCTGAGTTTGAGGCCTAACCTCACGAAGTGGGCCGAGTTGAATTTGTAGGCCGAGAATTACCGCACTGCGTGTTGTGTGGACGTCCCTGTGTCGGTGCCTGTGGACGCCAGAGACTGCTGCAGGGTGCCTGCTTTAATCACGCCCGCCTTATTTACGAGCAGGGAGGGTCTCTTGCTGAACCCAGAGCTTCCTGTTTAGGCGGATCTTCTGCGTCCACTTCCCAGTGCTGGGATTACACATGGGCCACTAGGCCCACTTGGCGGTTATGGAGGCTCTAGGAATATGGCCTAGTCTTCGCGCTTGTGTGGCAAACACTATTCCCTGAGCCATCTCTGTAGCTCTGACATTTCTGTGTTCTGTCAATCAGAACCTCAGTACCTGAAGCCTGCCTGACCCCAGGGTCTTGTGACTTCTTATGCAAACATTTAGAGCCTAACTCCAAATGACCAGTGTGTCCTTCTCCTAGTGCTCAGTCTGAAGAAGAACAAGTGGTCTTATAAGGCCTGCTGCTCTATAAGGTAGTAAGATCCTGCCCATGTGCGCAGTGAACGCCTTGTCAGAGGCCAGGCTGAGCTAGTAGCCTTCGCGGTTATTTCCTGAGGTGATCAGTGAACAGGCCAAAGGCTGACCTTCCACATGAACCTCTCTGGCGGTGCACTTCACTGCAGCTCCATCAGTGGAAAATTTGGTAGTGGGCTAGTAGCATTAAAAAGAAGCTGCCTGGGGCCTGGGAGAGATGGCTCAGAGGTTAAGGGCACTGACTGCTCTTCCAGAGGTCCTGAGTTCAATTCCCAGCAACCACATGGTGGCTCACAACCATCTATAATGAGATTTGCTGCCCTCTTCTGATGTTCAGGTGTACATGCAGGCAAAAGACTGTATATATAATAAATAAATGAATTTTTAAAAAAAGGAGAAGCTGCCAAAGCACTTCTAAAACCAGATTAACGCTGAACTAGAGGCATGCCTGTCATTCCAGGGCTAGAGAGATGCCCGTGTTCATCAGGATGCGGGCTGAGCAAATGTGAGGACCAAGTTCCTTCTTCCAGCATGCTCTGTGTGTTACCTCAGGACTGGAGGGGGGGGGAGCTGAGACTTGCTGGTCAGCCATAAGTGCACATGCATGGACACAGACAAACATAATTTCCAGGCCCCGAGTAGATTTTTGGGGCTATCAGGAAAAGTGAGGACACCCTGATTTTGACTTCTTGAGCCTCTAGGGACCAGCTCACCCTCACACTTCTAAATACTTTTTATCTTAGTTTATTTGTTATTTACTGTGGAGGTGGGAGTACTCATGCTCCCAGTGTGTGCAGAGGCCGGAGAAGTGAATTGTGTTCTTCCTCTTCTACGTATGGGTTCCAGAGGTCAAACCCAGGTCATCAGGCTTGGTGGCTGAATGAAAAAATAAAAATAAAAAAAAAAAGGAAGGACATGACTGTTCCGAGGTATGGTGGCAGGGAGAGGTTATTGTGGCTAATAGGGAGAGCATGGTCAGAGCAGAGGCATCCGGGAGAGTCTAGAACGAGCCTGACTGTGAGCCAGACCATGTGAGGAGAGGGGGAGGGGAGAGAGGAGAGGCGGACCAAGAGGCCAGGAGGATAAAGGGTAGACCAAAAGGCCCAGGCAGCCAAAATGGCTGGATTATATAGGGAAGGGCAGCTGCGGGAAAGGTCCAGCCCCTGCCAGCTATATCCTATAACAGGCAGGGACTGAGGCATGCTGGGAGAGCCTAGGTCCACTCTGATATGTTAGTCACCTCAGTTAGCCACTTGTCCTGCGATGGAGGCTGAACAGTGACAAGTGCTTTTACCCCCTGAGCCATCTTGCTGAATCCCCCCAAAACCAGCTCATCAACCTAGATTTGGCCTCTCTTTCCTGTGTTTTTGCAGCTCGGGACTTTGACCTTAAGAAATCTGAGGACATGATCCGGAAGGTAGGACACTGCCTCGCCCTGTGCTGACTCCCCTATGCTCACCCAGGTTTATGGCCAGCAAAGAGTAACCCTTCTTGTGTGTGGGGGTTTGTTTCTGTTTTTTGGGTTTTTTGTTTTGTTTTGCTTTTTGGGTTTTTGAGATAGGGTTTCTCTGTGTAGCCTTGACTATCCTGGACTTGCTTTGTAGACCAGGCTAGCCTCGAACTCACAGTGATCCGCCTGCCTCTGCCTCCCAAGTGCTGGGATTAAAGGCATGGGCCACCACCGCCCGGCTTCATGTTTTTTTTGTTTTTGTTTTTGTTTTTAATTCCTTCTGGATCTTTTTTGAACAAAGCCTGTGTCTCTCCTCCTTGGGCCCTTTTCTCCCCCTTCCCCCAGTTCTGTGGAGCCTAAGGGCGCCCCAGGTAGAGTCTTGTGGCTATAGGCAGAGAGACCTGGCCTTGGGTCCCTAATACCTGAGCAGGCTTTTGGGGACAGACGGGTTCTCCAGCTCCCACATGTCTCTGCAGCACGTAGACTTCCGGAAACAGCATGACCTGGACCACATCCTCACGTGGCAGCCATCAGAGGTGAGCCCCTTGCAGTGGCCCCTAGGCCTGCTGGTGCCCCCTCCCCC
>OU015747.1:48374750-48396382 GCA_907169655.1 Acomys percivali | reverse complement strand
GTGTGTGTGTGTGTGTGTGTGTGTGTGTGTGTGTGTGTGTGTGTGTTGGGGGGTGGTATTTACCATACCACACAAGTCTGGGTGGCACATCATGGCAAGAACCCTTGTAGAAAAACAAAAGAAAACAAAACAAAGCACCTACATCACAAGCCAGGAGGCAAAAGGGCAGGGAAGGAAGAGAAGCCAAATGTTCTGGCACACACCTGTAATCCCAGCGCCTGAGGAGGCTGAATCAAGAGAGCCAGATGGTCAAGGAAAGCCTGTGTTGAGTGAGACCCAGTCAGTCCCCCTCCTAAGGTCTCCACTACCTTCTGACAGTGTTACCCTGGGGACAAAGCCTTCAACACATGGCTCTTCTAGGAACCATAGCAATGAGGATGACATCCTTCCTTCAGGGACTTCTCTGAGAAGGGATGCAGGGAACTGTGATGTGCTGGTATAGTGCTGGAGAGCAAGAAGGGGCCATGCCCCTGCTGTTGTCACTATACTCCCAAGCGGTGGTCATGAGCAGTGGGCTTGGGGTAGGGCAGCGGCTGACCCAACGTCACCAGGAGTACACAGGCTTATGCTGCCTGTCACTTCTCCATCCTTGCAGACGTCCTGCGCTTTGACAACACCTATAGCCTGCTGCATACCAAGAAGGTTGGCTACACAGCAGAGGTGCTGCTCCCAGACAGGTCCTGTGAGGAGAAGTTGCAGGGCCTCGGGGTAACGAGCCCTCCTCAGGACAGTGAAGACTCTGGGCACCTCTGACCCCGCTCCATCCAACTCCTTCACACATTCCTCCCCCTTACCCCAAAGGCAGGGTGATGCTGATGCTGAATATGGCTACAGAGATCTCCAACCCCCACCTCCATCTCAGCCTCCTGTAGGACCACTTAGACACAGCCCTGCACTTTCCTCCTCTGTCCCTAGAGAATGGGGATAGGGGTGACACCATACAGCCACTGATTTGTTCTTGTCCTCCTGAAGACACTCACCCACCCAGGACTCAGCCATGCTTGGTACCCCCAGCTGGAATCGGGTACATCACATCTGTGTCCTGTCCCCCACAGGGAGCACAGCTAAAGGATGCTTTCTCTCCCCACTGGAGATCAGCAAGGATGGGAGGGGCCTTGGCAGAGGAGAGCAGCTGGGCAGGCCTTGAAGGAGGGGGTGAGGCCCCAGTCCAAGCAAAGCATCAAGGCCTTTCTAAATATCCCCTCCTTTGGAAGGAATAGCAGAAGTGCAGAGGCGGGGCGTGACAGAGGACCCATCGGAGGAAAAGCCACACTCAGCTTTACAAGGTGGAGCAGGTTGCTGAGTCTGATGAAGGCACCCACCCCACCCCCTACACACACATACACACACACACACACACACACACACGTATACACATGCACCTCTTGCACATGCTGGTATTCCACTTTGACTGTTTCTTTTTTCTTAAGGCAGGTACCCAGGCCAAGCCATCTTCAAACTCACTGTGTAGCCCAGGCGGGCCTCGCATTAGTCTGCCTTCTTCAGTGGCCTGCATGCTGGGATTGCAGAGTCCGCCACTATGACTGGCTATCTTTAGTTCTTTCTGGCCCGAGTGGAGCTCAGAACCAAAGCTGAGCTGAAGAGAGGCACTGGTGCTAGAGTGCGGGGTGACTCATTCTGGGGGTTCATCCTGGCCTCTAACTTGCTTCTTAGAGAATCTTCCAGTTTCCCACCCATCTACATGTCTCTAGGGAGAGAGTTGAAAGGCAGCTGCCAATATCTCTTCCTGTGTGAGCCAGGAACTGGCTTGTGTCTGCTGACCCTCCTGGCTCCCACAGGTGGTACTCCAGCAGCGCTGCCCCCCCCCCCCCCCCCTCCTCCGTATGGTGGACAGAACCTAACAGCAGATGCTGCAGAGCTTGATCCAGTGTGCCTCTGTGGTCCAGTGTGCCTCTGTGGTCCGGCTCAGAGAAGCCATTACCTGCGGCCCAGGAGCCACCGATTTTGCCTTCTTTGTTTGTTCCATGCTTTGGGTCAAAATGTCCCTGAAATTAATGTAAATGTAATTTTATTTTCCTTTATTATATTTGTTTTTGTTTTTTTTTGAGGCAGGGTTTCTCTGTGTAGCTTTGGCTGTCCTGGACTCACTTTGTAGACCAGGCTGGCCTCAAGCTCACAGCAATCTGCCTGCCTCTGCCTCCCGAGTGCTGGGATTAAAGGTATGCGCCACTGCGCTGGGCTATAAATGTAACTTTTATTCTCCTGAGGAAATTGTTGTCTCTGAGATTTACTGCCTCCAACTGCTAACCTAGGCCTAGTCCTGGAAGCTTCTAGCCTCTATACAATCTAATCTAGGCCTAGAATGTTTTCAGCCTCTGAAATTTACTGCTGAATAAGCTCACCCTTTTTAGTTCTTTCTGAACTCTTGCTGGCTGGTTCAACTCAACTGTTGTGGCTCAAACTCCCCTCCCAGCTGACTGATTCAAACTGTTTTCTCTATCAGCTTCTAACTTTTTGTTCTGCGTGGCCTCATACCAACACTAGCAATCTGTTCTAATCTTCTGGCTCCTTCTTATTCTCTGGCTCATTCTATCTTCACCTGTGTCTAGCTTGTTCAGTCTTCAATCTATCTGTATAAAACTCTCCCAGTAAAAAACTGCCTCTGAATTCCATGGGCAGAACTGCCACAAACTCAACTCCACAACACTGTCTCTCAACTCACTCTCCACCAAACTGTCTGAACAGAACTGACTAGAACTCAGAGATCTGCATGTGTCTGTCTCCTGAGTACTGGCATTAAAGGCCTGTACCACCACGCCTGGACCTCAGCTCTTCTTTACCTGAAACTTGCTCTATACCAGGCTGACCTTGAACTCAGAGCTCTGCTTACCTCTGCCTCCTCTCACCTGTGTGAGCTGCTTCACACAGACCTAGAAGGTCTTTGCATGTGATCTCTTGCCAGAATAGGCATGCTCTGAATTAAAATTCCCGTACAGGGCTTGGGGAGATGGCTCAGAGGTTAAGAGCACTATATGTTCTTCCATAGGTCCTAAGTTCAATTCCCAGCAACCACATGGTGGCTCACCACCATCTATAATGAGCTCTGGTGCCCTCTTCTGGAGAGCAGGTGTACATGCAGGCAGAGCACTGTATGCATAATAAATAAATACATCTTTAAAAAAATAAAAATTTATGATTAGATGTTTCTGGAAAGGGGGTCCTTTCCAGGTCTAGAAGCCTTAACAAACACAATCTTGTCTAGGCACCTTGCAAGCAAGAAACCAGGCCTCACTCCTTTCTCCTTTCAGATGCCATCATTTGATTTTGAGATACCAGAAGAACTAAAATTGGATTTCAGGGTAACTGGGGCAAAGGTTAAAAAATAGGCCTACAGGAGATAATCTGGCCAGCTGCAGAGAAGAGCCCCATCAGAGACAGTGTTGCCTAGCAACTGACCTGAAGGGTCCCACCAGAGATAGAGTTGATAAGAGACCCAGTTTTATGGCCACATTCCTTCCTGAGCACTGCGATGGGTTAATAAAAAAAACAGACACTTCCCTGGACAATGTAGTGAACAAAGAGAACAAAGAAAGCTAAGCCATGGCGGCCTTGGAGCCTTTTCCTGTAGCCTGTCACCTTTAGACATTACACCTCTTTATGTTACCCAACCAATAGATGCTTGCCAGGCTGGAACTCCCCTGCTTTGGGGCACTGGGAGGGATAGGAACCTATAAATTTACCCTCAGCTCAGAGTTCGAGACTCTTTCTGGATACCACTGTGTTGTTGACCAGTCAGAGCCCGGCATAAGTCGAGAAGAATTCAAGGTCATCATGTATATTGCACTGGTATCGAGTTCTGGTGGGTTTTTTGTTGTTGTTGTTGTTTTGTTTTGTTGAGGGGAGGTCTCATGATCTGGATACAGCAGTTTTCTCTGCTTGCTAGATGCTTTCATTATCGAAGGCATTTTAATGGAGAAAAACAGTAGGCCTTGAAGATGAGGGGTTCTTCAGGGTAGCCTCTAGCCACTGTATCTGGACCAGCTGGACTATTTACAGCCAAGGTTTAGAGTCTGAATAGGAGAGTAAATGCCAAGAGGCAGTGCTTCGAGAAATTCCCGCGGAAGATCAGCTTCAGCAGGTTGGCAAGAGGAAAAACAAAATCTATGGCTCTTCTGGATACAAAGAGATAGCTTGAGGCTGGCAGGCAAGAGTCACAAGGCACTTCCGAGGCTGGCTGTGCTACTGCACTATGTGGCAAGCACGGACACCCCTCTTGTTCAAGAAAGCGCTCCAGCTTCTTGGGGGGTCTTTTCTTCACATCTTTTGGCAGACTGAAAGGGGCTGGCGCTAACTGTGGTTAGGACGATCTCTAATTCATTCCGGTCCTGATGAGTACTCAAAATGACTTATTGTGACCTTGAGGTTCGAGGCCTCTAGACTTCAACCCTGATCCTTGCCCTTCTAAACACCCATAGCCAATTTCCCCCCATCAATACAATCTCGATAGTATTTCTTGCTGGTAATGGAGACAGACCTGCCCCCATGCACAAGGACAGCCAATTCACCCGTCACAGAGACAGACAGACCTGTTGCTGGGAGCTCGAGGAGGCGGCAGGCACTGAGGAGTGAGCTGCAGGTATCCGTGGCTCTGGATCCCAGAGCTGGCACAACAAGACTCATAGTTAAGCAAGGAGCACAGAGGAGACCTGCAGAGGTGATGTGGAACCTGCCTAGCAAGTGGACAGGGCATCGAGCGCTCAGGAATTCATGTGCCTTCAGCAAGCCCTCAATTCCTGCAGGTGCATCCAACCCTATGACATTGCAACATGATGTTGTCACACACAAAGTTCATGACTGAGAGCCCTGGCAACCGAGTTACAAAACAACCCCAAAACCCACAGAAAACACCCACATAACGTTTCATGCAACTTTGTGGGTTTTGTGTTTGGCCAGGTTGGACTCTCCTGGTTGAGCATCAGTTTTGATTTCTTTTCTTTCCTCTTCCCTCTTTCTCCTCTTCATGTGTGTGTGTGTGTGTGTGTGTGTGTGTGTGTGTGTGTGTGTGTGTGCATGCTGTTGTTAGAACTCATCTCCTTGCATAAGTTAGGCAAGTCCTCTGCTTGTGCGCAGCATCCCAAAATACAAACAAGCAAACAAACAAAAAAACTAATACTTTCTTACCAAAAAAAAAAATGTGTCTTCATTTACTCATTCTTCAGCGTTTGTTGAGCATCTGTCCAGCACCTGGCACTGCAGGCCCTGGAGGCAGTAGGGATGCTTGGAGGCAGTAGGGATGCTTGGAGGCAGTAGGGATGCTTGGCTGATCCAGCTTTGCCAACAGGAAGCTTACCCGAACTGAGGGAGGAAAAAGCGACCCTGATGCCCAGAAATCAAATGTGTATGCTGTCTTCTGGTGTTTTAGGGGGGCCAGGAACCAAATGTGTGGGGCACACCCAGAAAAGAATGAGCTTTGACTCAAGGAGGTGACCGTGGAAGGACTGGAGGTGGAGCCATCAGATGGGGACATGACACACCTCCAGGGTGAGGGATAGGACAGAGGTGGCCATAGGGTGTTTCGTGCCAGAGAAGAGCCAGGAGAACGTGACTTGTGAAGACAACAGATCATATTAATAGATGTCCACAAACCATACGTTGGTAAGGGTTACAAAGTGGCTGTGAGAGTGTGGCGTGTCAGGGGTGGGATGGCACTGTTGACAGGGAGTCGTAGGTCCAAGTTCTTCAGATAAGGTGCTGGGAATCTTGGGGCTTCCTCTATGCAGGGGATACAGACAAGGCTTATTCACCCCACACCACCTCCTTGTGAAAGTCTCCAGCCCTTGAGAGAAGACAGATGGGCATTTATAGTGGTGTTTCCATCACAGTTGGAAGGAGTCCCCTGGCTACCCACTCACAGATTCCCATCCCAGCCAAGCTCAGGCAGTTGAAAGGGACCCCACAGAGAGTCCCTGGTGATCAGAGCAAGTTTTCAGCTATCTCCTATGGCCCCACCCTCCACAGTTTGCACAACTCCTTGTGTGCCACCCTGACGCAGATAGAGTTGAAGTCCCATTTTACAGGCCAGGACACAGAGGCTTAGCAAAGTAGGGGTAGGTCTTGAACAAAGCCTGGGCGCAGTGGCCCATGGGGGCAAGTAACCAGATCAGTGGACCTCTGTGCCCTCACTGCCTCCTGAGAGGAAAGAGTTGACTTAGGTGTGTGGGCCTCTGTCATAAAGGGCTGTGTGGGTGGGGCTTCAGTGTGGGATAGAGGAAGCATGGAGTTCCAGGGTGAAAGAGAAGGCCAGCTTACCCCGAATTTACTCTGTACCCAGCTCAGTCTGTGGCAGCAAGCTTTGTGCCCAGTAACAGATGGGGAGATCCAGGCTTGGCGCAGGATGAGACTTGTCCTGAGACACAGTGTAAGAAAAGAAAATGTAGTCCGGCAGTGGTGGTGCACGCCTTTAATCCCAGCACTCAAGGGAGGCAGAGGCAGGGGGAGCTTTGTGAGTTTGAGGCCAGCCTGGTCTACAGAGTGAGATCCAGGACAGCAGGGGTTACACAGAGAAACCCTGCCTTGAAAAACAAAAGCAAAACAAAACAAAAGGCCAGATGTGAACTTGAGATGTTGGGCTCCATGGTAGAGCATTTGCTCAGTCTGTGCAAGACCCTGAGATCAATCAAGGTACCACTAAAACAACGGTGGCAGAACCCCCATGAACTCGAGTAAGTCTAGCCTGCCGAAGTAGCAAGGGAATAGGCTCAGTGGCTTCAGAGAAAAAGCGGCCAACCCAACCAGGAACTGCGATTTGCTCCCTTGGCCTGTGACAGCTACCTTTTTCCACAAGGGGACAGTGATGGGCCAGGCGTACCTCAGCTCGCAGGGACCCAAACAGAATCCATTAGCCTCTTTAGGGACAACTTTACCTCACAGGTTGCGGGTCCGGGAGGACAAGCTCTCCAGCCCCAGGGATTTGAGGCTGCCCAGAGTGGCAAAAAGAGGTGTCTGATCCCACTTCAGATCCTTAAGCTCGTTCTCAGGGGACTGCATCTTCCTCCTGTAGCCCTTGCCCAGTCACCTCCACCTCCAGCTTAGATGATTTAAAGCGGTCGTTGACCTCCCATCCAGACTCCAGAAGCCATAAATCTTCCTGAAGTGACAGCCGGGTCTCAGTTCTCTGTGTAAATCCTTCCTTGGTTCCTCGAGTGCCCCTGTGTGTGCAGACACGTCTTACGAGGCCCTCTGTGACCTGCCACAACCCTCCTTCCTGTACCACCTTCACCTAATACTGTATTTTTCGGATCATAAGATGCACTCCCCCCCCAAAAAAAAGTGGGGGGATTAGGGTGCTCCTTATGGTCCGATTGCTGTTTTTACTGTTTTTCTTGTTTTACTGCTCTAAAAACTGGGTGCGTCTTATAGTCTGAAAAATACGGTACCCTGAATCTCCCACTCCTCGGTTATCCCACCTGCCTGGTTGGCGCCTTCAGCCCAGGACTCCCTCTCCCAGTGCGGCTCTGTGGAGCTTCCGGGAATCCCACTTCCACCTTCACTCAGCAGAATTCACGTCTCTTTTCCACACTGCAGAGCAGCAGGACCGGTGTCCCCGTCAGGCAGTACCATCATCTGCCTCTACTCTCTCTCTCCTGCTCATCCATGCAGCTAGCCCAGGCTACATGGCCATAGATAGCAGTTACCATTTACTGCATCCTGCCCTGTCTTGTAGCCATCCCCCACTATGGCCACAGAGACAGTGACTGGCTCAGTGGCCGTAGGAGGACCTCTGACTCCACAGCCATGGGCCTCTTTGTTAAGCTTCCATTGTTACAACACAACACCTGAAACAATTAACTTACAAAAGAGAATATCTTTCCTTGGTCCACAGTTCTGGAAGTTCCATTTTAAATCAGGTGCCCCAGTTGCTTTTTTTGCGGGGTGGGGGGGTGGGGGGGTGGGACTCCTGCTCAGGGAAATACAACACAAGTTAGTTCATTAGCATATTAAGGCCAGTTATTGGACTTGGCTCTATTTGAGCTGTCACGTGGCTGGCCCACTAACACACTGTTTACCTTGGAAGCATGTGGACTGAGTTAGGCCAATAGGACACATGTTCAAAAGCCACACATGGTGACACAGGCCTGTCATCCCAACACAGAAGAGGCTAGCCAAGCAGATCCCTAGGGGCTGGCCAGCCAGCTAGCCTAGCCTGATGGGTGAGCTCCAGGCCAGCAAGAAAGTCTGTCTCCACGAAACATGGTGGATGGCCCCTAAAGAACAAGACACCCTCCTGACACACATCACTGTGCTAATTGTTCAGTGGCCAGAGAGTTTCAGTTGTCGACAGCTCTGCACATTTGGAATGCTGGCAATGGCACTGAACTGTAGACTAAAATTACCAAGTCAGTAAGAATTATTTGAGGTACACTGTTACGACAATAAAAATAAATAAACAAACAAAAACAAAGCCTGTGTGTAAAGTCGGACTTGGTGTCATCAGTCGGGAGGTGGTGAGGAGGACCATAAATTCAAGGTCATCCTCAGCTACGTAGCAAGTGTGAGGCCAGCCTGCTCTACAGGAGACTTTATCTCAAATATTAATGAGTTAATTAATTAGAATCAGTAAGGATTTTTCCCTGAAAAAAAAAAAAAAAAAAAAAAAAAAAAAAAAAGGAAACCCGGGAACAATTGTTTTTGAGTTTAGAAGAAGGGGTTGGCTCAGCAGCCTGAGGCACACACAGCACACACTCCTGTGGGGAACTATGGCCCAGTTCTCAGCATCCATGTAGTGTCTCACAGATAACTGTAACTCCAGGGTAGAAACAAAGCAGGGGTCTTCCTACTACCTGTTGTAATATACATATATATATATATATATATATATATATATAAATACAGAGGCCGCGCGACAGGTCTGGTACAAAGAAGTTCAGTATATGAAGGAAAGAGGAGAGAGAAGGGGAGAAATTGCAGTCTGAGTGGACCATGAGGGCACAGGGAGAGAGACAGAGACAGACAGTGGGAGAGCAACCGGGGAGATGAGACAGAGCAGGAGAGCTGGGGAGAGGGAAGGGGGAGGGGGCACCCCAGACACAGAGACACAGAGAGAGGGAACGAATCTGAGGTGTGTGTGTGGAAGAGAGAGAGGGGGGAAGGGAGAGAGAGAGAGAGAGAGAGAGAGAGAGAGAGAGAGAGAGAGAGCACAGTGACAATCAGTCCTTTATATCTGGTGCGCACCTGACTGCGGCAGGAGATGACATCAGAGGTTGCACTGCAACATAGAAGCAGGCTAATGGGAGCTCGTAACCTTACACTACCCATTCAAATAATGACATGGAGACATAGTACATGTATTACTAAGCTTTAAAGCACTAAGCTGGGCAGATTCTTATTTATTCTAACCCATCTGTCTGGCACATTTCTCAGTCATGTGCCCCGTTACCTGTCCTCTAGTGTCACCTGGCTGCTCCTACTCCATCTTTTGACCTCATGGTGACTGTTCATAGACAGGGTGTCTCCATGTAGCCTTGGCTGTCCTGAACTCGCTTTGTAGACCAGGCTGGCCTCGAACTCACAGCAATCCACCTGCCTCTGCCTCCCGAGTGCTGGGATTAAAGGCACACACCACCACACCCGGCTTCTCGATGTTTTCCTTCCCTTTCCTCCTACTGGGACCCCCTAACTAAGACCAGAAGTCCAGCCTTAACTCTCCTGCCCAGCTATTGGCTGATCAGCTTCTTTATTAACCAATCAGAGATGATGGAGAGCAATTTTTACACAACAAAGAGAGAGATGATGTGATTTATATGTTGTTACTGGAGTCCTAGACCAGGGGTTCCCAACAGACCATATTTGAATATTTGCCCCCAAAATCAAATGTGGGGGGCTGGGAGATGGCTCCATAGATAAAGTGCTGCCTATGCCCACGTGTGAATTTGGATTACTAGCCATATAAGAAGCCTGGCATGGTGATCCTCACCTGTCATCCTAGCACTGAGGGTGCAGAGGAGGATGCTGGGAGCTGACTTGCTGAAACAGTAAGCTCCACTTCCAGTGAGAGACTCTGTCCCAATGAGTAAGGTGGAGTCTCCTGCTTCCGCAGGTGCACTCAGCAATATAACCAAACTGTTGGGCACTCCAATGACATAAATTACGACAGAGGCTTATTAATATATTTTTAAAAGATTTGTTTATTATGTATGCGGTGCACAGTAGTGTAATTATGTGGTTGCTGGGGATTGAACTCAGGACCTCTGGAAGAGCAGTCAGTGCTCTTAACCACTGAGCCATCTCTCCAGCCCCTAATATTTTAAACTTTAGGCTTTTTGCTAAGCAGTCTCTATTCCAGTCTGATCTCGTGTCCATCCGTTCAAGTCTGTGCTGGCTGGTGAATCTCTTGCCTCTGATTTTTTCTCCCAGACTCCGCCTTCTACTTCCTGCCCAGCTATTGGCTGTCAGTTCTTTATTAAAGCCAGCCAGACACAATTCTACATTGCCTTGGGGAGGTGAGGAAGGAACAAAGATTTACAAAATATGAGCACAGTGATGGGCCGTAGCTCTCTGATGGTACAGAATTAACAATTGAGTCTAGGGAGTCAGACCTTCACCCAGTGCACCCCAATACACCAAGCAAGTGCACCTACACACACACACACACATGCACGCACGCATGCATGCACACCAGTACTGGTTTGACAGGAAAGCAGTTTGTTATTCAGTGTGACCACCACCCCATCTTTTAAGAGCTGAAAAGAGTCTGAGACTGCACAAGGCAATAGCCTGAGGTGGGGAACGAGGTGTGTGTATCATCTGGGTGAGGCACAAACCTGGAAGTCCAGCACTTGTGAGGTCTGGGAAGGAGGGTTGGGAGTTCAGGCTCACCTTGGGCTACATAGCCTGTTTTGGACAGCCTGGGTTACATGAGACCCTGTCTGAGAAAAAAATGAAGTATGTGTTCTTAGATGCTCTTGGTTAAACTGTGGTCTGTGTGATCATTGTCTGAAGGGCCAGGCAGTTTCCCTCGGTTTGATTAGTCTTCCTTGGTGAGGCAGCTTCAGTTTTTGACACTGGCTAATTGCACCGTGAGTGATGGAAACGTCTTTACTTAGGGCAAATCAACCTTGTGTTGCCAGTTTTCAGACAGACACTCTAAGACTTATGTTGTTGCCAGGCGTGGTGGCACACGCCTTTAATCCCAGCAGAGGCAGGCAGATTCTCTGTGAGTTCGAGGCCAACCTGGTCTATAAAGTGAGTCCAGGACAGCCAGGGCTACACAGAGAAACCCTGTCTCAGAAAAAAAAAAAAAAAAGACATGCTATTATGTGAGTGTGTGTGCTCACTCATGTATACCTGTGTGGGGTATGTGCATATAAGTGCAAGTGTCCTGAGAAACCAAAGGGCTCAGATCTCCCTGGAGCCGGAGTTATGGCCTCATGTGAGCTGCTCAGAACAGATGCTGGCAACCAAACTTAGTTCCCTGAAAGCTTACGTTCTCTCCAGACCCTAGATAGAAACTTTAAACACTTTAAACTCTACGGAGAGAGATAAGCCAGAATCTGTCCCAACAGTTAAGGCAGCAAAGAGGACAGCTGCAAAATGGGGGGCAAAGTGGGTGGTCACCCACTTAGTTACTCCCTGGGCATCAAAGCACCCCCCCCAATCCCCTTCCCCAGTGATAATTTGCCTCTGAACCTTTGTTACAGTTAGATGTTTGCACAGGACCATGTTCTAAAAACCGCTGAGCTGCATATGAAGAACGAAGCATTTCCATTGTATGTGTGTTTGTGTAGGAAAGGTCATATTACATTTAGATTTTCTTCCATTTTCCTTAACAACGTATTTGAAGTTCAGTAGTGGAGCGCTCCTCCAGCATGCTCCAGGCCCTGGGTTTGATCCCTAGTGTGAGAAAAATTAGAGACAGACAAATAAATCATCCCCAGGTAAAGGCTGGCCCGTGAACTGCCAGAGGGCCTCGGCATTCCTTGCAGACTCACAGGGCTGATCCCATCACGATCTACTTAGGGAAGGTGGGCAGGAATGTGTGGATGCAGGAGTCTGTGGGAAGCCATGCTTCCACATTGCCTAGAAACCAAGGAGGGCTCTTGGGTGAGGTGAGGCAACTATGTCAACTCCACTGCCTGTGTTTGCTTATGTGTTTTGTCGCTGTTGCCTTGGTCCCCTGAATCCTTGACAAATGAGTTGAACAACTCAACACAGCCTGGGGGTGTTTACCTGGGGAGGGAAGTTCCCCAGGCCCTTTGTTTGAAAACGTTAGTCCTGCAGCCCACTGTGTGTGTGTGTGTGTGTGTGTGTGTGTGTGTGTGTGTGTGTGTAAGTAGGGACAGACCCAAGGTCCTAACCTGTGATGGTACTTGCGGCTGTTTACTGAATTCTTGCTGTGTTCCAGGCCCAGTGTTAAGTCCTACAGGTGGGATGGGAGATGGGGTGGGGGGTGGGGGGAATAAGGGAAGGGGAGGGGCTTGTTCCAGTCCCACTCTCTGGACCAGAAGCCCTCAGGCTGGCCTCCAGTTGTAGCTGCACAACTTCTGAAGGTTCCTAGACCTCTGAATACCATTGCTGTGGCTGGGAAAGGGGCTACACGGAGCTGCCTCCATGAGGATGTGAGGTTCTCAGCCTAGATGAGGTGATCAGCAAATTGGAACCCAAGTGCTCTCTGCAGAATCCCTGCCAGTTCCCCTCACCAGTTCACTGTCTTTAGATACAATAGCTAAATATGATATCATATCCAGACATGAAGTCCCGGTCCACAATGTCCACCAATGTATGGAAGGCCTCGGCCTCAGCTGATGTGCTATTGAGAGACGGTTGGACAATTCCTGGCCTAATGCCCTGGTTTACTACTGGATGTGGCCTGATCAGAGGAGGTGTGTTTGGGGGGGGGGGGTGCCTTTGAAGGGCACTTCTTGCTCCTGTCATCCCCTCCCTCTCTCAACCTCCTGGCCAGCAAGAGATGAGCAGCCATATGCCACTTCACACTGGGTGACCTCTGTGCTGTGTCCCCTTCCTTACCAGTGAGATGCTTCTGGAGCAAAGGCTGTGGGACAGTCAAGTAGGTGGTAGCACAGGTTTGGCCCTGGATGAGTTATTTAAATGCTTTATGTTATGCCTTGATTTGCTCATCTGTAGAATATGCTAAACAATGGCCCATGCGTGTGTGGGCACACACACACACACACACACACACACACACACACACACACACACACACATTTAACTCTAGTAGAGATAATGTGATCAGAATTTGACTTGGCATGCAACATGACTTGGCTAAATGTGATAGTTTTTGCTATAAGCCACATTGGGGGGAGGGGGGAATTAAAGTGCCTTAAATGAAATGTCAGGCCTAGTGGTGTGGCCCTGTGATCTCAGCTACTTGGGAAGCTAAGCAGGAAGATCACAAGTGTAAGGCTTGCCCCGGGCTACCCAATGGATAAAGGGCCATCACAGGCAATTAGCGAAACTCTGTCTCAAAATAAAAAGTAAAGAGGGCTGGGAAGCCGGGTGGTGGTGGCGCACCCCTTTAATCCCAGCACTCGGGAGGCAGAGGCAGGCCTATCTCTGTTAGTTTTAGGTTAGCCTGGTCTACAAAGTGAGTCCAGGACAGCCAGGGCTAAAACAGAGAAATCTGTCTCTGGGGTGGTGTGATTCAGTGGTAAGAGACCCACATAGCCTGGTGTAAGGCCCACTCTCCATTACTAGAAAGAAAGAAAAAAAGAGTGGGGAAAGGACTCAGTTAAAACTCCAGTTCTGCCGGCCATGCTGGCAGACTACACTGGAGATCTGCAAGCACTCAGCACCAGCCTGGGCTACAGTTTTATAAGCTGGGTGTGACAGGGTGCCTCTGTGATCCCAGTACTTGGGAGGTAAATCAGGATCTTGAGTTTGAGGCCAGCCTGGGTTACACTGGCAAACAGTCTCAAAACAACAGCAAAGACCCAGACCAGCTGTTCTGTTCTCACACCCAGGAGTAATGTCTACTAACTGTGTCAACTGGAACAGACACGTGTAGACCACGTCGGCCGTCACAGGAGGTTCTGTTGGCGGGCCTATGGACAGTGATGGCTCCTGCACAGTAAACTGTTCGGCAGATTTGTGGTCCAGTCCGGAGAAAGGCTCAGAGCTACTAGGACAATTCACAGCTCCCGGGAGGACTCTCACCTCTCTTCACACTTTCCTACCCAGCCTCCGGGGTCCCAGGGAACCTCCCTTAGAGGGATTAGGGAGAGAACAGAGACTGGTGAGAAACTGGTCGGATTAGGAGCTAATGAGAGAGCAGCTGTGGAACCCAATCTCTGCAGGGCCGCCAGCCTGGGGGAAGTGGGTGGTTGGAATGTGAAGTGGGGTGGGGATGGGGTGTGGAGAGTTACCTAACAGCTCCCTAGTGACACACCAAGTGGCCAGGCAGAGGGAAAATGGCCTAAGGTGGCATGTTCTCCTGTGGTCCTGTGGTGCCTATATCAGGGGCACAAATCAGGCAAGATGCCAGCAGGCAGCACCTGGAATGTCCCAAATTCACCTCCTTAAGGAACTTGAAGCTCCAGAGATAGCTCAGGAAAGAGGCTCAGGATTGCCCCAAAACTAGCCACACAGGACCTTCTAGATCAGGGACGGTGGGCCTGGGACAGTCTTGGGCTGAGTGGCTTGGGCTAGCCTAACTATATTGACTAAGGCTAGCCCAGGCTAGTTTCGGCTGATTCATTTGAGGCAGCTTTGCTTGCTTGCTTGGGTCTTTCTATGTAGACTAATCTGTCCTTGAACTTACAACTCTGCTGCCTCAGCCTCCTGAGTGCTGAGGTCATAAGCACATGCCGGGTAGAGACAGTCATAGACAGCATGGCTTTTCCCTTACCAGTGCTTCTGTGAACGGGAAGAGAACAATTCCTTAGCAGTGTACAACCCTACGCAATCAGTCTTCGCATCCACATAAGAAGGCAGAGCCAGCAGCCCTCCATTAGAAATGGGCGGGCCCACAGAGTGCCAGGCTGAACGGTTTTACAAGGAAATCCAGAGCAGGCCTGGGCCTCAGGGTTGTCTGGTGGCTAAATGTCGGAATGGGACAGAAAGAGAAAGACATAGCGATCTGGGCTTCCCCAGGTATCTGCTGTGGGTGACCCGCTGGCTTCCTCACATGCCAGTGGACGCCTCTTGCTGGCCATATATGAAAACCCCCAGAAGACATCCTTGTCCCCAAGAGCATGCTCTTGCCCCACCCAAAACCCTCAGAGCTAATGGGAGCTGTGCATAACCAGAGGCCCCACACAAGGGCTTCTGGGTAGACATCCATGGAAGAAGGTGCCTGACCTTTCCCAATGTTCAAGTCATGGACCAGTTCCTCGCAATGGAATTTGAAAGACATCGGGAAGAATAGCACTTCCCCTGAGAAAAAGACCAACCTTCACCAAGGATCTTTGAGTCCCATCTTCTGTCCCAGCCAGCCTGGAGGGAGGGAACAGCCCCCCTCCTCATTTTTGCAGTACTGGGAATTGAACCCAGAGCTTTAGACACACTAGGCAAACCCCCAAACTGCATCCTGTTGCACAGCCTGCCTGCCTCTTGACTCTGAGTGTTTGGTACAACTGAAGTACGTGAGGGGCTGGTCAGCAGGCCAGGCCTCAGACTCCCATCGAGCAGAGGTCAGTGGAGGCTTTGGGGAGACTCTTCATTAGGAGCATGAGGAGACTGATGCTTAGGGAAAGCTGTACCCCTGAGAAGTAGGGTTCATGCACCATGGGACTCTCCTTCTTCAGGGCAGCGGTCCCTGGAAGCCAGAGAACACTAAGAGAAGCTCACGGGGAAAGGCCGGTTTTCCTCTTTTACAATGGCCTCTTCTAACATAGGCCCTCTTGGCATAGCTTCTTGGCCTGCCATTTCTTCCAGACCTGTCCCAGAGCCAAACACGAGACCTCACATAATCCTGGTTATGTAATGTGCAATCTAAAGAGTTGGTCCGGAGGAGGCGCCTGAGCCACACCCAGGAGTGGGGGCAAAAGGCTCTAGCTGCTTCTGGGTAGACAGATGAGGCTGGGCCTCTGCCTCCAGCGGCCACTGCTCCTCAGTCTCAGTCTCCGTCAGCACCATGAGTGGTCGAGTTGGAGATCTGAGCCCCAAGCAGGCAGAGACCCTGGCCAAGGTGAGAGATCCCCCTCCTGTGGGACCTCAGGGGGAAATGGCTGAGGGGGTGGGGTGGAAAAGATGGCCAGGACTCTGTGTCCACCTGTTGAGTCTGTATGTCCATGACAGTGTCTCTTCGCTGTCACCTCCAAAGGGGTCACATCCTACCCAGCCTAGAGACAGATGGCCTGACCAGAATGGATGTTAAGGGGAAAGCTCCACTTTGGCAGTCATGTGTGTGACGTGTGCAGAAGTAGGCTCAAACTCACCTAGAGAACTTTTTTTTTGTTTTTTGAGACAGGGTTTCTCTGTGTATCCTTGGCTGTCCTGGACTAACTTTGTAGACCAGGCTGGCCTTGAACTCACAGCAATCTGCCTGCCTCTGCCTCCCGAGTGCTGGGATTAAAGGCGTGCGCCACCACGTCCGGCTCACCCAGAGAGCTTTACCTTGCAGTTGCCCACACTACTTCCTCCTTCCCTGGCCCCCCAGGTGGCAGCTAGAGGATGCAGCCTCTGCCCTCTGCTGGATTCTTCTTCCCTGAGACTCTGGACAGAAAGTCAATATGTATGAAAGCCAGATAAGAGACAGAACAGCATGGCTGATGTGCCCACAGCTGAAAGGAATGAGGACCCTTGATCATGACCTGTCCTTCTGTCCTTCCGTCCTTCCTTCCTTCCGTCCTTCCTTCTTTCTTTCTTTTTTTTTTTTTTAAAGATTTATTTATTTATTACAGATACAGTGTTCTGCCTGCACACCAGAAAGGGCACCAGATCCCATTATAGATGGTTGTGAGCCACCATGTGGTTGCTAGGAATTGAACTCAGAGCCTCTGGAAGAGCAGCCAGGGCCCTTAACCATTGAGCCATCTCTCCAGCCCCCTTCCTTCCTTCTTTCCTCCCTCCTTTTGGAACCACATTTCTGTAAAAGATAGGAAGATGAGTGAACAAACAAAGGGAACTAAGGAAATACCCGCAGGCCTGCGCACTCACCCACCCACACATTTCTCATCTCCCCTTCCACTCACCCATCTCTCTGTCCTTTGGCTCACCTACCTGTCTCTCCTGTCCACTTGCCTGCCTATATATCCATCCAGCCACTGATCCTTTTCTTCTTGCATGAGTTGTGAGGTCAAGGCTCAGAGCGAGAAGCACACTAAACAGGAATCTCTCTCATCAGTTCCGGGAAAATGTCCAGGACGTGCTGCCGGCCCTGCCCAACCCTGATGATTATTTTCTTCTTCGTTGGCTCCGAGGTGAGAGACGAGGAGGAGGTGTTGAAGATGCAGGGACAAGCAAGAGGACCTGGGTCTCCACAGCTTCGTAGCAATCTGTGGCTCTTAGGATCTGACCACGCACACCACTGTGTTTTACATGTTCAAGTCTCGGAAAGGGGAGGAAGAAGCAGGGTCTGCCCACCCAAATCCCCAGGGCCCCCTCCAATTCCTCTCACTAGTTAGAGGCAAGGAAAGGCTGCTGCGCCCCCACATTTACCTTCCCCCCATCTTCCCTCAGCTCGGAATTTTGACCTACAGAAATCGGAAGCCATGCTCCGCAAGGTAAAGCATCATCACCCCAGGGATTTGGAGGCAGTGTTCAAATGGGGGGGGGAGGGAACAAGCAATGCCACACACCCCAGCTTCCGTGCCCTTCCCCGGGGCACTTGGAGCCCCATGGGACCTAACCACCCTTTCATTTTCAGTACATGGAGTTCCGTAAGAACATGGACATTGACCATATCCTTGACTGGCAGCCCCCAGAGGTGAGCTCCACCCCACCCCAAACACCTCAGTCTCAATGGACACATCACCTAGCAACCTCTGGACACTGGAGACCATGAGGGAAGGACAACAGAGAAGTTCTTAGAAGCCCTTCGCCCCACAGGGCCTTTTCTGAAAGCTGGAATAATTCCTGAGTCAAGAGTTCCAGCTTGGTGGGCAGACACCTTTAATCCCAAATCTCTGAGTTCAAGGCCAGTTTGGTCTACAGAGTGAGTTCCAGGAGAGCCTGGGCTACACAGAGTAACCCTGACTCCATAAGCCAGAGTAGCTAAGAAGTGCCAGGGTCAGATCAGGTGTTTCACCCCTTTCATCCAGCAAAAATCCAGAGACTTGACCAAAGTCCCACAGTCCCATGATGGGACAGGGGTTTGTACTCCCAAACTTGTACCTGAGCCACTGTGGCCAGTCAATCCCTCTGTGCTCCTACCCCAGAGTCTGAAAGAATCCTGTCCAGATGGGAAAACAAAATCCTATCAAGGGGACTGGCCGTGGTATCGAAGCCTTTAATCCAAGCACTCTGGAAGGCAGAGGCAGGCAGATCTCTGTGAGTTCGAGGCCAGCCTGGTCTACAAAGTGAGTCCAGGCCAGCCAAGGCTACACAGGGAAACCCTGTCTCAAACCAAACCAAATCCTATCAAGGGACTGCTAAGGATGGTGCCAATACTGGGGTCACAGCAACAGGATGGTCACAGGCGTGGACAGAATGCCATATTTGCCAGCACTTAGAGAGCAAGAGTCTGAACCATCTTGTGTTAGAGGCAGTGGGATGGAACTCCGAGAGGAGGCATCACTTGCTCAAGGACACAGCAGGGGAACAGCTGTGCCTCTGTTTAAACCGGATCTGCAGACTTTCAGAATTGACACTCTCCATCTCTAAACCAGACATGGAAGACATTGTAGGCAGGACGTGAGCCCAGAAGCCCGAAGGCAGGCTGGGCTGGTCCTGGGCTTTCCTACTCACAGCTGTGAACAAGACCTCCCTCGCCAGACCCTCAATTTTCTCACTTGAGACAGGACAGGCTAATGTTTTGTTCCACCGCAGGGTATAGACTTAGGTCCGATAGGTTAGCAGATCAGGGGACTCCCAGGGGGACGTGCGACGCAGTGTCCTGTACCTTCCCATGCCCAGGTGATCCAGAAGTACATGCCCGGAGGCCTGTGTGGCTACGACCGTGATGGCTGCCCCGTGTGGTATGACATCATTGGGCCACTGGACCCCAAGGGGCTGCTCTTCTCCGTCACCAAGCAGGACCTGTTGAAGACTAAGATGAGAGACTGTGAGCGCATCCTGCATGAGTGTGACCTGCAGACGGAGCGGGTGAGGTTCCGACTGGGTGGGTGGGTGACTGGCGAGAGACAGGAGAGGCTGCAGAGAGTAAAGAGATGATGACAGTGAGGGTGCTCCCCAACTTAGGATGAGGTCACATTCTAAGTTAGAAATACTATTAGTCAAATATACACTTGAAACGCCTGGCCCACTCAGCTCCATTGAGTAGCCTAGCCGGCCTCAAACATGCCAAGTATTTTCATTAGCTACAGTTGGATACAGGAAGACAGTACCAGCCTGGATAGCGCAAGCCCAGGGGGGAAATCAAAATTCAACATTTGGTCTAAGAGTTTGAGAGAATGTGTGTGCTTCACACCTTCATAAAGTTAAAAACAAAAAGCGTTAAGTCCAGTACTGTCAGTGAATGGATGGGTGGGTGGGTGACTGGGGAGATGTGTTCATTCTTGTCCACTTGCTACTCTGAGGACAAGGTAGAACACTGGGGGACCTGGGGGGGTCATGTAGTTGGGGTGCCAATTCCCAAGCCTACACTTGACCCTGCCACTGCCCCTTGATCGTCCTCACAGCTGGGGAGGAAAATCGAAACCATTGTGATGATATTTGACTGCGAGGGCCTGGGACTGAAGCATTTCTGGAAACCTCTGGTGGAAGTGTACCAGGAGGTGAGGAGGCCCAGGGGTGGACACACACACACACCACATACTACACAAACACACACACACCACATACTACGCAAACACACACACATTACACACACCACATACTACACAAACACACACCACATCACACACCACACACTACACAAACACACACCACATCACACACCACACACCACACACTACACAAACACACACAACACATTACACACACCACATACTACACAAACACACACATACCACATTACACACCACACACTACACAAACATGCACCACACACTATACAAATACACACACACCACATTACACACATCACACACCACACACTACACAAACATACACATCACACACACACCACATCACACACACATATACACATACCACACATCACACATACTATACACACACCACATATCCCACACCACACACACACACCATACATCACACACATCATACACACACACAGCACATACCACACACCCCACACACACCACATTGTACACACCACATACTACACAAACACACATCACATCACACACACCACATACTACACACTACACAAACACACACACCACATTACACACACACACACACCATACATCACACATACTACACACACACATCACATATCTCACACTACACACATACACACACACACCCCACACACACATACAGAGCACATATCACACACACCATACACACGCACCACACTTGGGTGACCAGCTTGGCCTGCTTCGACCTTACACCACTGAAAGCACAAATTAATAAAAGGTTCCCTTCCTATCCCCCAACCCCAAAAGAAACCTTAGTAGGACCCCTGGGAAGTCCGCAGAACAGATCTCAGGAAAGCACAGGGCTTATTTCCTCAAGCAGTTCCAGCCCTGTCACTCCCTTGCTCTGAGCCTTGGGCAAGTCATCCCCCATATGCCCTGGTCCCCACCAGGCTTTAGGTCTCTCACCTCAGAATGGGGACAATGAGGCCCGGGAGTGAGTCTGTAAAGCACACACACCACGCCACAGTCCGTCCGACACACTGCCACACCATGATCGTTATCTGTCGTCATGGTGATTATGTGCTTACTGTGAGCATCTGGCTCTAACAGCCTCAGGTGGGAAGGTTCCCTTCAGAGGTCAGTGGAGGTGGTAGCAAAAAGGGAAAGTTCCCTCTAAAACCTCCAGGGAGGAGATGGCAGGGGGAGAGAAGGGAGGAGGGAGGAGCTGTGAATGGTTTTCTTGGTTCCACAGTTCTTCGGCCTCCTTGAGGAGAATTACCCAGAGACCCTGAAGTTCATGCTCATTGTGAAAGGTAAGAGGAAGGTGGCGTCCCTACCTGAGCCTCCACATCTATCCTGCACCCTCAGCATCTCAAGTTCTTGATGTGTCCTGCCCCGCTGTTGTGAGAACACTTGCTTGCTTGCTTGCTGACTTCAGGCAAACCGCCTGGGGTCTGACACAGAGGAGGGGCCAGGAAATGGTAACAGCTGGCTTCACTCCAAGACGGGCAGCTCCTAATCACTCCCCTGGAAATGCCTCTTCCCCTACTCTCCGCCCCCCTTCTTCCTCCCCCCACCCTCATGTTCATCACTTCCTCCCTGGGCTGTCTGTGGCCCTAAGCTGCCCAGGTTGGCCTTGAACTCACTTGGTAGCACACATATGCAGTTGGGATCCTCCTGCCTCAGCCTTTAGAGTATACTGTATTATAGGCATGTACCAATGAGTCTATACCTCTATTCACTGTTTGTTTTTTTCTTTTTTCTTTTCCTTTTTTTTTTTTGCGTGTGTGTGTGTGTGTGTGTGTGTGTGTGTGTGTGTGTGTGTGTGTG
>OU015747.1:48320235-48374740 GCA_907169655.1 Acomys percivali | reverse complement strand
GTGTGTGTGTGTGTGTGTGTGTGTGTGTGTGTGTGTGTGTGTGTGTGTGTGTTGTTTGTTAGTTGAGACAGGGTCTTCCTATGCAGTTCTGGCTATTCTAATACTCACTATGTAGACCAGGCTGGCCTTGAACTCACAGAGATCCATCTGCCTATCCCTCCCAAGTGCTGGGACTAAAGGCATGCGCCACTACGTCCAGTTCATTCTGTTTTTCTGGACAAGTTATCTGTTCCCTGAATAGCTCTGAGCCTGCCCCTGTGGTGCACATTCCTGGCCTGGTACTAATGTGGGTGCTCACTAGCCACTTGGGTGGCTGTTGCTTGGTAGGTAGGTACACAGGTAGGTAGGTAGGTAGGTAGGTAGGTAGGTAGGTAGGTAGGTAGGTAAGATGGCTTGTTTGATGGTTAGCTCATTGCTTGGCTAGTTGTCCAGCTGATTGGCCAGTTGGTTGTCTGAGTACCTGGTAATAGGTTAGAGAGTTGACTGGGATGGCTTAACTGGTCGGCTGGCTTTTAGCTTGGTTGACCATCTGGCTAGCATTTTAGTGACTGGATATTTGGGTGGTGCCCTGGTGTGTTGGTTTCTTCTGCAGCTGAATTTGCGTGGCCAGCTGGTTATTTGGATATCAGCTCTTGGTGTGAACAGTTGGCAGCTGGAGAGAGCAGTTGCTTCGCCATCCAGTTGGTTGGCCTGTGGACTGATTGATTTTCTGTTTGGCCAACTTGTTAATTTTGGCCATCCGGCAAGTTGGTGAATTGGTAGATCATTTCTTAGCCGGCTGCCTAGTTTGTTGGCACTTGATTAGCGGCTGGCAGACTGGTTAGCTTATTGACGTCAATAGCTGATGAGGAAGCTGGAGACTGGCTCATTTGTGGGATGGCTGGCTAACTGGCTACTTTTTGGGTGACCCATTCTGGGTTGGCTGGGTCCATCATGACTTCTGTATCAGTGGCTGTGACCGTTGTGGAAAGGCAGCCCAGTGGCTTGATTTCTCCCTTTGTTGTTAATCTTCTTGTGTCTTTCCAGCCACCAAATTGTTCCCTGTGGGCTACAACCTCATGAAGCCATTCCTGAGTGAGGACACACGGAGGAAAATCGTGGTGTTGGGAAGTAGTAAGTCACTCCAGTGGCCCTGTCCCCACGCCTCACACCTGAGCTTTAGAACAGCCTTAGCTCATCACCACTCCCAGCACTCAGCACATCCCTGCAGCCAGGGGCTCCTTCTTCCCCGCCTTGGGGTGAGTGAGGAAATGGGCCCCCACACCTCCTCCTCGCCCACTCATGTTTCAGCCCTATCACTTCTCAACTCCTGCTCCATGCGCCCCGGCTTTCTTTCTGCACCTGCAAAGCCAGTACTGCTAAAGGCAACTCTCGCTGAGGAGGCATAGCCAAGATTCAGGGACGCGTCTGGGCAGGTGCAGGGTGATGCATCCACTCTGGAACTCTGGGCAGCAGAAGCTGTGCTGCATGGGGGGTGTCACTTTGTGTTGTTTACTTTGTTCTTCGAGGCAGGGTATGGTGTAGGTCCTGCAGGCTTGAAACTAAGGAACCAAGAGGAGCCTTGAACTCCTTATCCTCCTTCCTCCAGCTGATTACAAGAGTGCATCACACACACACACACACACACACACACACACACACACACACACACATGCACACACACACACACACACCCTAAGCAATTTGCAACTGAATAAAGGCGAAGGAAATGTTGCCAAGTAGCAAGGGGGAAGGGAAATGGAAGTAGATCAGAAAGCCATACAGTGAGCAGGGACGGCTCAGTCAGCGAGAGCTTGCCTTATAAGCAGCAGGGACTAAGAAAGCACTAGCCTCCTGGTAAAAAAAAAAAAAAAAGAACAATCTGAATGTGGTACAACACATTTAGTAATCCCAGCACCGGGAGCTGCTCACTGGCCAGGAGCCTTGCCTAATTGGTAATCCCAAACCATCTCAAAAAAAAAAAAAAAAAATCAAGGAGGTTAGGCCCTGAAGAATGTTGCCTTGGGGTATCCTCTGGACTCCACATGTATGGAGGATATGTGATCCTCCACACAGAAAACAAATAAATAAACAGAATTTAAAAAATAATACTATAAAACAAACATATAGATTTTTAGAAGGATATACAAACAGAATAAATCTTTTTTTTTCTTTTTCTGGTTATTCAAGACAGGGTCTCTCTGTGTAGCCTTGGCTGTCCTGGACTCACTTTGTAGACCAGGCTGTCCTCAAACTCACAGAGATCCGCCTGCCAAATGCGTGTGCCACCATGCCCTGCTAGAATAAATTGTTCTTAAAGGTATTGTTTTTAGCCAGGCGTGATGGCTCACTCCTGTAATCCCAGCACTCGGGAGGCAGAGGCAGGCAGATCTCTGTGAGTTTGAGGCCAGCCTGGTCTACAAATTGAGTCCAGGACAGCCAGGGCTACACAGAGAAACCCCATCTCCATAAAACCTGACCTGAGGATCTAGAAATGGGGGTGGAAGTTTTATGTTCCTCACTTTCTCTTTTTTCCCAACACCCCCAGCTCCTACCTCTACTCAATACCACTAGGAAGTAAAGCAAGATGGATGATGACGTAACCTGGTTGTGGGGATGCACTCATTCCTGGAGCAATATGGAGCCAAGTCTGTGCCCTCTGCTCCTCATGATGCCCACAAGGCTCAGTGATTTGGCCTTAGCATTCCAGGCATTGTGACGTTTCCCACTGGGAGGAAGGAATATTCCACTGCCATAAGGGTCGGTTAAAATTAGCCACAAGGCTAGAACCACAGCAATCCCCAGGACCCAGGACCCCCAGAGACTCACATATGCTAACAGTAATGGTTGTGGTGCTGAAAGAGGCAGATGTCTCTTTAGACGGGGCTGCTCCCACCACAAATCCGACTTACTGATTGAATAACCTCAGAAAGGTCCTGAACTCTCAGGCCTTTTAAAGTCACCTGGAGACATTGAAGCAACTCTCCGCTTTACTACTCATGACTGGGAAATCTTCAAGAATGTCCAGACCCATCAGCCAAGGGCAAGCATGTTTCCATAACAACTGGATGCTAGGAAAAACCTGTTTCCTATAGCCTGAGGTCTAGGAGACCTGGAAGTTATTCCTGGCCACCTAACTCCCACGGGGTGGGGGGTGGGGGGATGTTTGGTCCCCTCTATGTGTGATAACCACATTTAATCTTCCTACCCTCAGATAGCTGGAAGGAAGGTTTGCTGAAACTCATCAGTCCTGAGGAACTGCCAGCCCATTTTGGGGGCACTCTGACTGATCCAGATGGGAACCCCAAATGTTTAACCAAGGTACACAGAGCCTGGGCCAGGAAGGAGTTGGAAGAGTAGAGCTGGGTTTTTCCCCCACCCACTCATTCATTCCACAAACATCTCGTTAGACTCCTGGGTATGGAGAACAGGTATTGAGCTGGGTGGGTCTGGCTTATTAGGGCTTATGGGAGCTCCTGAGATGTGCAGAGAGAGTTGAAATGGGGGAGTTTTGCTTTGGAAATAAGCTGCAATAAGCTTCCAGAGGAAGTGCTACCCCATCTAGACAGCCAGGAGGGTATTTGGGGAAGGGTTGTAGGAATCTTTCCAATGGTGATTTAAAAAAAAAAAAAAAAGTCTCTGGCAAGAGAAATGACCACAGAATCTATTGTAGATCAACTATGGTGGGGAGATCCCCAAGTCGATGTATGTGCGGGACCAGGTGAAGACTCAGTACGAGCACACGGTGCAGATTAGCCGTGGCTCCTCCCACCAGGTGGAATATGAGATCCTGTTTCCAGGCTGTGTCCTCAGGTAGGCATGGGCCACCGCTCCTCCCATGGCTAGGCTTGGACCCCTCAGGGACCCATCAGACTGAGCAGCAGCCTGTCTGCTCACAGGTGGCAGTTCTCATCTGATGGCGCAGACATTGGCTTTGGAGTCTTCCTCAAGACCAAGATGGGGGAGAGACAGAAAGCAGGAGAAATGACGGAGGTGCTAGCCAGCCAGCGCTACAATGCCCACATGGTACCTGAGGATGGGAGCCTCACCTGCTCAGAGGCTGGCGTCTGTAAGTCCATCCCAGCTGCCCACTGGCTCTGAAGGCAGGAGCCATCTTCCACATGCTCTAAAGGATAAACATGGGCCCCTTACTGTAATGATTTAAAAATAAGATGCCAGGCAACACATCTGATATGGATAAGTTTATTTATATGTGCATAGGGGGAGGGGGGAGGAAAAAGGGGACACCGCAGAGACAGACAGACAGACAGGCAGACAGACACAGAAAGACAGAGAGACAGACGGACAGACAGAGACAGAGAAAGAGAGAAACAAGAGAGGAGAAAGATAAGAGAATTAGAGGGAGAAGTAGGTGGGTTTGTCCTTTTATATACCCCTAGGCAGGTGGATGCCCAATAACAGGTAGGCAATGACGTCACAGGTTGCTAGGCAGACTGGGGCAGTATCCTAACACTTACCCCAGACACATAGTCCAGGTTAGATCCTTCATTCATTCTCAAGACATATTCATGAACTCCTAGTGTGTACAAACAGAGACACATGGGCCTTGAGGGATTGAGGGTGCTTGGGCCATAGGACATAGGCAAGGGACCATAGGGCAGGTGTCACTTTCCCCACGAGGCTGTGAGAAGTCAAACAACTTACACCCAGCCTCAAAGCTGAGTGGCATGCTATCCCAGCTCCAAAGCAGCCTCCATGTAACTGCACAAGAGCAGAACTCTGCCCAATCTGGGAAGGACTGTTGGTTGGGTCACCCCAATGGCCTGAGGATTAAAACCATTACGTCAGGCTTTGCCCAGCCCCAGCTTGTCCAAGAGGGCTGGAACACCTCTGTGGCTCTCAATTTATGTCTCTGTCACGTGACATCCAGGTGTGAAGACAACGGAATGTAATCAGTACCTATTGTTCTATTGTCTGTTGATGCAACTAAAGCCAGGCATGGGTGATTGCCAAGAGGAGGGAGTGTCTGTTTACAGGCCCTGCTCAGGGTGACAGGTCCCACACAGGGAGGCAGAATGGGACAATGGGAGGTTGCACCAGCTTGACAAGGCTCATCCAGTAGGAACTCATCTTCCATTTTGTCCCCTAGATGTCCTGCGCTTTGACAACACCTATAGCTTCGTCCATGCCAAGAAGGTCAGCTTCACAGTTGAAGTGCTTCTCCCAGACGAGGGCATGCAGAAGTACGAGGAAGAGCTCACCCCTGTCTAGGTGGACCCCCTCAACCTCTCAGAGACACCCCCTTCACCCTCTGTTTTCTTTCTACTCTCCTTTTATTCCTAAAGTTGATCATTAGCTCCCTCTACTCTGTGACACCAGTGAGCAGAGAAAGAGATTGCCAGGAGAAGATTTATCTGCTGTAACCACAATTTAAAAGTAGGACAGGTTGGAGGGTATAATGTTTGCAAAAGAGAGAGAAGCAAGAGGGAAGATAAGAGATCGGCATCATTGGGGCCCAAGACTAGGGAAGCAAGCCCCCTTGACCTCATCTGTCCTGCAATGTTTGTGCTTGAGACCCTCCCTGTGAGCTGTGAGTGGCTTGATCTGGAGATTGACGAAATCCCCTCTGCTCCTACTCACACTATATGGTAGGTGCTTAGCATATTCCTGTAAGTTAGAGGATAGCATATTCCTGTAAGTTAAAGGATAGCATATTCCTGTAAGTTAGCCTATTCCCTGTAAGGCAGGGAAGCATGTGGCTCCCCAGCAGTGGTAAGGAGAGACCAAGACAGCATATTTCAGCACCCTGGACAGAGCCACGCTTGCCGAAAACCCCAACCATCTTACCTGATAGCGGTTTCCTTTTGGGAGTCTCAGACGCAAAAGCTCCACAGCTCAGCTCTCTGGCAGGAGGCACCTTCTTCTGACTTTGCCTGACCCAGGGGCAAAGGTGCGCCATTCACTATTCCCACAATCACTTCCTTCCTTTTGAGCTCACAGCTCATATTTTAAGCAATTAAAAGAATGTTCCCCAAAGCAAAGGAGGTCATATCCTACTCTCCCAGCTGCTGCTTGGCAAAGCAACAACAACAACAACAACAACAACAACAACAACAACAACAACAACGCCTGTTGTTTGGTGAGGACTGTCACTGTTCCAAGTGATTTACGTGTTAGGCTCATAGCATCCTCACACACACACACACCCCAATACACCTTATCAAAGCTACTTTACAAATGAGTAAAACCAAGCTCAGAGAAGCTAAAGTTCTCACCCAAGAGGCATATCTAGGACCCTAGGGGCTTTTTTTTTTTTTTTTTTTTTGCTTGTTTGTTTTGTTCTTTATTTAGTCAGGAGGTGTTGTTATAAATTGTCCTAAACCACCTCATAAGGCCCAGCTCTGCCAGTGAGATAAGTAGTGTGTTGAGAGTGTTTTGGGTATCTCCACTCCTCTGGGCCTCTTTGTAGATGCAAATGGTAATCCCTGAAATTGGGCATCCCAGCTAATGGAGAGCCACAGTGCTTAAGAGGATTGTTCAAGGAGCCTCACAGAAGGCTGGGGAGGCCTTGTGCTCCCATGCCCGATGTTCTGTCCTCTGCTCACATAGATGTAAGGGATGACCTACCTGATGTTCACCATAGCCCTGGGGACCTGGGACAAGGCAAGGGCTCCAGGGTCCTCAACACCCATGCCCCACGCAGGATACACAGACCCTGGATTGAGTCCTGGCTCCTGACACAACTCTTGCCAAGAGATGATTAATTACTCCAGAGAATGGGGATGGGTTGTGCTGGTGCCATGCAATGCACCATGGGAACAAGTGTGAACTGAGCGTGCAGCCTGGCAACACTCATGAGGCTAGTGTTGTTCTGTGGAGGGGCGTAGAGAAATGAACACACTTAAGGGCACAGACTCTCATGCCCATAAGATAGGAATTGGCTTAGGGTTTCTGTTGTTGTGATGAAATGCCATGGCCAAAAACACCTTGGGAAGAAAAGTGTTTATTTTACTCACAGTCCCACATAACAGTTCATCATCAAAACAAAACAAAACAAAACAACAAAAATGGTGAGGGCAGCAAGCTGGTGCAGAAGAGATGCTTTCATTTTTTAAAATAACTAGATTTATTTATATATTCATTTTACATCCCAATCACAGCTCCCTCCCTCCTCTCCACCTTGTCCCACCCTCTTTCCCCTTCTCCCTTCTCCTCAGAAAAGGGGAGCCCCTCCCCAATACAAAGCCACCCCGGCACACCAAGTCTCACCAGGACTAAGATCATCCTCTCTCACCGAGGCCAGACAAGGCAGCCCCGTTAGGGGAAAGTCATCCAACAGCAGACAGGAGGATCCACATCAGAGATGGCCCTGCTCCACTTGCTAGGGGACCCACACGATGACCAAACTGCCTGTCAGTTGTCAGATGCATAAGTGTGGAGGCCTAGGTCCCAGGACCACCAGCCTAGGGATGACCCTGCTCACTACGGGCTGGGTCCTCCTACACTGGTCACTAATTGTAGTCAGGTATTATGAAGGCATTTTTCTCTGCTAAGGCCTCCGCCTCTCTCTGATGATGACTCTAGCTTGTGTTGAGTTGACATAAAAGTAATCAGGGTAGGAACTGAGCTTCCAACAGCTCCAATTGGCCTTGCTTTCCTCGACCTGTGGGTAGTAGGATTGGGCCAGAGGCAAGGTACCCACTTGGCTTTGTGACCTTCAGGTTCCAAACAGAGCAAGACTGCCTCCTCCTCCTTCCTGAGTAAGGCGGGGAAGGGGAAAGTAACTGGAATCACAAGACAGGAGAGGAAAGGTGAGGAAGAGAAAGCTGTCAGACTCTGAAAGACTAAGGGAGTGACACTGGATGGTACTTTAAAATGTATTCGTTATCTAACATTAAAGTTTAATTGGACATCTCATATTTTCCGCAAACGTTTCCTTGTGCCTTGGTAATTTCACATGTACCTGCAACGTGCTTGGATCACATTCATGCCTCCCAGATTTCCTCCACATGCACACCTTCTCAACTTCCTGTTGTCTTTTGTTTTTCTAACGTGCTGAGTCCAACTAGCACCATTCACATATTCAATACTCACAAATATGAGACGCCACTCACCGTAGCGTAGTCAGCCTGCTGTGGGTCACACTGTCGAAGGACATCAACTCTTCCAGAGGCCAGCAGCTGCCAGAAGCTCTTCGGCTCAATGGCAGGCCCCGTGAGCCCCACCCTTTACATGCTGGAATACTTACTGATCTGATCAGTGCGGGCAACCACAGCTGCTGTGGGCTTATGAGCGTGTTGGCCTTATCATACCCAGAAGACATCACTTCCCAGCAATCTTTGCCAGCCTCTGGCTCTTATAAACTTTCCGTCCCCTCGTCTGTGCCTCACAGTGTAGGAAGTGACACAAGTGTCCCAGTTAGGGCCGAGTACTTCCAGAGTCACTGATTCTCTGCACTTTGATCAATTCTGAGTCTCTGTGTTAACCACCATTTGCTGCATAAAGAAGTTTCTCTGGTGTGGGTGAGAGTCAAATGTAGATGTAATGTTAAAAATTTAGAAGGCGCTGTGATACTATATTGCTTTAGCAAAATAGTAGCAGTTGATTTCAGGACATCTTCAGTCATGGGTTCTTGGTTTACAGTACCAGGCATGAACTGCCTCCTGCAGAATAAACCTTAATTGCAATTAAAACACTGTTGGAGCTGGGTATAGTAGTGGCACATGCCTTTAATCCCAGCACTCAGGAGGCAGAGGCAGGAAGATCGCTGTGAGTTCGAGGCCAGCCTGGTCTACAAAATGAGTCCAGGACAGCCAGGGCTATACACAGAGAAACCTTGTCTCAAAAAACAAAACAAACAAAAAACACTATTGGAACTGGGCACAGTGACACACCTGTGATCCCAGCACTCTGGGAGGCAGAGGCAGGTGGATCGCTGTGAGTTTGAGGCCAGTTTGGTCTACAAAGTGAGTCCAGGACAGCCAGGGCTACACAGAGAAACCCTGTCTTGAAAAACCAAAACCAAAACAAAAGCAAAACAGCAACAAAAACACTGTTGGTTTGGTTACTCCGATAAGACTTCACGCCATTATAGCATCAGTGGGCATGCCTTTCTAGGCTTGCTATTTATTTGTAGATAAATACCTACGCCCAGCTCTAGGCTTGTTATTATTGTGACTTACAGCATTCACATCTGGCTAAGGTTCTGACAGCTTTTTTGTGCCATCAGTCTGCAGAGCGCTTCCTTGCACTATGAAATCTAGCCATCAGGGAAGACATTTTCAGGTCAGTACCATTTTGATTTCTTCATGTTCTATAATCAAAGTGTGTGTTGCCTTCAGCAGTGGAGCCTCACACACTCTAATAAGATCTGGGTAGGCAAGAGCGATGGTAACAGTCTTATTGTTTGGGGGATCCGTGGGCCCCACACCAACACCCTGACAAAAGGCATTTCATACTGGGGGCTGGGTTTAATTATCTATGGCTTCCGGGAGGAACATTCAATGTAAGGTAACGCTGACAAAATCTTTTAAATATACAATATTGTTTTAGGAAGTTTGTAAAACAGTAGTTTTTATATAGCTTTTTCTTCTTTTTTCATAGTATTTCTTTTCCAATCAGCCCTCTCCCTACCGCATCCTGGTTTGTTTGTTTGTTTGTTTTTGGTTTGTTGTTGGTTTGTTTGTTTGGTTTGGTTTGGTTTGGTTGTTCGTTTGTTTTAGACAGAGTTTCTCTGTATAGCCTTAGCTAGCCTAGACTTGCTTTGTAGACTAGGCTGGCCTCGAACTTACAGCGATCTGCCAGCCTCTGCCTCCCGAGTGCTGGGATTAAAGGCGTGCGCCACCACCCGTGGCCCAGCATCCAGTATTTGATCTGGCTTGGAAGATGGCTCAGCATCAGTAACACAAGGCTGGAGACTGGTGACCTCCCTGTCCCCACTGAGGCCGTAGAGTCAGAGGACAGAGTATAGGCATCTTGCACACCGGGAGCTGAGTAAGCTGTGAGCGGTGATTTGGGGTATTTCCTTGTTCAAGCTCCTCTCCCTGCAGCTGAGCAGAGCGACGAGGGCTGCGCAACGTTGGTGCTGGGGCTGCGCGACGCAGGTGCAAAGGAAATCTCGGTTCTCGCTTCTTCCTTCCCCAAGAAGCCGTTGCCAAGGAGACGACACCAAGGGGCCATGTCTGTCTCCTAACATGTAGTGCAAGAAAACATGAGATTCACATAAAGTGGATATGGGAAAAAGACCTCTAAAGAGAGAGAGAGAATCTTCGATGTAAAGATTGTGGAGAAATGCTGAGTGAATGTATCAGCCGTCAATAAAGCGCTGTTTAGCCAATCAGCTGGGCAGAAGGACAGGAAGTGGAAGGCGGGACTTCCTGGAGGGGGAGGAGAAAGTTTGACGGTTGGAGGAGGATGGTGGGGAGTGGACGAGGACCCGCCCAGGGGTCATAGTGGCAAGTGCCTAGAATATATGTATGTTATAAGATTTAGAGTAGTTTATTTAGATTACGAGTAGATTAGAATCAGTTCAGACTCTGCCCAGCGAAGTGCTGGCAGCTTTAAAGTACGTTTCAGTCTCCCTGTGTCAGTTATTTGCTTTGTAGGCCGAAGGGATACAAATTACTGTAACAGGGGCTGGAGAGATGGCTCAGAGGTTAAGAGCAGTGACTGCTCTTCCAGAGGTCCTGAGTTCAATTCCCAGCAACCACATGGTGGCTCACAACCATCTATAATGAGATCTGGTGCCCTCTTCTGGTGTGCAGGTGTACATGAGGATAGAGCACTCACACACATAAAATAAATTAATTTTTTAAAAATTACTGTAACAAATGATATTGAAGGATTACTTGAGCTGGTTGTGGTGGTATATATCTGTCACCCTGTCACTTGGGAGATGGGGACAGGACAATCAAGAGTTCATCTTTGTCTGCATGGGCAGCTTCAGGCCAGCCTAGGCTACACAAATATATCCCATGCCACATTCAGAGCACAGTTCTAAGAGATCCACCTGAAACAGATGGCACTTGACGTCATTTGTGTTCTTCAAACTTGGAAACTCACAGTGCAGCCAACATCCCTTTCCTGAGGGGACCACAAAAGAGCCCCAGGGAGGGGAAGCAGAGTAGCCAGAAGAAACTTCCCAGCAGAGCCTGGGGCACCCCTGGGGCACTCCTCATCCTCTCCCACACCGCTGAGCAAGAAGTCATTGACACAGCACTCAGTGTCCTGTGACCATGGACTACACCTGGGAACCAAGACTCGGGGAAGGTTAGATGACCCGTCCAAAGCCACACAGCCTATGGAAGGTCCCCCCTCTGTCCCTCTTCTGGCTGCTCCAGGCCTTTTTCTTCCCCAGCTTAAGTTTCCTGGAGAAGTTTTGATTCCTTCAGAACCATTGCTTTAACAGCCTGACAGGCAGAGGAAGGGTACAATGTCTCCCTAGACCAGTGGTTCTCAACATTCTTAGTGTTTTGACCATTTAATACAGCTCCTTGTGTTGTGGTGACCCCCAAGCATAAAATAATTTTCATTGCTACTTCAGAACTGCAACTTTGCTACTGTGGTGAATCATAATGTAAATCTGTGTCTTCTTTTTTTCTTTTTTCTTTTTCTTTTTTCTTTTTTCTTTTTGGTTTTTTGAGACAGGGTCTCTCTGTGTAGCCTTGGCTGTCATAGACTCACTTTGGAGACCAGGCTGGCCTTGAACTCATAGTGATCCACCTGCCTCTGCCTCCCGAGTGCTGGGATTAAAGGCGTGCGCCACCATGCCTGGCCACCTGTATTTTCTTAGGTGAGCCCTGCGAACTGGTCTTTCAACCCCTCCTCCCCCATACAGGGGTCACGACCTGCAGGCCGAGAACCGCTGCTCCAGAACGTCTTCATTCCAGAGAAAAAGACCACATTGTGAAGCTTTTGCCAGCACGGCATTTCCTGGAAATATTTGATGTGTTTGTCTGTTATTTACTTATAGCTTGAGGCAGGGTCTCCCTACTTAGCCCTGGCTGCCCTGGAACTCAGTATGTAGACTAGTTTGGCCTTGAATTCCTGAAGACACTTACAGTCAGTACTGCACAGTTCACTTCCTGTTCTTGGGAACCGGGCACATGAGGCTGGAGTGAGGATCCATCCCTGCCCCATCCCCACCTTTCTCTCCATGTCTTAGTGTGTGGCATAGGCTGACCCGGAGCACACCGCTCTCCTGACTCAGCCTCTTCAGCACACAGATCACAGAGACCCACGCTGGTTCTCATTACAGGGATTCACAGCACATCATTTAGTATAGTCCTCCATGGGCATCACTTAGTAACCCCCACAATGAGGGAGAGATCCACAAAGCAGGAGGGTTCTGTCCAGGGGAGAGGGTGGTCTTGGGGCTGAGCATGGAAAGATTGAGAAGGAAAGAAGCGCAGTAAGTGTGCATTCCTGGTAGGTGGCACGTCTAGGCAGGGAGGCTAGATGCGGAGGGCACATCCAGAGAACGGTGGGAGCTGGGAGAAGCAATCACATGGGCATACAGTGTGTCATGTGAGAGAGGAAACTCCGTGGGTGGCGGCTCTGAGGGGTCCATCAAGAGTCACGGAAAGATTCAGCCTCACATGATCTGGTCAGAAGAGTGTCCCTTCAGGCACTGAGCAGAAAAGGACTTCCCACACTTTTTAAGTGTATGGACACACACACACACACACACACCTGGAGATCATACCAGAATTTCCTCCAGGTTCCAAAGATCCTGAGTTCAATTCACATGGTGGCTCATAACCATCTATAATGAGATCTGGTGCCCTCTTCTGGCCTGCAAGTATACATGCAACCAAAATACTGTATACATAATAAACAAACAAATATTTTTTTGAACGTCATTAAAAATTAATTTCCTCCAAATAAACTATTTCATTAGGGATGGAGGAAGACAAGGTCTTGCTATGTAGCCCAGGCTGGACCAAAAACTCACATTCCTCCCTCAGCGTCTCAAGAAGTGGGACTAGAGGCCTGAGCTACCATGCCTGGATAAGGAAATGCTTAGGGTGGGATCCCTCAATGCTATGATTGGCAAGCCAGGTTAACCATCAGAGGGAAAATTCAATAATTTTCTCTTAAAGTGGATATCTTTCGGTACAACAGTAAAACCCAATGATGGTGGAATTACCACCCAGCTGAATGTTTTTCCAGCCATTTCTCCTGTCATCTTTTTAGTTGTTTCAGATAATTACAAACTGCATTCTGAAGGAACCAAGACTCGGATCATCAAATACTTGTCCAAAGTCACACAGCCTGTGTAGTCAGTTCTGTCCTGACTGAAAAGTGGTGGCATGCGTGTGGCTTCATGAGCTTGGGCCTGCAATTCAAGCTTTAGGAAACAGGAACCAAAAACATTCATCTAATGTTGAGGTTTTAAAGATGAAATGAGCCACAGCAGCAGGTCATGGAGGTATACGTAAAGTCTCTTCACTTACAAGGCCGAGACATGAGGATAGCAGATCTGAAGCCAGTCTGGGCTACAAGATAAGTCCCACACCATCCTGGACTACATGGCAGAATCCTACCAAGAGCCTTACCAAGGCATATGCTGTGGCTCTGAGGCAGTTCATTAATGGACCTTCATCAATGACCAGTTTGACCGGTCAAGAAGGGTATGTTGGGTCATGCTGCCCCCTAGTGGCTAACTTGAGTGTTTCCCTAAAACTACCCAGGGCTTGCCCAGGGATCCAACTGCCAGGATGTTCTAGGGCAAAAGCCACAAAGCCTGGGAGCTGACTGCATGTCCGTCCCTCCCTCCACTCTCTCCTGAAGATGCCTCCTTTGGGATGGATCTTACCCTCTTATGCTGTACCAATTCCTTTGGAAGAGGAGCCTTCTGGGTATATTCCATGTGAGCCTCAAGTAGCCCATAGAGGCTCCCTTGAATAGAATGAGAGTCTTGCCATGAGGGAAAGTTAGGATTTCTGCAGAGGTAGAATAGCCACCAAGCTCTTCCCGGCTCCTCTGGTAAAGGAACAGCTTGTTTACCATATGGCATCTTCGGGACTAATAGGTGACTCCCAGGGCCATTTTTGGCAGCAAATACCTCAAAAGTGCTGAGAGGTGGGCGCAAGGATCTGAGGCAGACCTTAGCTCCTTTCCTCTGCTCTAACTGAAGCCACCAGTGAGGTGTGACAAAGCCTGGCCTGAGCCGTCAAGGCCTCTGACAGGGAGGTCACCTCATTATGGAAAAAAGCAACCTCTACCCAAGTCTGGATTAGCAGAGCCTGTGTGTGTGTGGGAGCATGCACGCATGTGCACATGGGGGGCATAGGGATGGGGGGATGGGGGGTGGGGGTGAGAGGTGTCACATGACTGCTGGAAACCAAGGCAAGCTGACTGTAAAATTTTAACTTATTTTCTCCTTCTTCTGCTTTGTAGATTGGGCTGGCTTTGAACTCACAGCGATCCACCTGCCTCTGCCTCCTGAATGCTGGGATTAAAAGCGTGCACCACCACTCCTGGCTGACATGTAACTCTTTGGGGCCTCCTCACACTCAAGGAAAGAAGCTAACTGCTCCCACTGCTGATAAGAAACGCTTGTGCTTGCTGCCTGCCTGGGGCGTCTATTGGTCTAACTCTCCTAATGATCCTTCCCCAGAGTCCTCTGCAGCAGCCACAAGCAGGCCCACCTCACAGATGGGGAAACTGAGACTTTAGGTCACTTGGGCTGGAACCTAGTAGTGCCACCTCTTGGTATCCACAGAGAACCAGCTTCAAGACAACATAATATCGCTGTGATCTTAACATCTGAGGACACTCAGGTGCCTTATATAAAGTAGTATTGTGGCCGGGTGTGGTGACACACACCTTTAATCCCAGCACTCAGGAGGCAGAGGCAGTCAAATCGCTGTGAGTTCAAGGCCAGCCTGGTCTACAAAGTGAGTCCAGGACAGCCAAGGCTACAGAGAGAAACCCTGTCTCAAAAAAACCAAAACAATAAATAAATAAGTAAATAAATAAATAAAGTGGCATTGTGATGATTTGAGCCTGAAGTGTCCCCCACAGGCTCCCTCTGTGGAATGAGGAGTGTCTCACGCTCCCACAGCCTCCCCTGCCATGACAGGCTAAAGCCCTGTGGACATGAGCCAAGTAAACCCGTCCTATCTTAAGTTGTTCCTGTCAGGTGTCCTGGCCACACTAATGCAGAAGCATCTGACCCAGGCATGACACTGTCATGTGGCCAACACAGCCACCATCATCTCTTGATTACTGATCACACTAAATACAAAGCAATTGCTGCATAAATGTTCTTTTGGAGGAGGGGTTGTTTGAGACAGTTCCTCTGTGTAGCCTTGGTTTCCTAAAACTCGATGTGTTAACCAGGCTGACCTTGAACTCGGAGATCCACCTGCCTCTTCCTTCCCAGTGCTGGGATTAAGAGCATGTACCACCATTGCCCAGCGTGCACAGATGTTCTTAAACTGTGTTACTTAGAGAATTGTGTTGACATCTGTATGTACTCCACACGCATGCCATTTGTTTTCCAAATATTTTTCATTGATGATGAGTTGAATCTGCAGATGTGAAACATGTAGATACATACACATGGCCGCCTCCTACCTCAGCTATATTTCCCAGACGCCTCCCTGTCCAGGCTGCAGTTATACTTTCTGCCTCTCTGAGCTCTACCTCCCCCCACCTCACACACACCCCCACCCCCCACCAACCCCAAGACAAGGTCTCTCTGTGTAGCCTTGGCTGTCCTGGACTCGCTTTGTAGACCTGTCTGGCCTCGAACTCACAGCGATCCGCCTGCCTCTGCCTCCCGAGTGCTGGGACACCAGACACCAGAAATCCATGTCTTGGGGCCCAGAGGCCAGGGAGGGACAGACCTGCCTCATTGACAGCTGTCTCCAGAGGCTTCTATAAGTCACTGAAGGTCAGAATTCCTCAAGCTTTTAAGTGAGGAGGTGAATTCTTTGATTCCAACACACATTCTCATTAGCTATTATTGTCAATCTCGGAAATGAGGTGTTAGGGTGGGACAGGGCTAGAGTGGTGGGCGACTGTGAAAACTCAGCTTTCACAAAAGGGGCCCAGATAGACTTCAGCCAAGAGCTGGTCCAAAGCCCATTGGAAGTGTCGGGGAGTCCTCAAACCCAGCAAGGCCATTCCTGTGGGCCATCCTTCTCTACCAAACTTTGATGCCATGACAGGTGATCCTGACATTGCCACCAGTTATACCAAACTGGAGCATCTGAGGTTAGCAGAACTCTTGAGGTTTGCTCGTTATTGTTTTGGTTTTTCGAGACAGGGTCTCTCTGTGTAGCCTTGGATGTCCTGGATTCGATTTGTACACCAGGCTGGCCTCGAACTCACAGAGATCTACCTGCTTCTGCCTCCTGAGTGCTGGGATTACAGGCGTGTGCCACAGCGCCCAGCCTGTTGTTTTTGTTTTGAGACTAAATCTCATCATGTAGCCCTAGCTAGCCTGGACTTGGTGTAGAACAGGTTGGCCTTGAACTCACAGTGATTTACCTAGCTCTGCCTCTCAAGTACTCAGATAAAGGTTGGCAGCACCAAGCCTGATTAGAGGTTTCTTTCTAAGGACACTTCCTCAATTTTTTTTATTTATTTTTTATTTTTATTTTTTGGAGACAGGGTTTCTCTGTGTAACCTTAGCTGTCCTGGACTTGCTTTGTAGACCAGGCTGGTCTCGAACTCACATCGATCTGCCTGCCTCTGCCTCCGGAGTGCTGGGATTACAGGCGTGCACCACCACACCCGGCTTCAATTTGTCCTTTAATTTTCCTCTATTACTTCACAGAGTGAAGCCACTGTCCTTGGCTGACAAGCTCCTCTCTCTCCCACAGTACAGTCTTAAGGCCAACTTTCCAGAAGCAATTATCTTAGATCTGGTCACTGGTGGATCTCAGGACAATCTATGGCGCCTCCATGACTGCAAATGCTTTTAGCCACTGAGCCATCTTTGCAGCCCATATGGAGAGTGTATCTCTCAGCAGCAATTGCCTATAGTCAGTTGCAGTCTAAGTATTAAGTGGAAGATTCCAGAAACAGTCAGTTGGTACGTTTTGAATAGCTATTACTATAGTATGTGGTTACAGCTGATCTAGCTTACTATTGCCAACTATTGTAGTTGGTTGTACAGGGACTCTCCTCAGAGCCAAACTATCCCCATCTTCAAGCGATCAGTGGTGTCCACTTACAAAAGATCATCACAGCTGGGCTTTGCCAACTTGACACTTTTTCATAGGACAGTGTCCAGCCACTCCTCTCAGTCTACTCTAATGGCACGGGGCCTCAGGGAAGGGACTAGGAGAATCTAGGTGAGGGAGGACTTGGGTGGGGACTTCATCACGCATGCTGGGTGCAGGCCTTCCTGGGTTGCTATTTTAGGGTCACCCATGCTCCCTGTCAGCAATTCCTCCTGCATGCTCTGTAAACTGAATGAGCTCACGGGCTCCCCAGGGTCAACCCAGGTGGAAACAAACCTGGATGCTATCTTGTCACTTGATGTTGCCTAGTCCCCTCCCCCACAGGGGTGGCTTTCAGGACATACACACTGTAGTCAGTCCCTTCCTGTTCCTAACTTGTAGATTAAACTTGGTCACAGACATGTACATGCCAGATGAGACACAGCCTAGGGGGTCTGACAGCATCTCTGGTGTAAGGCGTCCTTGAAAGAAATGGCTTCTGGCGGTGACCTATATAGCGTGATGCTGTGTCCAGTTGTGTTAAAGGCTTCCCTTGGGTGGCTTTAAAGATGACATGATGGGGGCATTTTCACCATAGAGATGAACAAGTCTTCCTATCCTAGAGAAGCCAGGGGTTAAACACTGACCAGCAACATACGGCTCTGGCCCTCCCACTAGACCAGGAGGAGGGTACATGGCATGGCTCTCTCTCCTTTCCAGATCTAAATTCTAAGGATCAGAGAAGGCAAGTCACCTAGCAGAGACCTCACAGCATGGTTATAAGACTCAGACATGCGCTGTTCATCCACCCACTTTCTTTACATTTTTATAGCCAAATGAAAGGCCACAATTTTATTATCCATTCATGTTGGTAGGCTGGTTCCATTCCCTAGCTATGGTAAATAGAGTGGCAGTGAACATGGGTGTGCAAGTGTCTCTGTGTGAGTATAAACAGTTCTTTGGGTATAAGCCCAGGAGTGGTATGGCTGGGTCATATAGTCACTCTATTTTTAATTTTTTGTGGCGCCTCCATACTGACTTCCATAATGGCTGCACTAGTTTACATTTCACCAGCTGAGGATAAGTCTTCCTCTTCCTCTATGCCTTCCCCAAGACTTTCCAACCACTCCTCATAAGCTGTGACCCACCCCACCCCGCCTCAGCTCTTGAAGCCCCCCCATCACGTAAACAATACCACCTCACCCACAACACCAAACACCCTCCCATTGTCCCCCACCTAAACCTTCATTTCGGACTCTTTTTTTCTTTTCCTTGGGTCTGATACTCCTCTTAAGCAGGCTTGGGATATCCACCCCCTCTTCCTGCAGAGCCAGGAAACCAGCCCACTTCTCCCTCAGTTTACCTGTCCCAGAGGAAGCCGCACCGGAGTGGTCACATGAAGAAAAGTAGATGCCATTTTTGAAGGGTTTATTGGGCTAGCACTTAGTTTGTGATTGTCCTGCCCCCCAGCCAGGCCCCAGCAGCTCCCGTGACAGGAAGGGGCTGGCCAGAGGCTCTGTCCTGAGTGTCCCAAATGCTGTACCCACATGTCTTCCCCCTAAGGCAGTCAGCCACGAAGTGACTCAGAGCAGCTGGAGGCCTGGTCCTCACTGTCTCGTGATCTTAGTGAGTGTTCCTTGCCCTCTCTGGGCCTTACTATCCCTGTGCTGCGTGGGAGGATAGGACTTCTCCATCACAAGATAGGTCCAGAGGCAGAGAGGCGCTGAGTGGTGAGAGCACTGGCTGCGCTTACAGAGGAACCAGGTTCAGTTCTCAGGGCCCACATGGTGGCTCACAACTATCCCTGACTCCAGTTCTGGGGATGAGGGGTAGGGGGTGGGGAGGGGGAGTCTAACGACCTCTTTTAACCTCCAAGGGTGGTGAACATACATCATACATCATACATGCAGGTAAGACACTTATACACCTAAAATAAATACTTAAAAAAAAAATGGGCTAGTGTCCATTCCCACTCGGTACAACCACGGCCACTGAGGCAGACAGGGTTGGGTCCCGCCTCTGGGATGCACTGTAGGCCTTTGTCTCTAAGCTCCCATCAGTTTGAACCCACTCAGATGTCAGTGCCGTGGACCCCCAAACAACCATGCATCCACGTTCTCTGATGTGAGTGGGCCACGCATGGGCAAGGCACAGGACAGGGTCAAGAGGAGCTGGGCTTCCCCACCGCCGGATAGAGCTTGCGCAGGCTGGAGTCCAAGAGGAAGTCTACTGACCTACAGGGAGAGAAGACCCGGTGAGCAGGCAGCTAAGGGAGGGGATGCAGGGGACACACTGGACTAGGGGGAAAGACTCCTAGATCCAGGAGTCTTATATATATATATATATATATATATTTTTTTTTTTTTTTCTATAGCCGGGCAGCAGTGACTCATGCCTTTAATCCCAGCACTCAATAGGCAGAGGCAGGCAGATCTCTGAGTGCGAGGCCAGCCTCGAACGGTCTCCAGAATGAGTTTCAGGATAGCCAACACTACACAGAGAAACCCTATCGTAGGGAAAAAAAAATCTGTATTTTTTTAATATATATGAGTGTTCTATTTGCATATGCACCTGCACGCAAGAGGAAGGCATCAGACTCCATTATAGATGGTTGTGAGCCACCACCACCTGGGAATTGAACTCAAGTGCTGGGAACTGAACTCAGGACCTCTGGGAGAGTAGCTAGTGCTTTTATCCACGCCATCTCTCCAGCCTGGTCCTACCTCTAGTTCTAAGAGCAAGCACATGACACAGGGTTGGCCAATCAGAGGGACAACGGCTCAGACATGGGCACCTTGTCTGAATGAACCAATAGGAATCTGGCTTGGGATTTTTGCTATCATTATGAAGAAGGTTTGATGGGGCTCAAGATGTCAGGAAGGACAGGGCGCTGTGAGTCACTAGAGGACGTGGCAGGGGAGTGAATGGAGCCAGCAAGGAGAGTTGAGTGGACCGGGGAGAAAAGCTGGAGGAAGGGACGAGTCGTGACAGCATCACTCAGATGCCTGGTCCAGACACGCTTGAAAACACTCTCCTGAGAGTTTGTTTTGTTTTTGTTTTTTGAGACATGGTTTCTCTGTATAGCCCTGCCTGTCCTGAACTCACTCTGTAGACCAGGCTGGCCTCGAACTCATAGAGATCGACCTGCCTCTGCCTCCCGAGTGCTGGGATTAAACCTGCGCACCACCACCTCCCAGCTTCTCTCCCAAGGCTTTTCTTCTTTACTTACCTAACAGACTGAGTTCGACCCGTGCCACTCTCACCTCCCTCAAGCCCTACTCCACGGCACCTGTTTTTGGCCACCTCCGGCCATTTCACAACAGGACTCTTTTCTTCTGGGAACTTACTTGTCCTTTGTCCGGTACCTTCCGGGCCCTCGACTTCCTCCTCTGCCAAATTGTATGACAAGAGCTCAGATACCCTCTCTGTGTCTACCCTGCAGTCGCGTGCCCACAGCTCTCACGGCCTAACTCCACCTGCAGAACGGCTGGTCCCTGAGGCCTGGAAGGCACCTACCTGTCTATGGGGTGGACGATGACCGGGATGGCCAGCAGCCCAAGCGTGGTAGTGGTCCATTTTCGGACAGTCAGGGGCCAGCGGGTCATATTACCCAGGGCATACAGAGAGGCAGCACACAGACGGTTGATAGTAAAGCCTGGGATGGCTACAGAAGCCAGAGACTGCCATACAAAGGTGTCTATCACAGCCAGGGTCACTCTGGTGCTGCGGCCTGCTTCGGGGCTTGGCACCTGGTAGGTATAGAGACATTTAACCCAGCTGGGGCAGAGGCCGGAAACCTATAGCCAGAAGCAGGTGGGTGGACCAAGAAGGAGGAAGGAACAAGAGGAAGTAGCTGGGCAGAAGGAAGCTGGGAGGGGGACTATAGTACACTCAGGGTTGGGGGTGACCCGCCTACACCCAGGAGAGGTACTAACTGTCACCTCCATCCCATGTGGGTTGATCGGGTGAACGATCCTACAAACAGAATTCCCTATGGACTGCACTTCGAGGCGCTAAAGGGGACAGGGCTGTCCCCCATGCAAGGCTGCACACTGACCCACACCAGGATGGGGTTGGAAGGGTTAATTAACACTCACCTCGTCTGCCTTCTTGCCTTTGTCTATGGCATCCGCCAGCACATAGGAGCTGGACACACCATAGCTCAACCACACCACAGCCGTAGGCACCAGGGATCGGAAAGCCTCCCCCACCTCATTGGCATAGCCTGGAGGAAAAAGGTATTTAATTCTCTGTCCCGCGGGGGCTGTTCCACAAGGGGGCGCTACACAGAGAGCGGCTTCTAAATGCTAACCGGCTAAACTGCGGTGAGACAGGGACCTCAAGCCAAGTGACTTTACCTTTTGGGTTCTAGGCCGTGGGACTGACACCAACAATGAAATTCATGGCTCATTGATCAAAGTCCCCAGCCGTGGTTCTGGGGGCCTGCACCAATGAGTCGACGGAGAGCCCGCAAAAGACTGAGCGTGAGCCCAACTGACGGGTATCAAGCGCCAGGCCTTTCAAGGTCTTATCTCTCATCCCGCTCTTACAATCAGCACCCGGCAAGAGTGTTCAGTCCTTTTTGCAGAAGAGGAAACTGAGGCTTAGGACGAGCCAAAGAACGGCAGACTGCGATAGAAGCCCAGATCCTCTGATCCCACGGCTAGTGCCACAGCCATGGCAGAGGGCAACCCACTGGGCTTATGCCTCCAACAGAGCCCCCACGATCAGAGCTAAACCCAGAGTGTTGTGTGACCTTGGACAAGTCCTTAGCCTTTTCCTGAGCCCGATCTCCAGCCCAAGCCAAATAAGAACTAAGCCCCTCCCTTCAGACTCCAGATCTACATCCCACGACCACTGTTTTCTCAAAAGTGGTGGGGTCGCTGCGTCAGTCACTCCCAAGCTCACCCAGGTAGCGCACCCACGTGTCCCGGTAGAGGTCGCGCTCTGCGCTCTGCCGCTGCTGCTCCGACATGACTTCCCCCGCACGGTCCGAATCACTGCAAGTTACAGCGTCACCGCCACCTCCGTCTCCACCGACACTCAGCTAACGCCAGGCAAGGACCCGCCAGAAGTCCGAGGCTGAAGGTCGGGTTATCGCAATGCAGGGAGTGTCTGAAAATTGCCTTGTACACCCAAGCCCCTCTCCCAGTCTTGAATTTTGCAGACAGATGGTCGTGTTTTCTCTAAGCAGTTATTGCAAATTTCTCCCAGGCTTGATTAGCTTTGGAGGTAAAGAGGTCAGGGTTCCGGTCGGAGGATGGTATCTTCTTAGGTGTGCGACTCCTAACAAAATGTGTTTGTTTGTTCGTTTGTTTGTTTGTTTTTTCTGAGCTTTGGTTCGTGTGTAAATTGGAGACATGCCAGCATTCACTACCTTAGACAGTCACAAGGGACTAATTAGTTATTACAGTCACAGTTACCATGTACCCCGTCCATTCAGGTTTGCTTCCTTAAGCTCTTGCGCTAGCGTCGGGTCCTAGTTTACCGTCGTGAAATAGAGACAAAAAAGGTCAATCTCCTGACTCACATAGCTGTTAAGCGAAGAAGGGAAATGAGCAAAATAAAAAGAAGGAAGTTAGGGAAGTTAGTTATTAAAGACGAACCTTTCCCTCTCCACTCTGGGATATCAGAGAGGCAATGCTATGGCCGCTGCAGACAAATCCTTGGGGCGCTTAACAGATGTTCACCACCAATGGATGGGACTGGAGAGATGATGGCTCAGTGCTTAAGAGCTCTTACACCTCTTCCAGAGGACCCGAGTTTCATTCCCAGCACCTACATAGGTGGTCGCAGCCACCTGTAACTCCACCTCCAGGGTGTCTGGCACGTCTGCCCTCTACATTACATTACAGAATGTAAATAAAAATTGTCTTAAATTGTTTTCAAAAGTCAGGCATGGTGGCTCATGCTTTTAATCCCAGAATTTAGGAGGCAAAAACAGGCAGCATTATGTGCGTTGAGACCAGCCTGTCTACACGGGAGTTCCAGGCCTGGCTGGAGAACATAGTTTAAAAAAAAAAAAAAAAAAGAACAAAACAAACAAAAAAGAAACCCCAGGGTTTCTGCACAGCTTTTAGCTTTCTTTTCTTTTCTTTTCTTTTTTTTTAAATCGGTGACCAGAGATCCAAAAGGTAGGTCCCGAATTCCTACGCAGGCCACCCACCGTTTTCAGCTTAGGATCTTGTGGGTCACTGGGTTCAGGGCCAGGCACGGGTGAAGGTAGATCTGCATGAGGGCCCTGAAACACCGGTACTGCTGGCGCGGAATTAGGAGACGGTCCCTAGAACCACGTGACGCTAATCCCCTGCCTCCCTCCCTTTTAGTGCCCGTTGCAGACGCCGAACGCGCTTGCCGCCGCGCGGGTCCCTGCCGACGAACCTCCCAACACCGAATGGGGCGGGACCTCCGCCCTCACCGTGAAGGCTGTCGGGAGCATCCCAATGCCATGAGCAAAGATGGCGGAAAGTTCACGCGACAGCGACAGACCGCCTTTGTGCGTACGTCATTTTAGCTAGAGTGCGCTACTCGGCATCTGAGAAGTTCGGGGTCTAGTGTAAGAGGTCGCTAGGAAGCCGGCGAAGGCCAATGAATTCTACTCTCTTTGCTTTGAAAATTGATTTATTCATTGGTTAATGAACCTAACAGCATTGTAAACCGAGGTCAGGATATCATCCTGAGATATGTGACTAGATCCTGGGTAGTCTCGGCGCTCTCTGGTCGCTAGCCCTGCACCTGCCCAGGGTTCTCTCCGCAGCCTGGTCCAGGGCCTCATCCCGAGGGGAAAGGGGTTCCCGCAACAGCTTGGGGCCGCTTTCCGGAATTCTGGGCAACTCGTAACCTGGCGTTTGCTCGCAAGTTGTGTAGAGTCAAGAGCTGCTATTGCGCAGTCGCCTGTGGCCACCTCTAGCTCAGATGCTTGCCTAGCCTATGGCTACCTTCCCGGGCAACCTCCCTCTTTGGTTACCTGCGTACCCCAGGAAAGAGGAAGCCACTGCTGCCGTTACACACCTCCACAGAGAAGGGTCTGCCAAGCCCTTGTTCAGGTCAGTCAGGAGACCGGTTCCCAGGCACTATGGGAGACTAGACTGGGAAGTGCTGTTTCAGCCCCACTTGTCACCGCTGTGTAGGGTTGCTTAATGAGAGGGTTAGGACCCACCTACAGCCCTTATCTATGATAAGTACCTGGAGTTAATTACCTTGTGCTTTTGGGAGGGCCTTTTTTTCATTGGAGAACAGTGGCGCTGGGTCACTGGCAACCATTAGTAACTAAACAGGCAGCCACTGGGGCCCAGGAGTTTGTGAGGTTCTTAAGGGGAGAGAGAGGCCCCCTGTTTGCCTTCTAGTGCCGACTTGAGCCACTCCTGAGACTTGGGGGTGGGGGTGGGGGCATGGAGGTGGAAGGGTACTCAAGCCTTATGACAAAAAGTTTCAAAGAGCTTCAGATAGTCCTAGTGTGTCTAGCAGTTTGCTGCCTTGCAACCATCATTACGATTATGGAGATTTGCTCCATGATTGTTAAGGAGCAAGTTTCTCCCCAGCCGCTGGCTTCCCTGAGTGTAACACCCCAATCTCTCCACTTCTCTCTAATTTCTTCCCTGCTGCCAGCCTGGGTACCCTTTCCCTCCCTATTTAGCTGTCACTGGGCAGGTGATGGTGGCAGGGTCTACAAAAAAGGCATCATGACATCCAGTGTCTGGAGACCCCTTGGTAAGCTGATGACAAGGACACCCACTCTAGCTATATTTATCCTCCGATTCTGCACGGGAAACCTCCTGTGCGGCCTGAAGTCTTCCCTCCAGCTCAGTTTCTTCTGGTTACTAGGTTGTAGGAAAATGATTACTAGAAAGAAACAGGAAGACACCAAGGGGGCCAGGCCTGCTGCAGGGGGTACTGTTATTTGGAGGTGAGTAACCCCTGCTGGGTCATCTTCTCTTCCGCTGTTTTGTCCGGGAGCAGGACCTCCACAGTGAAACTGACTTTCTTGGCATGGATGAAGCTGTAGGTGTTGTCAAAGCGCAGGACATCTGAGGAAGCAGAAAATCAGATATTCAGGTAGTTCCCACCAAGAGGCAAGGGACGGGTGAATGGGACCAGGTTTTACTGCCTGAGCAAGATGGTATGGTGAGAGACGGAGGGGAAAGTGGAGTAATAGCTTGGAAGGAAAATCCTGGCTTCTCTAGACCAGGTAGAGTAGTGTTAACAGCCACCGTGGTCACGATGACACTGTCTGTGTGGGCGCATGGATGTGTGATCACATGCTCCCTCACAAGTCTGAATTCAGCTGCCATCCTCCTTGGCATCAGCTAAAAGGGTTTTATGTCTCACAGTGAGCCATGGAGGGTCTGGGTTTTCCCGCTGCTGTGCATTCCTGCCCGGGGAACTGCCTGACTTGGACCCTGGGAGGCCTGGCCCGTTCTTTTCTCAGCAAACTTAACGAAGTGGGTGCTTTACCCTCTGGGAAGAGTAATGGGGCAAGGGTGCTCACTGCGTGGCTGCCCATAATGATAAAAGGATGGGCCCTTCATCAAGGGAGAGTTGCCCAAGCAATTTGTCATATACCAGAACGCTGTTCTGCCATAAAAAGAAAGAGTGTAGCTGGGTGTGGTGGTACACACCTGTGGTGAGTTTTACACTGTCAGACTTTCCCATAATGCTTATGAAAGCACCTGTGCAAGTACTTGCTGGGCGTGTTATGGAAATGCGTCTCGAAAGGGATGGGCCCCGTTTGGTAGGCTGGCAGGTGAGAAGGCACTTAGCTGTGGTTTGCGCCGGGAAGAGTGAGGACACAGTTGGCAGCGCTGGCTTCTAATGCTTGGCAACTGAACAGGCTTGCTTTCACTCTCACCCTGTCTCTTTGCAGGCCTGTTCCATTTCACTCAAACGCTCCTTCAAGGCAGCGAGGCATGAGAACAAAAGCACGAGGCTCGGCCCTCTGTGCTGCTCTCTCACTTTCTCAGTGCCTTTCCCTTCTCTGGTCCCCCTGGATAAAGTGCATGAGGGCAGCAGTCAGCACAGCGCCCTCTCCTCCTCCCTGGCATGTAGTGTCAGTCATCTGTCTTCCCTCTCTACCAGAGGTCCTGCAGATCCCACACGCCTCCTTCTCAGCCCCGATGCCAGCCTTGGCTAGCAAAGTCCGTCGCACTTTGATCTCCTTAGACCAGCATCGAGATGTTTGCAGGGAACACACAGGAAGGGCCTTATAGGAGGCACAGGTGAAGTGGGGTCACTACTGCTCCAGAGTCTGCATAGCTCAGTGGGACACTAAGCCTGGGTTCACAGCCCCATGGAGACCCTGGAGGCCCTCCGGTCTAGGGCTTCTCAAAATGTGAATAATTGGTCCCTTTGAGCATCTTAAGGTTATCAGGGCCAGTGACCCAGAGGAAATGGTGCTGTCCTTTAGGGAAGCAGGACAGAAAGTGTCTTCTTGCCCTCCCATGTGAAAAATGTGTAAGTTCTAGGTCGGGGGCTGAAGCTTAGGCCAGAGCACGTGCCCAGCATGCAGGGAGCCCTGGGTTGAATCCCTGCTGCCGCAGAGTAGCTATTACAGTCACATTAACTCCCTTCCGTTTCTCTTGCTTTACAGATCAAACATAACTGGTTTTTAAACTCCATGTGCAGGTGTGTTACATTATCTGTGAGTTTCTCTTCAGAATGGTAACGGGGGCCGTAGACACTATAAGAAACGTCCTGTCTTAGATTCAGAGCCGCGTCTCCGGGAAGTCCACGGACCCCAGAGGAATCTGCTATAGCCCACTCCCCTCACTTTATGGTGAGAAAAACCAGAAGCAACTGTGTTGCTCCTCCATGACCTTGATCTGAGACTTGTCACATTGAGGGTAAATGTCCTCATTGTCTCTCAGACACTTTGTGACTAGGAGCCTCTAGTATCCTCTCTCAGCATCCACACTAGTTACTTGACGGGAGAGAGGCCGTCTCTCGCCTACGCCTCAGCTTTCTCATCTTGTTTTGTCCCATGTGAGCTGCCTTCTCATGTCCTGCTCTTCCCCTTTGGTCGACCTGGAGATGAGCGGCACTCAGAGGATTCAAAGATGGCCTGTTTTGGCAGGCTCTGCCCTGTGAGATCCCTACACCCACCCGGTCAGTCCTGCCTCTGCAGCTTCTAAATGTCTGGCTTCTGTCTCGGGTCTAGTTAGCTTGGGAAAAGCCTGTGTTACCTCAGGCTGGCCTCAACTTGCAACCCTGCCCCAGCCTCCGAAGTGCCGGGATTGCAGGGCTGCTCCGCCACGCCGTGCTTTCAAAAGCAGATGCTCTGAACCCCTGTACTCGCCTGTTACAGTGAATCAGGAGAGAGTCCCGCCCTGCTGTTAGCTATCTAGGCCCCCTTAAGCAAGCCACCGCATCTTTCCAAATCTAGTGCTCCTCATCTGTACTGGGAGAGGTGACGTCACAGTGTCCCTTCCTATTCTATCACTGTGAGGTGACCAGTCCACCAAGAAAGAGGTGCCTCATAAACAGGTTATGGGCTTCAAGCGTTGCCAAGACCCCAATACTTACAGATGCCTGGCTCACTGCAGGTGAGGGTCCCATCCTCAGGGACCATGTGGGCATTGTATCTCTGGTTGGGCAGCACCTCTGTCATCTCCCCTGCCCGCTGCCGTTCCCCCATCTTGGTCTTCAGGAAAATCCCAAAACCCACGTCTGATCCCTCCGACATAAACTGCCACCTGCAGAGGACATCCACCTATGTGTGTGTCCATGGCAACTGGGTTTCTTCCATCCCAACCCACCCACTGGCACTGACAAGAGCTCAGGTCCCTGGTAGCACCCAGTCCTACCTGAGGACACAGCCAGGGAAAAGGATCTCATACTCCACTTGGTGGGAGGAGCCCCGGGAGATCTGCACACTGTGTTCATACTGCTGTTTCACCTGGTCCCGCACGTAATACTGCTTGGGGATGTCACCCCCGTAGTTGATCTGGAAGCAGAGCACAGGGTGAGCCGGGTGCACATCTGATCTGAGATCCTCCCCGTTGACCTCTGGCTGGTGGCCCATACCTTGGATTTACACTTGGGGTTTCCATCAGGGTCAGTCATAGTGCCTCCATACTCCACAGGCAACTGGTCAGCGCTGATGTGTTTGAGTAAAACCTCCTTCCAGTTTGCTGGCAGGAGAGGGAAGGGCAGAACGGTGTCACAAGGCAGGACTTCACACCTAGTCGTCAGCCCCAAAGAGGCAGAAAAGGCTGGCCCTGCCCTTAAAAGGGAGCAGTATAAGCTGGGCCTGGTGTACACTTGGGCACTCAAGGGGCTGCAGGCAGGAGAACCAGCCTTGGCTCCATGATGAGACCATCTCAGGGGAAAGGGGATACTTCCTAAGCATGCGATGCATGCTGGGAAAACGACCCTGCTTGGTCAAGGATTCCGAAACCCTGGCAGCTGTCATCATCAGCCACCTTTGGGGCCCACTCCTGAGCTGCCTGCTGTTTAGGACTGTGGAGGCAGCAAAACGAAACTGAGGCTATGGGAGAGGACCTTGTAAACTAGTACATCACCACTCCCCGGAAAGATACAAATATTGAAATAGAAGCCAAATGGGACAGAAGCAGGGAGAGCATTCCATGCAGAGGAGCATGTGGCAGGCCCGGGAGTCCCAAATCCACGGGCTCTGACCCACTTACGCTGATCTCCCGGCTTCTCCCACACTTCGTTGGGCTGAGTCATGACTTAATGAGTGAGCACCTCGCTGTAGAGTGACCCCTTAAATGGGCTTAGCCGCATTTACCCTAGGTCTACTTCAAGTCTGTTCCGGTTGTTTGTTTTTGTTTTGTTTTGTTTTTGTTTTTCTAACCAAATCCTCTCCTGATTGGAGCAATTAACTCTCAAGTGTCCACTGCTGAGAACCATTTCTCCAAGAAGTGACAGCCTAGCACAATGCTTTAATAGCAAAAACCACTCCAACTATTCAGACCATCAGCTGACTCTGGCAGGCAGCTCCAGGGCAGGGACTAGCCTAACCTGCTCTGATACAGATAGAGACGCCTGGACCCCTGACCATCCTGTGTCCACCCGCCAACCCTTAGGTATCTGAAATCAGAGGTGATTTCATTGGCACTGTTACACTCCAGTGACCAACCCGGAGTAACTTTTATCCCTCCTCTGTTGGAGATCTTGTTTCTTCCCAATCTGCCCAAGGCACATTTGGTTTAAAAAAATTTTAAGTGTGGGCAGGAGAACAGACCGAACCTCCTACATAGCTCTGCTGCCAGGAGCCAAACCGCCTCACGCACTGGGTGGGTGGTAGCAGCAGAAAAACTAGGAACCATAAAAACCTATTGCTCTGATTTTTTTTCCCCCCTCCCAGCTGAGCTGGAGAGCTGGGAAAAAACCAGGAGGGCCCTTCTCAGCTCCAGGCAGCATCAGCCACAGCCAAAACTGGGACTTGACTGCGAAAGTCCTGGTGTCCTTTTGTTTGAAACAGGGTCTCACTGTGTAATCCAGGCAGGCCTGGAATTCACTCTGTAGTTTAAACCTTCTTCTGCCTACATAGTCCTGGGATATCACAAATGCATTTTTTTCCTTTCATTGCTGTTATATGTGTGTACAGCACATGTGTTTGTTGGGGATGGTGCATGTGTGGAAATTATAGGATAGCTTTTGAGAGTTGTTTCTTGCCTTCCACTGTGGGACCTGGGGTCATTAACCTTGTGTAACAAGCATGTTTACCTGTGGAACCAGCCCAGCCCACGTTGTTTTCAGACAGGGTCTCACTATGTCACCTGGTCATCCTTGAACTTAGAATGGAGATCTGCAACCTCCAAAGTGCTGGGGTTATAGACATTCGCCACTTCCCCAGTGTGAAGTTGCCACTCCCACTTGATCTTAGCCCAAAGGTCAAGAAGCAACTTCAAACTGCCGCTTACAGTGTTACTTAAAGGCAGCCCTGCACACGCCTTCGCCTTCAGAGTCACTACTACCACCAGTTCAACTCCAGAGCCTGTCCCAGGCCACCTTCATAGTCCATCAGTCCACTCCCTGTCACCAGTAGGCCTGTTTGCTGTGTGTCCTCCTGGCTGGTTTGGTGACGGGGGGTGGGGGGCACAGGGGGGTCTCCCACATTCCCTTGTGTCCTGGCATTCTGGCCGCTCCCCACTAGCTGTCCACTCTGGTTTTAGCTCTGTGCAACCAGTTGAATTCTTCTCTTTTGCTTCCTGGGCAGGTTGTAAGTCCAGCCTTTCCTCCTTTTCCCTGAAGCCACTGCCTCAGTTTACACCATCAGCACAGCATGTAAACTGGTACCTGGCTTCCATGGCCTTGCTGGTAGGTATGAGTCAGTTGAAAATCTGACCGTGGCACTCCCTGCTAAGCACTTTTCTGGTTCCCAGTGGCCTGAAGAGTCATGCCCCAGCCTCTCAACATGGTGCCCTGGTTCCTGTGTGTCATGGCTCCTGGCTTCCTCTCCAGCCTCAGAGTCCATGACTGGGGAGGTCTTGACTCAGTGCCCCTCTTTTTGCTTTGTTCCACGGGGCCAGCTTGCTCATGTTGCTGCGTGTAGCTTGGGGAGCCACGGCTCTCACCTCAGCTCTAGTGAGACGTGTGTTGCTGCAAGGTGTGCGTCCCCTTCCTTCCACACATCCCATCATCCTGATAAGCATGTTCGTATCTCCCTCCTCTGAGAGCGAGCTAATGGACTCTATCTTAATCATCTTGGCAGCCTGCTACCTTGCCTGGAGCTGGCACAGAAAGCCATTTGTGGGAGTGGATCCACTCCTACCTGCCCCAAAGTGATCTCCATGGCACCCCCTTGACGCTCTTTCTAGTGCCTTCTGGTTCATTCCAGAGCCTTTTCTCTGCAGTCGCCTCTCCCCTGTGATGTTGTAAGCCCCTTAGGATAAGCACCGGAATGCCATTCATCTAGGGCTCTGCATAGGGAGCCCAGTGCTTGCTTCTAGAGAATGTGAGAAAAACTGTTCTTACGAAAACACAAGGCGGCACAGATCTGTCTCCACTTGCCCCTGTGTCCTAGCTGCTCCCAATGCAGAAGACAGGCTTCTGCCCCGGAGACTGCAGCCATACCTCTAAAGCTGTGTACCAATCTGCAGGCTTTGGGCCACTTACCTCCCAGGACCACAATCTTCCTACGAGTGTCCTCACTCAGGAAGGGCTTGATGAGGTTGTAGGCCACAGGAAACAGCTTGGGGGCTGAAAGTGTGGCAAGCACATGAAGCAGAGAGAGCGAGCGCAAGGGTTACTCAGCTGCCAACAGCATCATCTCCCACCCACCTCTGCACTGCACGGTGGGCAGGGGGAGAGGGGGTGGCTAAGCCTGAGGCTCAGCCGGGCATGTCTGAGGTCTAGCTCCCAGTCCCTACAAGGGTTCTGGCCAACCGGGTCGCCTCCTATGGCATCACAAACTGAGGGCTACTGGGCCAGGTGGCTCAAATGCCCTGGGAACTGTATAGCATCTGTACAGGTCAAGGTTAAGGTCAAGGCCAGGCTTCTGAGCAGGTCCTTGGGCCCCCCCCTTTGGCTCACTGTTCACTCAGTCCGCCCCAAGAAATAGCTCCAGGCCTGTGTCCCCTTCTGCTTCATAACCAGAGACCTCCCCAGCTTACCTTTAACAACAAATAGACGTTTGAGTGTTTCCGGATAGTTTTCTTCAAACATGGAGAGAAACTGTGGATGCAGAATCGGTTTCCTTTCAGTAGCGCAGGCCTCCGGGCCACAGTGCCCTCCATTCCCGGAGGCAGCCTAGCTGAGCAGCCCCTCCTGCCCCGTCTCCTCCTGCCCCATCCCCTCCTGCCCCGTCCCCTCCTGCCCCGTCTCCTCCTGCCGTCTCCGCCTCTTACCTCTCCATAGGCCTCCACTGCAGGTTTCCAGAGGTGCCTAAGGCCGAGGCCCTCGCAGTCATAAATCATGGTGATGGTCTCTATCTTCTTCCCTAGCTGCAGGGAGCAGACAGACAGAGGAAGAGATCCTGCCGCTCTGCCCCCTGGAGGACTCACCAAATTCAGGGTAATGGCGACCATCCCGGGAGCAAGCGGCTCACAGGGGCTTGGCCCCCGGGGCTTTTTTTCAGACACCATTATCACCCAGACAAACTGTTCCCATCTAAGAAACGACTGGGTGGGTCAATATCATAGGGAGGTCCCCTCTGTCCTGCAGGTTTTCCCGATGGCCTCTGTCTTCCTGTCAACTACTGTGTGTTCTCAGGGCAGCACCCATGTGGGGCCTGGGCCTAAACCACCCCTCCCTCAGGCATAGATGCTCCATCCTGTGTAAACTCTAAGGAAGCATCAGGTTGAACCACCTTTGTGTCCCCAGCCTCTTAGGGGTTTTGTGCTAAGTGCACTCTCTGAGCATCTACAAGTAACAGTGTTGAGAGGCGCCCATACTTTAACATACCTGCAACTAGGGCACCTCCAGCTTGGTCCACAGAGCCTCTTTTCTTTTCTTTTTTAAAGTTACATTTATGTATGCCTGTCTGAGTGTGCGTATCTGTTGGTGTGTGTGTGTGTCTATGCTGAGACCTGGGGTGTTAGTGTGTACATGTTTACAAGTGTGCATGTCACAGTGCAAGTGTGCAGCTCAGAGGACACTTGGGGCAGTTGGCTCTCCTCCACTGTCTAAGTCCTCAGGCTAGCTGGCAAGTCCATTCACCTGCTGAACCGTCTCTCCAGCCCCTTAATCTTTTTCTTAGTCTGATCTCTTGAAAATATACTTGGAGGAGCAGGGATTTTGGGTTTGTCTACACCAGGAGTACCCCCATCCCCCGCCCAGGGGTAGGTTAGCCCAAAACAAGATTTCACAGAAACAAGAGGAGTTCCTTGACAATGTGGTGAGGCACTTTTCTTTGTCCTTCTGGGTTTTCGTTGTGCTGAGAATTAAACGCAAGCCCTCGCCTGTGCTAGGCATTCTTTCTGTCACTGAGCAACATCTCCAGCTGTAGTAATTGTAGTTTTAGGTTTTCTTTTGTTTGTGTTTAGGGTCTCGTTGTATAGCCCAGGCTAGCTTCACACTCGAGAGCCCCCTGCCTCAGGCTTGTGAGTCGTGGCATTGCAGGTGTGTACCACCCAGCTCACTGCAGTGCATTGGTTTTTTGTTTGTTTGTTTGTTTGTTTTGCTGTACTCAGGTGAAAGCCCTAGGTGTGCAGTGAGTGCTGCACAGCTGAGCTCCCGCCCTTGCGCTAGTGACGTTTGTATTAAGCCAAACGTCTTCAGTATAAAGGATTGCTTTTTAGTATCAGATCTTCCCTATATACCATTCCTATAGCTGCGGGCTCATTGCAGGAATAACAGATGGTTATTTTAAGTTTTCACTTAGCAAAACGACAGTGCGACCAGATGGAGGTCCAGTCTAACAGCGGGGTAGAGCCCTTGCCTACCATGTGTTTGGCACCCCTGCTTCTCCTCAACTACCCCTTGCTGGCTGACAGGCCACCCACCTTCGTGGTCTGGTGGACACACTCCTGCAGAAGCAGCTCACAGTCTCTCGTCTTAGTCCTGAGCAGGTCCTGCTTGGAGGCGGAAAACAGCAGACCCTTGGCGTCCAGTGGCCCGATGATGTCGTACCACACAGGGCAGCCATCCAGGTCGTAGCCACACCTGCCACCTGCCAGATACTGTTGGATCACCTGGCCCAAGACATAGTAAAAGCAGCTGGTGAGCAAGCCCAAGACATCCATGCCTTCCCTGGCTTCATGAGCCCCTCCCTCCACACCCCTCCCCGGGTGCCAAGAGATACCTATTTTGGGACTATAGCGACTCCTTTGGCAGAATAGAGCAGGGTACAGATTGTGAGTCTAATAAGCATCCTTACACAGGGATGGAGTGGAATAATTTGTCCTCACCTCTGGTGGCTGCCAGCTGATGATGTTGTCGATGTCCTTCTGCTTCCGGAATTCCACGTGCTAGAAACACACAGGGATTCAGAAAGCACAGGGTGGAAAGATAGGTGTGTGTGGGGATAGGATCTTGAGTAGGAAAGAATAGGTCAGCACAAGCTGACCATCAGACCGTGGGTGACCCCCTAAAAGGAACTGGACTGAAATAGAAAAGGAGGCCCAGTATTCTTCAGAATATCATTCTTGGCTGGTCCAGAAGTAGGAACACCTGATGTTTCCAGGGAAGAAAATGCACTTTGTCCCTCAGGGATAAAGCAACACTTGTCGGCTAACAGCTATGTCCCACAAACCAAGACCTGTGATGGGGCAGGGGGTGGCTAGGCAGGAGAAGTCCAGGCGAGATGTGAGTCTGAGGGGGGGAACTCACCTTCCGGAGCATGGCCTCTGACTTCTGCAGGTCAAAGCTTCGGGCTGTAACAAAAGCATGGTCAGGGTGGGCATCAGACTGCACCTCTAGGGACCCGTTCCCAGGCTGGGGCCGAGTCCCCTTGTGGGATCCCCCAGTCAACTGTCAGGTGTGGCTCCCAGAGTCTTCGCTGAGGACTTGTAAAACACCACAGTCCTGAGTCTGTGGAATAGACAGGCCAAAGTCAAGACAGGTGGGAGGGGGCAGCATTGCAACCATGGGGTCAGAGTACCCTGGCACATAGCCAGGTAAAGGGTCTTATCTCAGAGAAAGTGAACCCTGGATCTCTTTATCAATTGGCCATCCCCCAAAAAGACAAAATGTATCTCCTTCACAGTATAACATTGAGCCCTGAGAAATTGACCCACAGTTCAAAGGTTAAACACAGCTGCCCCAGAATCTGGGGCACAGCTGGCTGAACATCCTGGAGAGGAGAGGAGTCACAATGCCAGGCAACCCTGACATTTCTGTAAAGGACCCACATGAATCCTTATGAGAACACAGCGGGTTCTGGAGTTCTCAGTTCACTGGGACCCACCCAAACAAATTGTCCTACCCAAGTCTGAACCCAAGATTTCACTGTCCCCTGAGGCCACTTCCAGATTACCAGAACTGCCATCTGCACCAGTTGGTTGTGTGCTGCAGTCTACTACAGAGACACCCCCAAAGACAGTGTCGTTTCTGCCATCATGAAACAGCCCCCCCAAAACATGAATTCTATGCTGCCTTCCAGGGCTTTCTGTCCCAGTGTGTGGCCCGTTAGTGGAGCCTTCTTTCTCACGCTGAGCTCCACGCCCATCCTAATCGCCTCCCTTAGATGTTGTCGCCTGGTTGGGGCCCCTCTCAGGTGAGCTTCACAAGCTCAGCCCAGGTGTTGTGCGCCTCTTCTCCAAGAACCCCTAAGAATCCCTCTTAGCAACAGTCATGCCTTTAGTTCAAGTGGAGCTTTAGAGTCAACCGACACCCCAAATCCATCACACCTGTGCTTTGGCTAAGCCTCTGTTGGAGAGCCAGGACTTCAAGGCAGCCTTCTCACATTCCATGCTGGAGTCTCCCGCATTCCATCATGGGAAGACTTAACTGAAACTCTGAACATTTGGCCTCTGATCTGTGAACTCTCCCTCCTGCCGTGCATCCTCCGTAGATTTAACTGACATCTAGATCTGCTGCTGATAGCCTGGAACCCAGCCCTACGGGCTGCCCTTTGGGCTGTCAGCAAGGCCTGGGAGCAGGGGTGCATACTCCCTGACTCTGCATTCAGGAACCACAATCCTCTGAGTCAAGACAGCATGTCTAAAGGTCTGACCAGACCTGGGTGTGGTGCCTTGGTAGGCTGAGACTGCAGGGTCTCGAGTGTGGAGTCAGCCAGGACTGCACAGGAAGTTCAGTCTCACTCTGGACTGTGTATTGAAACACTATCTTAAGGAAAAAGAAAAGTGGGGTGGGGGGGAGGGGGAAGGCCAGTAAGACGGTTCAGTGGATAGAGGAGTACACTGTACAAGCCCAGCAACCTGACAACTCGGGCTTGCTCCCCAGAACCCATGTAAAGGGACATAACTCCACAAAAATACTTTTTGAAGAGAAAGGGTTGGCCAGGCCACCACCACTGTGCATGCCAGCTCCTCTCTGGCAGAGTTGAGCGGCTCCTCTGGCCAGCTGGGCTTAGGCATTTCTTTACGGCCACCCTTCCTGTGCCATCAACAGCCCTGGGTGACTTTCAGAGGAATTTAATGTGAGTCTGCATCTCAGATTGGTCCAACCTTGTATGTTTTACCTTGGGCAAGACACTGCATATGCCGGGGCCATGCTACTTGTGAAGCCAGAACTGCCTGCCCTTTTGTGGAGATGACTTTCTTGCCGAGAGGATACCTTCTAGGGAGGAAAGTCCTTCTCTTCCAAGAGAAAAGGGATCCGGTAGTAGTGCACCAACTGTAAGCGCCCTTATCTTTGGGGAACCTCTCCAGTTGACACTTAGGTTCCAAGGTCCAAAATTCAGAGTCTTCCTCGCCTTGTCTGATGAGTCGGGTCTTTGTAGGCTCCTGCCACCCTGCTCAGAAGCAGCAGAAAGCCTGGCCCAAGAGTAGCCACACTGGGCTCTGGTTTGCTGGTACCCTGGCCCTGTAAGCTGCACACTCACTCAGCTTTGCTCTTCTCTCTCTGTCTCTGTCTCTCTGTCTCTGTCTGTCTGTCTCTCTGTGTCTCTGTCTCTGTCTCTGTCTCTGTCTCTGTCTCTCTCTCTCTCTCTCTCTCTCTCTCTCTCTCTCTCTCTCTCACGGTTCCTGTTTATCTCTGTTCTGTCCTGATTGCTGACCTTTCTTGCTGGGCACCCAGATCTCACTTCCAGCCAGAAAGGCAGTGGCCACTTGTGTGCCTGCCTGAGGAGAGGGCCAGCAGAAAACTGAACCCCAAGTTCATAGCACATTCTCCTACAAACATCTCCTTTAGAATCTAAGGGATGAGGGGATAAAAAGAGTGTTTCTCCCCTCCCCGCTGGAGACAGGGTTTCTCTGTGTAGCCTTGGCTGTCCTGGACTCTCTTTGTAGACCAGGCTGGCCTCAAACCCACAAAGATCCACCTGCCTCTGCTTCCTGTGTGCTAAGATTAAAGCCATGTGTGCACCACTAAGCCCGGCTTTTTAAAAAAATATTTTATTTATTTATTCATTTATTGTATATGAGTGCTTTATCTGCAGAAGGGGGCATCAGATTACATTATAGACAGTTTTGAGCCACCATGTGGTTGCTGGGAATTGAACTCAGGACCTCTGGAAGAGCAGGTGGTGCTCTTAACCACTGAGCCATCTCTCCAGCCCCGCCCCCCCTTTTTTAAGGCAACAAAAACCCTAATTCAAATTCATAATTGGGTCTGAGTAGGCCTGAGCTCCTGCCCAGAAAAACAGGAGGCACAAATGAACTACAGAGGTCACACTTCCTCCATTTTGAGAAGCAGAGTTTGGAACCAGGAGTATAACTCAGTGGTAAAATTCTTGCCTGGCATGTACCAGACCCTGGGTTTTATCCTCAACAGCTCAAAAAACAATTATGAAGCTTCAGGAGCAAGCAGCTGTCTGGAAAGGAGCTGCCTCTTACTGGAAAGATGCTGGCTGGGAACATGTAGCCCTAGGCCTCACTGTGGTTGTGTTGCCCTTGTGTTGTCTCTGTGCCTTCAGGCCATCCTATGAGGCGGTGGCTAGTGCCAGATGTGGGCCCTGGCTAAACTATCAGGCCTTGTAGAAACGGTTTATCCCATCCCAGGACCCTGACAGCAAATGGTTAGTGTCTGGGAGACCAGCTGCCATACCTCACACTGGCCCGAGCTGCAGAGCCGCTCCCTCTCACACTCTCCCTCCTAGGAGCAGCTCCACAGCTGGTTGGATCATACTGCAGCTGGCCCTTTAAGAAGCTACTACCTTCCCAGTCTCTCCACCCACCTGCTTGGAGCTGTAGCCTTTCAGCAAATGTTAGGCCAAAATTTCCTCCAGCACTGACTGACTTCACTGCCACCCCCACACCAGCCCTCCACTCTCTCTAGGTGTACTGGCAAAAGGACCATGTCATATGGGGGGGGGGTAAGGATGGGCCGGTGACACTTCGAAAGGCCCATAAGCCCCACATGGCCCTCCTGGGTACACCTGTACTGAGGTGTTGCTTCCACCTTCCAGAATATACCAGCTTTATTAAATTTCTGGAAACAACAATTGCATCTTTTTATTTATTGCAAGTCTTCCTGGGCCTGGGGATGTGTGAATGTGCCACCGGGCTCCTCACATCTATGACAGAATTCTATATAACACCTGGAGCTCTGCTAGTCAAACTCAGTAGAATTTTCTCGTTTTTACGTCTGATAATAAAGTTTCTGGGCTGGAGAGATGGCTCAGTGGTTAAGAGTGCTGCCTGCTCTTCCAAAGGCCCTGAGTTCAATTCCCAGCACCCACATGGTGGCTCACAACCATCTATAATGTAATCTGATGCCCTCATTGGCAGATAAAGCACTCATATACAAATAAAGTTGTTTTTTTTTTTTTTTTAAAGAGCATCATAAAGTTTCTATAAAGAAAAGGTACAGTGTGTCAGAAGAGCCTGCGAGGGTGGCACACGCCTTGAGCAACAGGAAAGGAGATGGGAAGAGGACAAGAAGGTGCAAAGAGTGGGCTGTGTCTGGTCCTGACAGTAGCAGCAACCTGGTCCCATCATCCACCGGCAGCCCTCGGCATGCCACGTCTTGCAAAAGGGCTAGGCACCCTGTCTAATCCACTTCTCACAGGAGGAGCCTAGAGATCTGTGACTTTGGCCCAGGTGTCACAGGCAAGATTAGAACTCAGGACCCTGGCCTGGGGAGGGGGAGGGGTAGCCTCCTCAGTCCCCTTGCACAGGGCCCTTCACTCAAGCTGACAGGACCAGGACCCTGGTTCTAATCTCAGCTCTGCCTTCAACTTCCCACATAGAAGAGCCTTTCTGGGCCTTGGCCCTTCATCTGTCTGCAGAGCGGGCTTAGAGAGTCGATGAAAAGGATGCTGACAGTCCAGGCCCAGAGGTTTCTGCCTGCAGCTCAGCCAGCGAGTCCCTTCACCTCTCTGATCTTCCATGTCTGTGTCCTGTAGAAGGGCTTGACGGGGGCAGGGGAGGGGTGGGGGTGGGGTTGCCAGCCACCTTTTTGTCTCAGCTTGGAAGGGTCTCCAGAGGACACCGTCCTATGGTCCAGACCGCACCCCTGCCCCACGCCCCTCTTCCCTCACCTCGGAGCCATCGAAGGAGAAAGTAGTCATCTGGGTTGGGCAGGGTGGGCAGCACGTCCTGGACATTCTCTCGAAACTACAGGGAGAGACAGCTGGATGAGTGAGAGGTCCCCGGCCTCACTCTGCCTAGAGCACCCCTCCTTTACATACTGCTGGCCAGAGCGAGGCTGTGGGCTGTGTTGTTAGGGGTGCCGGGTAGGAGATGAGGGCATGGAAAGGGAAGAGGACCCTGCCCTGCCTCACCATGTCTGCACACTGGTCGAGTGAGTATGTTCCCAGCCAGGCACCCTGGGCATGCCACAGTGAATGCTGTCTATAAACGGAGCAGAGCGCCTGTCGGGTGTACAGCACTGAGCTCACTCAGCAGCGAGGCTTACAGCTCAGCCAGAGCCCCTTTGAGGTACCGCTGTCCCCATTTCCCAGGTGAAGAGATGGACACACAAAGGCTCAGCAAGGCATCCAATGGCTGGGACACAGATCTGAGTTAGATCCCAGGCTCTTTCCTCAGCAGCCCTCCTGCCGACTTGGTAATGGATGGGGGGGGGTGCACACAGGGAAAGAAGAGGCTAATCTCAAATGATTTCATTCAAAAGTGGTAACTGAGCTGAACTGGAAAGTCTATAAAAGCAGCTGAGGAAGGCAGAGGGAGCCCAAATGGAGGGGACAGCTCCAGCAGGTGGCCACAAAAGGGAAAAGTTCTAAGAGAGTCACCAAGTTAGGTGGACAGCAGCCCCGAGGGACAGCCATGCTTGACCACAATCTCTCACTACCCAGTTGTGAGCAGGCCCTCTGCTGCCCTCCCCAAGCCTCCTGTCCCAGAAATGACGCTTATCTGGTTACTGACCTGTACGACACCCCCACACGGGACCAATGAGGACTGGGCACCTCTGCCCTTTGCCTTAGGTCAGCTAAGTCTAGTCAGACCCTCCCATCCCCCCAAAACAGCTCCCAGCATTAGGACAATGGTCATCTAAACCGCAAGCAGGAGGCCACTCTTTACCAAGAACCTAACTTAGCCCCTGACTTGATCACCACCAAACCTATGTTCGACAGACTTGCCCGGCAGGTCATCAGTAAACCTGGCATAGAACAAAAGCCACACACAGCGGCCACATTTGCTGCCACGCTCTAGAATAAGAACTAAACAGCCGTGGAGCCTCCGAACTTTGGGGCTGGACCCCATCAATTTTGGTCCCGTGCAACTGAGGTTCAGCCCCTGAACTTGACTAAAGTAGATAGCTCTCCCTCTGCCCAGGTGCCAAGGCAACCTCCTCAACTCATCAAAGAGCACACAGGACCGAGCTTGGCCCAAGGTCGCACAGTGACTTGGTACCTCACAAGGGCTCTGGGAAGATTGCCAAGGAGCTGTCCAGGACCCTTCCATATGCCAATGTACCCGCCGCAAGAGGAAACCTCCCGGAAATGGGAGGAAACCTGGGGCCCTGCCCCTGTCCCACGGCCCTGCTGTCAGTCCCTGCCAGCCAGCCCCAAGGATGAATGTTGTCTTTGTGCCCTAGCTGCCTCCGAGGACTTCCAAGCAACCACTGCTTCCCAGGGGGCACCTCCGGGGCTGCTCGGTGCTGGAGACCGCGACGATCAAACTTCCCGAGGTCCTCACACTGAGCGAGAAGCGCTCCGCTGGGCACTAGCCAAGCGGGGGCGAGCGCTCGCCCGCCCGCAGGGACCGTCCCTAGTAGCCGCTTGCAGCCAGGGGCGAGGGCCACAGCCGGGCCAGGAGCAGGCTCACCTTGGCCAGTGCCTCCTCCTGCTTGGGGCTCAGGTCACCGACTCTACCGCTCATCGTGTCTCAGCCTCGGGGCGCGGCGCCTGCGGCAGCTGATGAAGCTCGGACCCGTTTGCCGCCGCAGCTGCTGGAGTAAAGTCCCAGTCTTTGGCCGAGGCCCCGGGGCTGGCGGCCAAGACCCGCCTCTTAAAGGAACCGGAGGGGCGGGGCGAGACGTGCAGAGGCCCTGGATGCGCGCCAGGATGCCTCCTCAAACACCTGAGGTTCTTGGGCCTGGGATCCTCATCTTAACCAAGCGGAGGCTGGAAAGCGCTGCCTAATGACCTCTTCTAATGTGCAGCTCCACAGAGCTAGACAGGGTTGCTCCTTCACTGCTTTCCTTACCCCCAAACGTTGACAGCTCTCCTGGTGCCCACTCAGAAGCATCTTTCTACCCGTTAAGAACTGTGATGTTGACTCTGCCATCACTCCTACCAGCCCAGCTTGGGGGTCATTCAGAGTTGCCACCCAGGGTTGCCAATGTAACTCAACTGGTGGTAGAGGGCTTACCTAGCATGCACAACCTTGAGCTGGATCCACCATGGTTATGGTGGCACATTCCTGCACATACTTGTATGTTTACTGGGGAGGTAGACGCTGGAGAATCAGAAGTTCAAGATCACCCCCTTAGTTGCTTTTTGAGTTTGAGGGGAACCAGGAATACAAACAAACAAACAAACAAACCAGGCAAATAGCATTGACAGCTTTTTCCCTCTACCTGAAGAACAGACATGGTAAAGAACATGGCATCTGGCTGAGGGGAACGGAAGGACAGCCTCTCCCACCTACGACCCAGTTCTCCGCATCTAACCTTCCCTGCTCTCTGGGAGCCACTCCCAAGGCCCTCACATCTCAGCTGGCACACACTGCTTCCTCTCTGGAAATCAGGAGGTTTGGGTCTGAGTGCCTGTGTTCCACAACTTCCCCCAAGTCCCTTTGCTTCACTGTGTTGTTCATCCTTCGCTAACTGGGGTGGGGTGGGGGGAGGCACAGCGGGGGGGGGGGGTTATTGGCCTATAAGTCAGCAGGAGACTAAAGGGAGTTACTGTACATGATTCCCAGGCTTGACTGCTTGTGGCCACTTCCTAGCCAGCCATGCTCAGTCATCCTTTGCTGGCTGCCTGGCCTGATCTTAGCCATAGGCTAGACAGAGAGGAAACCACAGTGGGAGCCAGGGCTCACAGCAGCCCTACTGTGGCTTATCTCCTTCCCAGCTCTGGCCCAAGGGCCCGTGGACTCCTCACTAGTGACAAGTCTGACTTGTGGTGGACTCTGGCAGCTGCAGCCTAGCAGCCTCTGGTCCAGCCTATGCTGCCAGGCTGGCCCCACCCCCAGCTACTGCTTCTGCCTCTCACAAGAGAGTTCAACAGCCTTCTCCTGCTCCAGTGCCCTGCCACTTTGATCTTACTTCCACGGTGGCACCTGGTCACAGGGCCAGGGTCGCTCTTTCTTCCTACTGTTATGCCAATCTGTTAGGATTGTTCTGGACCCCAGCAGTGTTCAGACACCACCCCTTTGGTCCCCAACATACGAGAGCAAGGCAGATGGCCAAGAAGAGAAATCAGACTTAGATAGCACACCATTTGCCTTGGATGAAGAGCCCCTAGAAGGCTCCATGGAGAGAGTAAAAGTTTACCTACACCTACCAGCATGGTAGCCTCAGCTAAGTTCTGGTGGTGGGTGCAAAGTGTGGCTACAACTAGAGAGAGAGATGTGGAGGAGGCAGCCAGCCAGTGGAGGGTGGGGAGGGAGGATGGCTTAAAATTCTGGTGTGAGGTGGGGGTGAGGGGCGCGGTGTGGTGGCCAGCGCCTTAAATCCCAGCCCTTGGGAGGCAGAGGTAGGCGGATCGCTGTGCCAGGCCACCTTGATCTACAAAGTGAGTTCAGGACAGGCAAGACTACACAGAGAAACCCTATCTCAAAAACAAACAAACAACAACAACAAACAAACAAAAAACTCTGGTGTGACCTTGCTTAGTAACATCTACCTTCTAGATCATGAGGCCCTTAGGACACACTGCCTTGTTTCAATTACCAGAGTCCCCACAAACCCTGTGTCCCTCAGCATAGGCTCTTGTAGATATAGATGGCCAGCCCAGGTTCAAATGACCAGGATTAGAGGGGGAAAGCAGGGAGGAAGGAGAGGGTGGGAGAAGGGCTTCACACTAAAGCTCACAGAGTTCATGTGGCCTCTAACGGTGGGGGGGGGGGGGGGGGGGAGGGGGGGGGGGGGGGGGGGGGGGGGGGGGGAGGGAGGCCCAGAGAAGCCCTGCCCTGCCCAAAGTCATTAATAGCACAACAGATGTAGAGTGCCCTGTAGATGGTCAATGGAAAGCTATCTGTTGGACCCACTCCTTCCTTCCTGGCCTCAGTGCAAAGGTAACCCCGAGCTGCCTCAAATGGATCCAGGAGTGTAGGAAGCCAAGTGTCCCTTGGGTCTCCCCTCACTCAGAACCAAGGCAGGTGGCAACAGGCCTGATCTTGGCATGTGAAAGGACTGTGCTGTGCTCCTCCTGTGACTTCCTCCTAAGAGATCTGGTGAAGGGTGGGCTGAGGCCCCCAGAGCGACCTCAAAGGAGTTTCCAGGCAATGCAGGCATCTCTGCCCTAGTGACAGCCTCCTCGTGGCTTCTGGCTTAGTGCAGTACTTAGCTGCCTTGCTCACTGGATGTGAGGCCTTCAAGGGCTTTACGAGCCTCCTAGGGACAGTGTGCGGCTGGCCAGTCCTCTGAAGTGCCAAGTCACCTGATGGGTACAGGAACCTGGGAAAAAGGGGTGGTACCCAAGAGCACCTGCAGTGAAGACAAACCTGGCTGCGGGAGCCACTCAGACAACCACAAGTGGCATGCTTATCCCAAAGTCTCTCCCCAAGCACAAAGTCTGTAGATAGATACCCAAGAAAAAGTCTAAGCAAAGACCCCCCTCTCTTGTCTGCCCCTTTCCATTTCTCTGGCTGCTCACTGATTCCGCTGAGATTTGCCATGCCCAGCCCTCCGGGAAGCCAATGGTTAATCTGATAATATAAATCCTAGATAGACAGTCCAATAAATCCAGGAGCTGGCTATGGCGACCACTGCTACTCTTGTCTTTTCTTCCCTTCCCACCCTTGCCCTACAGCTCTCCCTCCCTGCAAAGCATTGTGCTTCCCTCGCCTCAAGAACCATCACTGGCTCCCCAGTTCCTTCAGAAGTCACCCCCAATCTCACTGACTTGCTTTGAGGCCTACTCCACCTCTTCCCAGCATCCCTTGCAACCTCAACTGCCAAAGTCCCTCTTTCTGTACATTTTCTTTTTTGTTTGTTTGTTTGTTTGTTTGTTGAGACAGGGTTTCTCTATGTAGCCTTGGTTGTCCTGGACTCGCTTTGTAGACCAGGCTGGCCTCGAACTCACAGTGATCCACCTGCCTCTGCCTCCCGAGTGCTGGGATGATTAAAGGCGAGCGCCACCACACCCGGCTTTCTGTACACTTTCTTATGGATCAGAAATGTTCCCTGCTGTCCCCTAAACACACTTCTACCCTCCTGCCTCTGTCAGAGTTATTCTTATTTCTTCCAGCCCGCTCCTCTTTGGCCCTCAAAGCCCTGACTCAAAGCTGTTTCCAGAAACTTCTCCCTTATCTGCCCATTGAAATGTGACCTCTGCCAACCAGAAACCCTTTTCTCCTGACCTTAACAGGGACTCTTCTGTATTATGACTCGCCGGGACAGGCAGCCTAGAAGTTAGCTTTGGTACCCTGAGTGTGCAGGGGCTCTGACTGTACTGTGCTGGAAACTGAGGCAGAGGAAGTGTAGACAAGCAAAAGAGCAGCTAAATTCATTTAATTTGGGGAGTTAGGGCCTTGGAATTTAAATCCTTCTAGGGAGCAAGCAGCTCTGGGCACAGGAAGAGCTCAGGACTGGGGGTGTCAGCCTTGCTCTATGTCCCAGAACTAATGCTTTAGAGGGGCTGTTCAGCACAGGTATGCATGGAGGTGGGAGTGAGACTGGGGACACTGTGTTATCTCTTCATGGCTGTTTGCTTGTGCCTCCGGGGCCTCCTCATCAAATGGAAAACATTGGCTTCAGAATCAAAGTCCCTCCCCTGGTCCCCTGACCTCAGATCTCCTGATAACCATGGCAGGCAAAGAAGTGCACAGATTGGCACTGTGATTTGTGAGTCAGAAACATAGTCCAGCCTTTTAAGCCCTTCGACAAATATTTGTGGAACACTCTACTTCTACAATGCCAGGGCCATAGGAACTTTCTAGAAGGCCCTTGAACTCATAGGGCAGGCAGGCCCATAGGAAGGTCCCCTCCTCTTAGCCCTGCCTAGTAGGGCTGCAGCCGCCTCAGGTTAGCTCTCTTCTTTGAGCTTGGAGTGAAAACTAATCCTTGCTTTTCTCCCTGGGGCCACTGTGATAATTCCAGGTGACACAATGGCTGGGAAAGTGCCGAATGCGCAAGCTGAAGGGATTATTATTGTTGTTGTTATCATGGTTTTTTTTTGTGTGTGTGAAGGCACAAGAGAAAATGAGAGCCAAGTCCATCCTTCTCCACCCTGGGGCCCCACTTCCTCTTCACTCCAGCAGTCCAACCTGGCTTTGTCAAGAGCTACAAATCCTCTCCGAGCCCCATTTCCCACACCTGAACCCCCCTGATTAAGTCCTTTACCTTCCCGGGTATCACCGTCTAATCCCTAAGTCCTTTCTCACCAGTCTCCAGTCCTCTCAGAGAATCAAATCCCTTTAGAATGAGGTGGCCCAGTTAGCTGCCAAGGGAGAGGCTGGGAGCAGGGAGCAGGGACCTCTAGACTACCTCAGAGGAGACTGGAGGACAGGAGGGGTCCCCAAGGGCCTTACTTAATCTGACACTAGCTGGCAGGAGGCTGGGGTGTTGGCTCTGGGGACTTCCCCAAGGGAAGGTGGACCAACATTTCTGCTTCTACCCTGCATCCCAATATAGAGGCCAGATCTGAGCATCAGGTCTGTTCACCCTTTTAACAGGGACTGGGGAAACAGAATGGTGGCCCGTCAACTCTGGAGCCAAGCTCTCACTGTCACCATCAGTTTCCTATTGTGACAACAGTTTGATCTCATCACGTTCCCAGCTGGGGTGAAGCCATGTGGACTAGTTCATGAAGACTAGAACCTAGAGAACACAGCAGCGTCTGTCCACTTGCACTTCCTGTTTTCTACCCCAGTCATTCTGTAGGCGTCCACCCACAGGCCGTCTGGGAGTGGCTTTCCTGTTCCTATCTCAAGACCCAAGTGGCCCCTGGCCCCCATGCCTGTCGCATTTGTTTTACTCTCCCTGTGGCACTCAACTGTGGTCTGAAATGGTTCTCAAGGGCAGGAGCCATCGTGAGCCAGGGCCACTGTGGTATGCCCAGTGTCTGGATCCCAGGTGGGTGGACAGAGGAAGGAGTGGGTCTCTCTTTCCCTCCTCCCCCCATGTGACAATAGACCCCTGCTGCTCTCCACCTGGCCTGTGTAAACCTGGGTGACTGCATCAGCAACCCTCTCTGGGCATCCAGGTGAGCAGAGGGGGCTGTGTGGTAGCAACCAAGGGACAATCAATGATTCTGCTGTGCTGTTTTGGGTCTCAAGCCTGCAAGGTGAAGAGAGTTCTGAATTCTAAATGACCACCCCCATCCCACCGAGGTGTCTCTTGTTGGCCCTGAATCCCAGGCTCCTCCGGTTGGGATTTGATCCTGTGAGCTGGGCATTTCTTCAGTCCAGGTTTTTTTTTCTGTATAAAACAACACACCAAACCGTGAATTCCAAGGTGGCAACCTTCCCCTTGGGATCAGGATGCCACCTGGTGGCAGGACAGTGGCCAGTCGTGGTCATTAGAACTTAGAACCAGCAAAGTGGATTTAGACTCCCTGCCCTTCCTCCCCTGCCAGCACCCTAGTCCATGGCACACCTCACCCACCCCAGTGGTGTTTACACAGTCTAATAGCTGGTGGAGGACTCACTCTGTAATGAAGTGAGCAATCACAAGGGAGCTCAGGGCCCTCATCAGCCTCACTGTGCTCACCATTACTGATACCCATCCTCCCAGCTGTCACATCAACCTGGATCCTCCTACAGCTTTAGGGTGTAAGGAAAGATAGGAACTGGGGTCTCCTCTGTTTCCAGGCTAGGGCCAGGAAACCTGGCGTAACCAAGAACAAGCTAGTTAGAATCAGAGCACGAGAGTCAGAAAAGGCCCAAATCTTTTCACGCAAAACCCATAAGGGCTGCCTAAAGGAAAGAAGGCTTGCTTGGAAGCATGCAATAAGAAAATGGCAGTTCTGTCCCTATTGGCTCTCCATCCTGTCCCAGAGGTCAAGCAAGCTGGGAGCTGCAGGCCTGACTCCTTCAAAGATTTTAAAAGAGTTGAGCATCCATAACCATCTGTAATGTGATATGGCGCCCTCTTCTGGCTTGCAGGAGTACATGCAAACAGAGCACTGTATACATAATAATAAATACATAAATCTTAAAAAAATAAAAATAAAAATAAAATAAAGGAGTTGAGCATCTTGTCTACCCACTGCTGGAAACGTGGAGTCGGTCAGCCTCATTCCCAGTCAGCTGGGGGACGGGACTGGGGCGGGTCTGGGGCGGGGGAGGAGGGGCCAGTGTCTTCGCCTTGGCAACACCCTTTCCTTGTTCTCTTCTGAAACACTGCTTCTTCAGACACTCACACCACAAGCCAGGGCTGCAGGGGGTCTGACCCACACTGTGACAACATTCTTTGCTTCTTATACCCTGACCACAGCTTCCCTTCTCTCTTCCCAGTCCCTCCTCTCCATGTCCCTTCTCCCCGCCCCCGCAACCCCACCCACTCCTCCTCTGTTTCTCTTCAGAAAAGGACAGGCCTCCCAAGGACATCAACCAGCCATGGCTTATCAAGTTGCCCTAAGAGTAGGCGTGGCAGGCTGGAGAGATGGCTCAGCGGTTAAGAGCACTGACTGCTCTTCCAGAGGTCCTGAGTTCAATTCCCAGCAACCACATGGTGATCTGTAATGTGATCTGATACCCTCCTCTGGCCTGCAAATATATATGCAGGCAGGCAGAGCACTGTATACATAGTAATAAATAGGTAAATACATAAATCTTAAAAAAAAAAAAAAAAAAAAAAAAGAGTAGGCACGGCTTCTCCTATTAAGGCCAGATAAGGAAAGGGTCCCAAAGCAAGCAACAGCCCCTGCTCCCACTGTTAGGAGGCCCACAGGAAGCCCAAGCTACATGACTGTAACATATGTGCAGAGTACCTAGGTTTGTCCTATGCAGGCAGTTGGCTATTTAGTCTCTGTGAGGCCCTATGAGTGTCCTGTGCTGCAATGATACATATATTTTTAAGATTTATTTATTATTATGTATACCATGGTCTGCCTGGATGTACACCTGTAGGCCAGAAGAGGGCATCAGATCCCATTTTAGATGGTTGTGAGTCACTATGTGCTTGCTGGGAATTGAACTCAGGACCTCTGGAAGAGCAGTCAGTGCTCTTGTTTTGTTTTGTTTTTTTGAGGCACAGTTTCTCTGTGTAGCCTTGGCTGTCCTGGACTCACTTTGTAGAGCAGGCTGGCCTCGAACTCAGTGATCCACCTGCCTCTGCCTCCTTAATGCTGGGATTAAAGGCGTGTGCCATAGGATGATAGTCTTAATCTTTGTCTTCCAGGATAAACAGGGGCTGCTTGACGGGAAGACAGACTACACAGCATCTTTACTTACCCACTGAGCTTTCTTTTTTTCTTTCTGTTTTTTTGGGTTTTTTTGTTTTATTTTGTTTTGTTTTGCTTTGTTTTTCAAGACAGGGTTTCTCTGTGTAGCCTTGGCTGTCCTGGACCCGCTTTGTAGACCAGGCTGGCCTCGAACTCATAGTGATCCGCCTGCCTCTGCCTCTTGAGTGCTGGGATTAAAGGCATGCACCACCACCGCCAGGCCCACTGAGCTTTCTTGAGAAGTGCTCTCTGTCATTGATGAAAGGCTGGGATTTATTGAGATGCAGAGTATGTCCCAAGGGTCAAGGATGAACAAGGATCTGCCTATTTCTGGGGCATTTGGGAAGAGGATGAAGTCCATAAGGATGTTCTACTTATCAGCAGCGGGATTTAAAAAAAAAAAAAAAAGATAGCAAAACCAGAAACAGAGCCAGGCGGTGGTGGTGCATGTCTTTAATGCCAGCACTCGGGAGGCAGAGGCAGGCTGATTGCTGTGAGTTCAAGGCCAACCTGTTCTACAAAGCGAGTCCAGGACAGCCAAGGCTACACAGAGAAACCCTGTCTTGAAAAGTCAAAACACAAACAAAAACAGAAGTTCAAGTCTAATTTGGCCCACATAGCAAGACCCTGTTTCAACAGTAGTAGTAGTGGTGATGGTGGTAGTAATAATAATAACAATAAGCCAGCAGTGGTGGTGGACACGTTTAATCCCAGCACCTGGAAGGCAGAAGTAGGCTGAGTTTGAGGCCAGTCTGGTCTACAGAGAGTCCCAGATTATCCAGGAATACATAGAAAAATCCTGTCTTGAAAAACCAAAATAATAGTTGTTTTATTATTGTTGTTGTTGTTGTTGTTGTTGTTATTATTATTATTATTATTATTATTATTATTATTATTATTATTAAGTACTGGTGTGATTTGAAAGTGGAGTGTGGCCCAGTGTTCACCTGTTTAGCTGGCATGCATTAGGCCCTAACTAGATCCAGCATAGATTCCTAACTATGACCCGCTCTGGTGACCTAATGGTGTCTGTCTCTCTAATTTTCTTCATAGCTTTGCTATAAATGATCACACCTCTATAAAATGTTGTTCAGTTGTAGTGATGGACTGTTTTCTTTCTAAACTGAGGTGAAATTCACAGCACATAAAATTAGCCTATTTAAAACAGGAAAATTCAGGGGCTGGGCGTGATAGCACACACCTTTAATCCCAGCACTCTGGAGGCAGAGGCAGAAGGATCTCTGTGAGTTCGAGGCCAGCTTGGTCTACAAAGCAAGTCCAAGACAGCCAGGGCTACACAGAGAGACCCTGTCTTGAAAAACAAACAAACAAACACCTCTTCCTTCTGTAAATTGTTTTGGTTATGGTGTTTTATCACACACTAGAAAAGAAACTAAGACAACATCCTAATGTCCACTTCTCTGGCCGGCACACACACCTGCACACACACATGCGTATATGCACACACTACTCCTAAGTATATACAAGAAGAACTGAAATCAAGGACTTAAATATTTGTATATGAGCTTTCAAAGAAGCATTATACCAGGAGTCAGAAACAATCCAAACGTCTCCAAACACATGACATGGTAAACAATCAGTTATACAGAGAAAATGGAATGTCAAGGATGAACCTTGAAAACATGACTCCAAGAAGCCAGACATAGATGTCGCAGCTGTGTGATCCCATTTATATGGACTACCCAGAAGTGAGCCCCACGGACAGAGCGAGCTGCCTGGTGGCTGGGAGGCTGGGGGGAAAATGATTGCCAAATGGATAGCAAAGGTTTTGGAACTAGACGTAGGTGATGATTGGACAGCATTATAGTTCCTGAACGTCACTGAATTTCCTGGTTTTGTTTTTGTTTGGTTGGTTGGTTTTTTGTTTTTGTTTGTTTGTTTTTGGTTTTTTGAGACAAGATTTCTCTGGGTAGCCTTGGCTGTCTTGTACTCACTTTGTAGACCAGGCTGGCCTCGAGCTCACAGCGATCTGCCTGCCTCTGCCTCCCGAGTGCTGGGATCAGAGGTGTGCCCAGATTTTATGTTCTCATGGTTGCACAGCAACCACTTTAGCCCTGGATTCATCTCCGCATCACTTAGCCTAGGCTTGGATAGCACGCCTGTTGGTCTGGCACTGGAAGTGGGTCAAGTTTTCTTTCTTTCTTTAGAGAGTATTCTAGCTTAAACTAAGTTGCTGTGACTATCTTGTAAACACATTGGCTTTAGTCCAGGGAAACTTACAGTTCAGTTTTCCTGAGTATTATTTAAGAAGTAATAAGCAGGTTATGCCGACTGTTGTCTGGAAATTAATTGATTTTTGTTATATGCTTTGTTGTAGGTTACAGAACTTTTTGTATTTCCTTGTTACTCTGTTGATTTTTTATTGCCATAGTGATTGTAAGGATGGAAGAAGATTCATGATGTAATCTGTAATGAAAAAAAATTGAACTTCATTTCAATAAAATACTGGGGTTGGCCCATGGAGACAGTTAGTTGGTCAGACAGACAACAAGCAAGACCTCTCCTCAATAACCAGTTCCTCTAGCTAGTTGTTCAACCAACAGTTGGTTTCCTTTAACCAGCTGTTCATCGTCTGCCCAATTCTCACTATCGCGGATCCACCTCTCTTCCCTCCTCCTCACTGTTCCCGGAGCTGGTCTTGGGGAGTGGACCAGCCTCTGGTTAACTTTTTAAAAAATTGCTGGCAATGGACAAGGATTCAAATTTCACCACACCTTCACTAGCCTGTACTATTTTCCAGTTTTTGAGGAACTGTCACACCGGTCTCCATAGTGACCACGCCATTGTACATTTCCGCTCAGGATCCATCTTTAGTTCATTTCTGCATATGATGCTAGTTAGGTAAGAGTTTAGCTTCATCATTCCCCAGGTTCCTCGCTGACGGAACAGTTCTCTCTTTCACTGAATGATCTTGCCACCTTGACTTGTTCCGTGGATCCTGGAGAGATGATTCAGAGGATAAGAGTGCTGGATGCTCTTCCCGAGGACCCAGGTTCAATTCCCGGCACACACATGGCCAATTATATCTGTAACTCCAGTTCCAGAGGATTCTCTGGCCTCTGCAGGTACTGCACGCTCATGGTGCATAGACATACATACAGGCAAAAGATAAAATAAAAATAAATCTAAAAAGAAAAGAAAAGAAAGCCAGGTATGGTGTCACACAGTTTTACTGCCAGCATTTAGGAGGCAGAGGCAGGTGGATCTCTGTGAGTTCAAGGCCAGCCTGGTCTACAAAGTGAGATCCAGGACAGTCAAGGCTACACAGAAAAACCCTGTCTCAAAAAATCAAAAACAAGGCCGGGCGGTGGTGGCGCACGCCTTTAATCCCAGCACTCGGGAGGCAGAGGCAGGTGGATCGCTGTGAGTTCGAGGCCAGCCTGGTCTACAAAGCGAGTCCAGGACAGCCAAGGCTACACAGAGAGACCCTGTCTCGAAAACCCAAAAAAAAAAAAAAATCAAAAACAAACAAACAAACAAAAAACTAAACAAACAAAAACAGAAAACAAAAAACAACTCCATGGATGTAAGGATGATTTATATCTGGGCTCTTGATTCTACAATTCTATCCTTTGCTCACTGGCTCACTCTATGTATCTTTAAGACTTTTTGATTATTAATTCTGTGTATATATGTGTGGGAGAATATGGGCTCATATATGAGTGCCAGTGCCCTTGGAGTCCAGAAGAGGTTGTTGGATTTCCCTAGAGCTGGAAGCTGGTGATTGTGAGCTCCCGGTGTGGGTGCTGAGAGCCAAATTCAAGTTCTATGCTGGAGCTAGTACACACAAGCGCTGAGCCAGCTCTCCATTCCCTGTCATTATGCGAGCGAGCACCACATCATTTGACTGCTGGACTTCTTAGTGCACATATTGATTCTTCTATTTCTATATGTTCTAGCTATTTGGGGCCCTTGTAATTCTACAAGAATTCACTGAAGGTCATTACAGTTGTGTCGGGGATTGCACTGGATTTTTCCGTTGCTTCGGGTAGCAGCAGTGCTTTATCAATATTAATTCTGCTAATCTGTTGGTGCAGATGCCTTGTTTGTTTGTTTATTTGTTCCATCTTCTTTTTTTTTTAAAGATTTACTTATTTATTATGGATACAGTGCTCTGCCTGCACGTACACTTGCAGACCAGAAAAGGGCATTAGATCACATTATAGATGGTTGTGAGCCACCATGTGGTAGCTGGGAATTGAACTCAGGACCTTTGGAAGAGCAGTCAGTGCTCTTAACCACTGAGCCATCTTTCCAGGCCCTGTTTGGTCTTCTCGTGCATGTAGTTTTCAGTGCGTATGTCCTTTACCTCCTTGTTTGTATTACCCAAAGGTATTTCATTATTTTGCATGATATTACTATAAGTAAGGTTACTGCTTTAGTGTCTTTCTAAAATTGTCCCTTACTGGTATGTAACTACAGACTGACCTTTGCGTGCTAATCTTAGGCAGCCCAATGGGCTTATTGTTGGTCTTGTTCTTAAGAAGTTGCCTTTTAGCCGGGTGTGGTGGCACACGCCTTTAATCCCAGCACTCAGGAGGCAGAGGCAGGTGGATCGTTGTGAGTTCGAGGCCAGCCTGGTCTACAAAATGAGTCTAGGACAGCCAAGACTACACAGAGAAACCCTGTCTCGAAAAAACAAAAACAAAAAAACCACAAAAAAACAAAAAAAGAAGAAGTTGCCTTTTGTACTCATCATCTTGTAAGAATCATCTGTGCTAGCCAGGTGCAGTGGCGCACGCCTGTAATCCCAGCACTGAGGGAGGCAGAGGCAGGTGGATCGCTGTGAGTTTCAGGCCAGCCTGGTCTACAAAGCGAATCTAGGACAATCAAGGCTACACAGAGAGACCCTGTCTTGAAAACAAAAACAAACAAACAAACAAACAAAAACAACAAAAAAACCAAACAAACAGAATCATTAGGGCTGCAAAGCATTTCTGTCTGTTGTATGATAGTCTATGTATGAAAGATCCGTTATTCATCTCCTGTTCTAGTCATAACAAGTTGGGTTATTTGCAGTCTTGCACAGTGCCACCCTGTTTTGTACATCACAGTGCGATGGTTCTCAGCCAAGACCATACCTGAGAATTATCAGGCTGGGAAACCTTTTCCAACCAACTAAGCCTTTTACAACTGGCAGTACGGACACTGACGTAAAGTATGGCTTAGGGGCCAGGAGATTTTTGGAGTGGATTTTTCAAATAACATTGATACTCTGTCTGTGTGGAGAATCATTAATCTAGACTATACAGTTAGGACTAGAATATCTTTTTTTTTTTTTTTTTTTTTTTTTGTTTTTCGAGACAGGGTTTCTCTGTGTAGCCTTGACTGTCCTGGACTCACTTTATAGACCAGGCTGGCCTCCAACTCACAGCGATCTGCCTGCCTCTGCTTCCCGAGTGCTGGGATTAAAGGCGTGTGCCACCACCGCCCGGCTAGAAATAGTTTTCTAGTGTGGCTGTATCTCACCAGCACAGGAAAGCTGCTAAACCCTAACTCCTCAGCTGGCTTAGGAGACACCGCATGGCTAACAGTGTCTGACATTGTCAGGGTCTAGGTAATCTCTCTCAGGATTTAATTGATTTTGCCCAGCAGCAATGGCACACACCTTTAACCCTAGCACTCAGGAAACAGAGGCAGAGAGACCTCTGAGTTCAAGGCCAGCCTGGTCTACAGAGTGAGTTCAAGGCCAGCCTGGTCTACAGAGTGAGTTCAAGGCCAGCCTGGTCTACAGAGTGAGTTCAAGGACAGCCTGGTCTACAGAGTGAGTTCAAGGACAGCCAGGGTGACATAGAGAAATCCTGTGTCGAAACAGCACCCCAAAGTAATTAATTTTACTTTTCTTCTTCTTCTTCTTCTTCTTCTTCTTCTTCTTCTTCTTCTTCTT
>OU015747.1:48236031-48320225 GCA_907169655.1 Acomys percivali | reverse complement strand
TTCTTCTTCTTCTTCTTCTTCTTCTTCTTCTTCTTCTTCTTCTTCTTTTCGAGACAGGGTCTCTCTGTGTAGCCTTGGCTGTCCTGGAACTCTCTCTGTAGACCAGACTAGCTTTGAACTCACAGCGATCTGCCTGCCTCTGCCTCCCGAGTGCTGGGATTAAAGGCGTGCACCACAATTTTACTTTTCAACACCCTGACACCACTGAGGATTGAATCCAGGACCTTGTGCGTGTTGAGCACACGCTCCACCTATGACTCCATCGTCAGTGAGATTTCGCATTATTGACCATTCTTGTCCCTGTGTCGTCCAATCCTTATTGGTGCCTTCTTCTCTTCTCTGTGCATTACGTATTCTGGGAATGAGTGACTCACTTACAAATGTCTTCTTCCAGTTGGGGCTTATGTTCCTATCATTTTATTTATTTGCATGCGTGTTCACGGAGGGGTTTTCCTGATCATGTATGTAGGTACATGAGCATGTTGGGGAACACATATGTGAAGAGGCCATAGGAAGACAGCTGATACACGTCTTCCTACCTGGATCTCCATTTTTTTTTTCCTTAAAGATTTATTTATTTATTATTATGTACACAGTGTTCTGCCTGCATGTACACCTGCAGGCCAGAAGAGGGCATCAGGTCACATTATAGATGATTGTGAACCACCATGTGGTTGCTGGGAATTGAACTCAGGACCTCTGGAGGAGCAGTCAGTGCTCTTAACCTCTGAGCCATCTCTCCAGCCCCCTTCAGTGGGTCTTTCACTTGAACCCAAGCTAGCTCAAGGGGTTCTCTGCCTCGGGCTCCAGGGGCTGGGGTTGTAGGGAGGTCTCAATGGCCACCAGGCATTTACGCATTTACGTCAGTGTCTAGGACCAATCTCCAGGCTGGATGCCTACACTGTAGACTTACTTTAACTTGCTAGTCTCACTTTATCATGATACATTATTTACTTATTTATCAACATTTTTGTCCTAATTAGGGCTAGTATTGCTGTGATAAATGCCATGACCAAGGGCAACATGGGGAGGAAAGGCTTACACTTCCACACTATGGTCCATCATTGAAGGAAGTCAGGGCAGGAACCTGGAGGCAGAGGCCATGGAGGGGTGCTGCTTACTGATTTGCTCCCCAGGGCCTGCCTAGCCTTCTTTCTTTCCTATTTTTAAGTACATCTGGTATTTGGCCCACATTTATGTCTGTATGAGAGAGCCGACCCACTGGAACTTGGGGTCCAGAGAGTTCTGAGCCTCCATGTGGGTGCTGGGAATTGAACCTGGGTCCTCTAGAAGAACACCCAATGCTCTTAACCACTGAGCCATCTTTCCAGCCCCCCTGCATTCTTATAGTACCCAGGATTACAAGCTCAGGGATGGCACCCACTCATAATGGGTTTCGCTCTCCCGTACCAACCACTAATTAATAAGAAAATGCCCTACAGGCTTGCCTACAGCATTTGGGTCGGGGTGAGATAGAGTTTCTCTTCCTAGCCCTGGCTGTCCTAGAACTTGCTCTGGGACCAGGTTGGCCTTGAACTCAGAGATCCGCACGCCTTTGTCTCCCAAATGCTGGGATTGATGGCATGGGCTGTCTCTGTGGCCATTACCCCCTGGCTTGGAGGCGTTTTCTTTCTTTCTTTCTTTCTTTCTTTCTTTCTTTCTTTCTTTCTTTCTTTCTCTCTCTTCTTTTTTTTTCTTTTTGGTTTTTCGAGACAAGGTTTGTCTGTGTGTAGCCTTGGCTGTCCTGAACTCGATATATAGACCAGGCTGGCCTTGAACTCACAGCAATCTACCTGCCTCTGAGTCCGGCCGGAGTGCTGGGATTAAAGGTGTGCGCCACCAACCCGGCCACGAAGCATTTCTTAACTGTGGTTCCCAGCTTGTGTCCCAGTCCCAAAATACTCCAGTTTGTGTCAAGTTGACTTAAAACTATCCAGCACACGTTTATATTTGCTTTGTGTGTAAGGGGATCACCTGTGTTGTGGCACAAGTATGGAAATATGTGTGAAAACATGGGTGTGGGAGTGCCAACATGTGTGTGGAGTCGGTTCTCTCCTTCTGTCAGGTGAGTCCCAGGCCATCGGATCATCAGGCTTTACCCGTTAAGCCATCTTACCAACCAGATTTTTAAAAATTAATTAATTAATTTTTTATTTTATTAATTTATTCAGATTACAACTCAATTGTTATCCCCTCTACCAACCGGGATTTTATATTTAAGAACTTTAAAATGTTGATTTTATGCCTATCAGTGTTGTTGGCATGCATATATGCAGAGAGGAGGGAGGGGAGAGAGAGAGAGAGAGAGAGAGAGAGAGAGAGAGAAGAGAAGAGAAGAGAAGAGAAGAGAAGAGAAGAGAAGAGAAGAGAAGAGAAGAGACAGGGAGAGACCAAAGTATCTGGATTATATAGGGAGGGGAATCCCAGCCCCTGGGCTGGAAAGTTCAGAGTGGAGGGCAGGGCATGCTAGCCATGCCCTGTAACAGGTAAGGGACTGAGGGATGCTGGGAGAACCTGGAGGCCAGGTTAAACAGGCACCTCAGCAGGTGTCCTGGGTCTAAATCCCAGCAAGGGCGACAGATCCCCCGGGACTGCAGTCACACAGGCAGTGGAGAACCAGCAGTCCTTGTGAATGTTGGGAATCAAAGCCAGGTCCTCTGAAAGAGCAGCGAGTTGTCTCTCCCTCTGTTGCCCTCATCATTTTATTTTATTTTGTTTTTTTCCTGAAACAGGGTCTCACTGTGTAACCTAGGCTGGCCTTATGATCCCCCTGCCAAGTGCTGGGATTACAGCATGCCCATCATCCTATAGTTTTCTCTATCACATTAAACAAAACAAACAAACAAACAAACAAAACCAAGCCTCCCATGATCAAAATCTTATTTCTTCATTAAAAATGTTAAAGTTTTACTTTTCATGTTTTGGTGTTTAATTCACATGAATTGGATTCCTCTATACAATAGGCAGTAGGGGTCCAATTTTATTTCTTTTCCCAGTGGTTACCTGACTTTGTAGCAATTTATCAGAGTCAACCATACTATCTCTTCCTGTCTCTGCACACGCTGCCCACCCAACACCTCCTCTGACAGACCAAGTGTATATAAGTGCTGGCCGGTTATATGTCCATTCCCTCTTTGCAGGGCCCGTCAACTTTTTCTCTACATCTCTGTCTTCTTTAGAAATATTTTGGTCATTGAATACTGGTGCCTAACAGGTTTCTGTTTTCTGTAGGCTTTAAATATTTTATTAGAAAACGGGGTGGGGGGGAGTGTTGTACTCATCTGATCGTTGCCCTTTTATCAGGGTACAATTTGTAAAAAGGCTCAGGCTTCAGATTGTGCCAGCTTCCAGCAACCACAAACTTCGGGATAAAGGGCAAATTTTAAGACAAAAGTGGAATCTTCACATTCCTGTAAGCACTAGAGATCGAGTTGGGCGTGAGGCAGTGTAAATTTAGATCGGGCCCATTTTACAGACGAGGACAGTCCAGCTCTGCGTCCCACTATGGCTCTGCGTGTTTTGCCCAGCCTCGTGTGCCTGGCCCTTCTCCCTGCACCTTTAAGACCATGGCCTCCAGCTCTCCATCTGCTTTTCCTTTCTGATCCTCAGTGGGCCACGTGCTGTTAGATCCTATAAAGAAACGCGGACTCGGAGGAAGATATGACACAACCTTGGCCACACCGTAGGTCAATCAGCCTACATTTCTCCAGTCCTGCGATCATCGGGCATCTGTCTCTACTGACAACCTGGCGAGCTTTCTAGGGCCTCCGGGACCGGAATCGGCCTCATCTCAGCTCCCCTAGTTGCTTACACTAGTGTTCTCAGGGACCACCAGGGGGCGCTTGGAGCTGCCAAGCACCCAGCTCACCCTCCCGGCGCCCCGCCCCCTCCGGACGAGGCCCCGCCCCTCCCGGTGCCGCGCCCCGCCCCGTCCGGCGCGGCCTCTCTTTCTCCATTCTCCCCGCGCCGAGCCGACGTCCTCGCCAGCTTTCCGGTCGGATCATGGGCTCTGCCGATCGCCCCGCGCTGAGGTCGCCGTCGTCGCCGCCACCTCCTCCATCGCCGCCGTCGCCGCTGCTGCTGCTGCTGCCCCTGCTGCCTCTGTGGCTGGGCCTGACGGGCCCGGGAGCCGCGGCGGACGGCAGCGAGCCGGCGGCCGGGGAGGGGCGAGGCGGGGCCCGCGCAGTGCGGGTGGACGTGAAGCTGCCGCGGCAGGACGCCCTGGTTTTGGAAGGCGTCAGGATTGGTCCCGACACCGGCCCCGAGCCGCTGCTGGGCGGCCGCCTGCTGCTGGTGAGAGCAGCCCTGCCTAAACTTGCCGGTGACCCTCGCATAGGTCCCGCTCCACAGAATCCGTCTTCATCCCGAATCAAGTCCCCGACAGCCCAGAATGCCGCTCCCCAGCATTCAGGCTTTCCGCAAACCTGAGCTCCACGTGCCCCTTCCAAATTCGTTTCTCCACCCTGACCTTGTATTCTATGTGGCAGACCCTGTCTGGCTGCCGCTTCCATCCCCTTTGCTTCCCTGTTCTCATGGCTGCTCGTTACACAGATGGACGTCGTGGATGCTGAGCAAGAGATACCCGAGGATGGCTGGATTGCAGTGGCATATGTGGGCAAAGAGCAGGCCGCTCAGTTCCAGCAGGAGAATCAAGGCAGCAGCCGGAAGGCATATCCCAAGGCCCTGGTCCAGCAGGTGCAAAGGGTGTTTGGAGGGAAAGGGAGAGAGGAGAGGAAATGCTTTTTGGAACATCTGCTAGAGCTGGGCTACCAGGTGGCCTATGAGGAGCTTTCCAGAGAAGCCCTGTGCCTGAGTGGGCCACCCACCCTAATATGGTGCATCAAAGCAGTGTGATGGGGAAGTGGGAGGAGGTGGAAGGTTTACTGGGGAAAGTGGATCTGGTCGCAGAATATACGACAGGAGTCAGCCAGGCTGGAGAGGACTGCTTTGCAAGGACTATGGCAAATGACAAGGTTTTGGGGATCCTTACAGAATGGGAGGAGTAGAAGTTTCTCACACACACACGACAAAATGTGCAAATTTCTTAAAATGAAAAAATTTCTTAAAATCAATGTAACTATTGTATACAAAATTAGTAAAGTAAAGTTGCCGGGCGGTGGTGGCGCATGCCTTTAATCCCAGCACTCGGGAGGCAGAGGGAGGACCCTCGAAGCCAGCCTGGTCTACAGTGGGAGTCCAGGACAGCCAAGGCTACACAGAGAAACCCTGTCTCGGAAAAAAGAAACAAACAAACAACAAAAAAACCAAAATTAGTAAAGTTGACATCTCTAAAATGTTGTAATCCATGTTTCATAATAAAATATTGCCTTAGTCGACAACCATCTGGTGTGACCTTTGACTGGCATATTTCTTCAGCCTCTAAAACCATCTTTTAGCTTTGGTTTGACTTTAGGGAGCTTATAGCTAGTCTATCCAGAGGTCAGGCTCCTGAGAGCTGGGGCCACAGGTAAGGCAGGTGTGCGGTAGCCTCTGACCTGTCTTCCCTTGCAGATGCGCCGAGCCCTCTTCCTGGGAGCCTCTGCCTTGCTTCTTCTCATCTTAAACCATAGTGTGGTCCGAGAGGTAAGCTGGAGTGGGCGGTGAGGGTGAGCAAGGGGACGGGGGACCCAAGCCCGCTGACGACCTCCCTGTCTCCTGCAGCTGGACATATCGCAGCTTCTGCTAAGGCCAGTGATTGTTCTCCATTATTCTTCCAATGTCACCAAGTTACTGGAGGCGCTTCTGCAGTGAGTCGGGTTTGTTCTGGGTGCTGTGGTGCCGGAATGCTATGAGTCTCCGGCTCTCCAGTGGGCTCTTGGGGAGGAGGGTGTCTCCGGAGAAGGCCCTTACCTGTTGGCCCTTAAACTAGTGTGTGTGGGGGGGGAGGGGTTGAAATGGGGGAGCGGTTGGGGAGGAGGAAGCAAGACCTGGGAAAGGGCAGAGGGGACTAGGCCAGCATGAGGAATCTGGATGCCTGGGTGACAGGCTGTTCCTCGGCCTGGCTGGGGAAAACACAGCAGCCAGGGAAGGCCAACAGAAATGCTATCCTGGGGTGTCTACTTCAGAGCCAGGTAGATGAATCTGGGCCTCCCTTCCCAAGGGCTCTTCTGTCTGCCTATTGCCCACCCCAACCCCCTGCCATGATTCCTCCTCCCAGGAGGACCCAGGCTACTGCTGAGATCACCAGTGGAGAGTCCCTTTCAGCCAACATCGAGTGGAAGCTTACATTGTGGACTACCTGTGGCCTCTCCAAGGACAGCTATGGAGGCTGGCAGGACTTGGTGTGCCTGGGAGGCGGTCAGGCCCAAGAGCAGGTAGGCGCTCGTGGCTCCTAGGACTGGAGGCTCCGGTGGGGCCAATCATGCCCTGGGTAGCTTGGAGCTGACTACTTAGTGACATGTCCTGGTAGACGCTGAGCTTGGCCTAGGGTTGTGGGCAGTGGTGACTGCTGGGCAGTGGTGGCTCTGGTATCTGTCTTCCTGTTCTCCTCAGCCCAGTAGCCCTCACAGCTCTCTCACTGTCTCATTCCCCCCACTGGGCATAGCACCCAGGACCACATACATGCTAAGCAAGTGTTCTACTATAGAGCGTCACCATGACTGTATTTCTAGTCTTGTCCCTGAGTTCTGACTACCTAACTATTCACCAGCTCCCAGATGCACCTGACTTCCTGCCTCTGGGCCTCGCCAGTGATTGGCCCTTGGTGTTCGTTCCCCTTGTCTCTGTCCACATGAGTCCTTGGCTGTTGGGATGTTCACAGCTCATCCTGCCTTCCTCCTTTGGAATGTTGGAATGCTCTCTCTGCGTATAGTCCCACTTTATCTGCTCAGTCATAGCTGAGCTTTGCCAGGCTTCCCCAGTGCTGTTAGGAGCTCTAACCCTGCATGGTGGAGACACTGACTTTCTGTCCTCGTGGTGGTTATGGCTGTGTTTTGTGTCTATGTCTCCCAGTGCTTGGCTTCCAGGGGTTCAAGGTGTCCAGTCCATAACAATTCTTTTGTTTGTTTGTTTTTGGTTTTTCGAGACAGTGTTTCTCTATGTAGCCATGGCTGTCCTGGACTTGCCTTGTAGGCCAGGCTGGTCTCAAACTCACAGAGATCCACCTACCTCTGCCTCCCAAGTGCTGGGATTACAAGCGTGCGCCACCACGCCCAGCCCCGTAACGTTCCTGGTACCCCCGTCTGTATAAGTTGAGGCGAGGCAGACACGTTCTATTTGCCTAGTGCACAGTTTCTAGTAGTTTGTGACATGGGCCAGTTTGAAGTCAGGCAGGTTAAGTTATTGGCTCCTAAACTTTAGCTGAACAAGCACAGGCCAAGAGTTTTCTGATCCTCATATGCACTCACTTTCCCCCCCCTGGGATGGACCACACAGACCGTTGGGCAAGGGAAACATTTGGTGAAGGGCAGGGGAAAGGTTACAGCTGGGAGAGGAGCAGGCTGGGAAAGTGCCCTGGTGGCCTGGGGGTGAGAATGTATAGTGTTTAGGACAGGCTGTCAGGGACAGGGGACGAAGTTGAACAGCTGCAGAGGTACTGCCAGCCAAGATGGGAGTGGCTTGTACAAGTGTCCTATGGCCATGGCAGGCTAGATGTCCAAATGATAACTGGCCAGGCATCTCTGATGTTGTCCTGATGAACAGTGGACCCCAGGCCCACCTACCACCCTGAGCTGAGAATCAGGAAGCTGTGCTGAACAGCGGGCTGGCTGCCTTACCTGGGCCTTCCAGCCTGCCTGTTCCAGAGCACAGGCGTTAGAGCAGCCATGCTGACTGGCCTACCTGTCATGGTTGTGGCACAGGACGCTGCACAGCAGCTCCAGCCCAGGCTCTGCCCAAGGAGCAGGTAGTTAACTGTCATTCTGTAGGGGCGCACCACAAGCTGACAGTAGGCACAAACCCTTCCTCATAGCAAAGCACGTGAGCCCAAGCTAGGGCCCAGGGTTTCCTGGAACAGGTGCCACCACTTTGTGACTAGTGGGGGCAGAGGCAGTTATAGGCACCTCTAAAGAAATGACCCACAGTGCTTTCACTCCAAGCAAGGGCTACTTTTGTTGCCCTTCACAACCCCCAGCCTGGTCTAGGGTGGTGGCTTGTCTGATCACTTCAGCTCCTCCCCCTTGCTGTGGTGAGAGTGGAACCCTGTGCTAGAAAAGCACTTTACCAGGCTTTTATAGGACTGTTAGGACATTGCACCCTCTATGCTGTAACAGAGCTACTGGGAAAGCCGGGAGCTTTTAAGTGAATGTGTTTATTAGTCACTGTGTGTCTCAGCTCTGTGTGAAATGGTGCACCTGTGTGCAAGACTGAGGCTACGATATGACCCTGTCAGACTTGATTCTCAACCAGTGAAAGGGCCTTGAGGACGACCCAGGGCAGCAGCTCGGGAGCCCATGGTGGGGTGGGTTTCAGCAGGGAAATGTGGCAGGACATGGACATGGCAAGGCAAGGGACTAGGGAGGAGGCAGTGAAGGAGGGAGGGGGCACTGTGATGTCAGATTGCTGGTGAAGTCCCTGGGGGCATGGGGTGCTGTGTGCCAGTGGTTGAAGAGAAATGATCATAGGACAGAAGCATCTTTACCAGCTGCTTCTGTAGCTTCAGGTGTGACCTTCAGGTGAACTGAAGGTGAGTGGGGGTATGTAGAGACTGAGAACAGACCGGGACAGTGCCTCTCCATGCAGCTGGGGCAGACCCTGGGGAGCCTGTAGAGACAGAGGCCCTCGGTGCACATCACCTGCCTTGCCACCAGTGTTCCTGGGGAGACATGCGGAACAGCCCCAGTGCCCCTGACATCTGCCTCCCTCCCCAGAAGCCCCTGCAGCAGCTATGGAACGCCATCTTGCTTGTGGCCATGCTCTTGTGCACAGGCCTTGTGGTTCAGGCCCAGCGGCAGGCATCAAGACAGAGCCAACAGGAGCCCGGAGGCCAGGTGGGAACCAGACTGTGGAAGCCCTCATGCCCACAGCCCTTGGGCCTGCAACACTGTGGCCATCCTTTTCCCACAGGGGGACTTGTTCAAACGCCGTGTGGTTCAGAGACTAGCATCCCTCAAGACCCGGCGCTGCCGTTTGAGCAGGGCAGCACACAGCCTTCCAGAGCCTGGCACTGAGACTTGTGCTGTTTGTCTAGATAACTTCTGTAACAAGCAGGTTAGTGCTTGGGGCAAGATGAGCCAGCCACCTGTAGCCAGCTGACCGTAGCATCCCTGATCCTGCTCCCAAAAGACTAGTCTCCAACTTTGACCTTCTTCCAGTCTTTACTGTGGCCACCAAGAGCACACCTGGGGAAGGTCCAGCACAGTCCAGGTGAAGGGCACAGGGCTAGCCCCTACCTAGAGCCTGTGTCCCTCCTCTGTCCTGTAGTGGCTCCGGGTCTTGCCGTGTAAGCATGAGTTCCACCGAGACTGTGTGGACCCCTGGCTGATGCTACAACAGACCTGCCCACTGTGCAAGTTCAATGTCCTGGGTGAGCATCAGGGGTCAGGTGGGGCCCTGGGCTAATCCCCTAAGCCCCACCTGATACCTCTCTCCCTGTTCTTCCTTGTTCCCAACAGGGAACCACTACTCAGATGACTAACTACCCTAGTGGGGATTCTGCACTCTGGGATGGACCCTTCCCAGCCTCCACTACAGGACAGTGGGATGGACAGACCAGCTAGCCCACTGGGCAAAGTGAAGGTTCATTCATACCCATGATGGGTAGGAGGAGCTCACAGCCCCAGGCTGAAGATGCGGAGCCAGGATCTACCAGGCAAGGGGAAACCATTAGAGCCCTTCTCTGCAACCCTGGAAATCTGTGTCTGCCCTCATAGGCAGCTTGCGGCAGTCTGGCAAAGAAAGCATGGCTACTACATCTGTCCACAGCACTCTGGAGCTTCAGAGGTTGGGTTTTATGCTATTTATTGGGGGATAGATTGAAGGAAAAGATGTGTGGCCATGGGAGCCACGGGCCTGGCCCCATCTTTCGGGCCACGGCTTGATCAGATCAAAGGTTTGATATTAAAACAAGCCTCCTCCATTACCTGCTCCTGTCCAGCTGGACTCTTACAGTCTGGCTGGGATCTGAGGCCTTAGAAACCATCTAGTGCTGGATTCCTTGGTTGGGCTAGAAGCTACTGACCAAGATACTTGAAGCCACAGAATATATGTGGTGCATCTGCCAAGGGCATCATTTAAAAAGAAAAAAAAATTTGGGTAGGGACGTTTTAATAGAAAAATAAACGTGGAATATATTTTAACATAAGACATGAATCTGTGCAGATGTTTTAAGATGTTAAGCAAGAGATCGGTATGTGGTGGCATATGCCAATAATCTAAGAAGCCTGGAGGCAGAGGCAGGCGGATCTCTGTGAATTTGAGGCCAGCCCAGCTCTGCTGCCTTCTTGAAGGTGGGCAGTGTGATTAAGAGGCCCTGCAAGAGCAGCGTGGCAGTGGGGACCCCACCCCACAGCCTAAGCCTAAGGGTCAAGCTCTGCCACAGCCGAGGCAGTAAGCTGGTAAGAGGGCTCTTCCCAAGGCGACATCCTGAGTAATGCCTTGATTTTCACCTCTCAGTACCCTGAGCAGAGGGCCTGGTCAAACAGCTGGACTTCTGGACTTTTTGCTTGTTTCCTACTGTTCTCTATCTGTCCATCTGGATGTTTGAGTCAGGTCCTCCCTATATAACAGAGGCTAGCCTCAAACTCTGAATCCTCCTGTTTCAACCTCCCTAGGGTATGTGTCAGCTAGCTGGGAAGGGTCTGGCCTACTGACTGGCAGGAGTGAGAGCTAATAAATGAATGTTGAGTCAGAGGAGGCCTCACTCCTGGATTTGGATATGGCCTCTTAGGGAGCCGTGCCCAAAGCTGGCTCTCCCCTGCTGGAGTGGCTCAGAACATCCAGCTTCTTCCAGAATCCCTGTTGAGAAGCAGAGTTGGGCCAGGTGGTGGTGGTGCACACCTTTAATCCCAACACTTGGAAAGTAAAGACAGGTGGCTCACTGTGAGTTCTAGGCCAGCCTGGTCTACAGAGTGAGTTTCAGGACAGCCAGGGCTACACAGAGAAACCCTATCTTAAAGCCTCACTTAAAAAAAAAAAAAAGCAGCTTTGGGAGGCCTCGCAGTGCTAGTTCACTGCGTATGTAGCTTCCATTGATTCTTCACTCTATCTGGTGACGTCCTCACCACACAATAAATAATGCCATCCAGAGGCTAGGCGAGTGTGAGCTGAGAAATCCTCAGTAAGAATCTGGAGCAGGCTAGTGGCTTGCTTAGAAAAATGGCCACTGTGTGCATCATGTGGCTGGTAGAATCCTTGCTCATGTCATCTTGAACTGGGTGAACCCCAAAGTCTAATTCTTAATTAAACCACAGCTGGCCAAGGTGTCCAGAAGCCTGGACTTTCCTCCAGTGGTTTTGTGGGGGCTCTGACCTCTAGGACTTAGGGGGGCTTGTGAGTAGTTCTAAAGGAACAGATGCAGAGCCAGAGTGGTGGAAGGCAAAGGCGGTGCTCTTCTCTGCCCGCCTTGCTGAAGCAGAAGTAAGCTCCTGGCCTCTGGCTCCTTATTTCAGGTGCACCTTAGCACCCCAAGCCCTAGCCTGAGTGCTGGTCAGTGAATCCAGGATTACCCCTCAGCCCTTTCTATGGGACACTTGGCCCAGGTGCTGCCCTCAGTGTGCTCTCCCACAGCATGTGTCAGGAAGGGAACAGGAAGCTCCCACTCACTGCCAAGCCTCTATTGGCCAGCAACCTACATGGTAGGATCACAGAGGTCCTTACCCAACAAAGAGGAAAGGTCTTTTCCCCTAGCTCAGCCACGCTGAAGCCAAGATCAGTGCGGGCAGATGGCTGGGGCTTTTATTCTGTGAGGGGTTGCTAGCCACCTGCCCTTCAGCCCTATCACTGCTGTGGGCTACATGGGACGCTCCTCAGGCTGGTATGAAAAACCAGCCTGACCTCTGTTGGGTGATAGTTTCCTCCTCAGCCTGGCCAAGGCCCGCATGGGGTTCTGGGTGCAGGTGGCTGAATGGGTTCCATCTTCCAAAGGGGACTTGCTGGGCCAGCTAAAGGGCTGCCGAGAGGGGGATGCTCGGGGCCCACCCGGATGTGTCTTGCCTGTACTGCTTGTCCTGTTGCCAGGAGAATGCCGTCTGCCTGTGGGCCTGAGGGAGGACAGGAACACCAAATCCCCTATGATCAAGGGGATCATACCACTTATGACCATATATACTCATCTGCCCAGCCTCAAGGAAAGCCTTACTCACCCTGAGGATGCACTCTGAGCCTGGGCTGGGGGTGTTGCCCCCCTGGGTGCCTTTGTAGGGAGGGGACCAGAGCTGGCCCTGTGGGACGATCTGCAAAAAAAGGTCAAGCTCAAACAGGCCCAGGAGTCCCTCCCTACACTACAGAGAGTGTCATAAGATAGACAGGGAGGCAAAATCCCAAGCCAAACCCACAAGTCCTCTTCACTAAGAGACAGGGCCTGGGAAGCCATCCGAGGGCCATCCTCAGCTGCAAACCCTTGGGCCGGCAATATATACTGACTCTTGACATACAAGAATGAGAGGCTGTAGTGGGATTGCTGGAAGGCTTGATCTTCCATAGTCTCATATCTTCTGAGGTATGGAAGAAGTTTTTCAAGTGTGGCCTAAAGTCACATGCCATGAGGCACGCTTTCATGGCACAATGTCAAATCCTGCCTGGTAGAAACCACTTCCAAATAAAATACCCAAGCCCCTTCAAAGAGGTTTACCTTGAGGCCTCCCTGTTGGGCCACCTCTCGGATTTTGGTCAGCATAGACTGGAGCCGCCGGTTCTCCTCCTGTAGGACCTGGATACGGATATCATTGGCTTGCACTTGCCTCTCCATGTCTTGGGTGACATTGCCAGAGTCTGCAAAGACATATTTGGGGTCCCACCTCACTGGGTCTGCCTCTTGTGCCCAATTGAACAGGACCTCGAAGGATGGGGACGGGTAGCATCCCAGGCACCCCATCACGTCTTCCTTCTGAGGCTTTTGTTCCCTTCTTGTTACCTACTGTGAAGGTGACATTACATTTTAGAATCTAAGAGCCAGATCTTGCAGATTTGGATATTGAGTAAAACAATGGATCTTTGGGCTGGAGAGATGACTGAGTAGTTAGCACTGGCTGCTCTTCCAAAGGTCCTAAGTTCAATCCCCAGCAACCATGGTGGCTTACAACCATCCATCATGGGATCTGATGCCCTCCTCTGGTGTGCAGATATACATACATACATACAGAGCACTCATATACATAAAATATATAAATAAATGTTTTTTAAAAAGACTGGAAGCTAGGTGCAGTGGCACACTCCTGTAATCCCAGCACTCAGGGAGGCAAAGGCAGGCAGACTTGTGAGTTCGAGGCCAGCCTGATCTACAAAGCAAGTCCAGGACAGCCAAGGCTACACAGAGCAACCCCGTCTTGAAAAAACAACGAAGGGGGTGTGGTGTGTGTGGAGAGATGGCTCAGCAGTTAAGAGCACCGGTTGCTCTTCCAGAGGTCCTGAGTTCAATTCCAAGCAACCACATGGTGGCTCACAGCCATCTATCTGTAAGAGGATCCGATGCCCTCTTCTGGTACGCATGAGGACAGTGTACTCATATACATAAAATAAATATTAAAAAAAGAATAAGAATGGAGTGTATTCAAGGCCACTTGTATTTGTCCTGACAAAGGTACCATATGTTGTCCAGAGGCACACTGGGATTTGACTCACAGAAAATCACGATGCATGTTCTTCCTTACACTGTGTGGTTCATGGACGAAAGCGCCCAGCTTTATAAACCTGAGCAAGTTGCTGCCCGTGCTAGATCTCGGTTTCCTAGTTTATATAGGTCGTTGGGCTGCAGCAATGGCTCAGTGATTAAGAGCAGTAGCTGCTCTTCCAGAGGATTAGGCTTCAATTCTCAGCACCCACATGGCAGCTCACAGCTGTCTGTAACTCCAGTTCCAGAGGATCTGCTCCATCTTCAGGCTTTCAGGCACCATACAGCATAGATGTACATGTAGCCAAAACATCCATACACAAAAAATAATTTTTACAAAATTTGTAGGGCTGGTGAGATGGCTCAGCAGGTAAAGAAGGATGTTTGCCACCACACCTGACCACCTGAGTTTGATCCGTGGACCTCTGGACTCACATGGCAAAATGAGAGAACCAACTTCAGCATTTGTCTTCTGACTACACTCATGCTGTAGCAGGTGCAAACATACAAAGTAAATGCTCAAAAAGGGTTTTAATTTTAAAAGAAGAGGGTCCTGCTCCATCTCATGAGCCTGCTCTATCTCACAAGGCAGTTGTAGGCAGGAGCGGGGGCTGGCACTTAGAGCTCAGGAGTGATGGCTCACTTGGACCATCTGAGCTACAGAGGAGCTCCTGACAGCTCTGGGGAGGAATGTGCCCATCCCAGGACCTTAGAAGACTAGAAACGCTGGCAGGAGAACAGAGAGCCCTCGACACGATCCTGTGCCAGCCTGGGTGCCCAGTGCTTCTGTCCATGGGGTCCAGGATACTGGACGTTTGGGGCTGTGTCCTTGAAAATGGCCCCATGGTGTATGACACCAGGAAAGGAAGTCTGGGGAACTTGGACAAGGACTGGCATGTGACATGAACACGTGCTGAAGGAAGACAAACAGACCTACGCCTGGATTCTAAGGGTGAAAGGGCAGTCACGTGGCCTCTGGATGCCTGTGTCAGCTCTACAGAGAGATGAACAACATGAAACACTTGTGGTTCATGACGGCTCTAGAGCCGCACAGCTCACCCCCCTGCCGCCCATCTCCTCTTGCTGAGGATGAGAACAGTAGCAAACCCCGGCCAGTCCAGCCAAGCTCCATGCCAACCAGGCCCCACCTGCCCTCAGCAGTACCCAGCGAGCCCTACTTTGGATAGGGGCCTCCGCTGGCTGGTGCAGGTCTGGGAAAGTCACCAGCAGTCGCTCCCGTCCCTTCAGCTCCTCTAGCTCCCGGTGCAGCTCTGAGATGGTCAGCTGCAGGTCTGTAGTCACCTGCTCCAGGTCCTGCTTCTCCTGCTGCAGGCTCTGCAGCAATTCCTGAGGGCAAAGAAAGACTCAGACTTGGCTCCAAGCCTCTGCGGACAGGCCCAGGGACACTCAACAGGTTAGAGGCTCCTCAGATGAGAGGACTGCCCTCTCTCACAGTACCCCACTGCACCTGCTGGGCCTTTAGTTGGCACTGTCCCTGTTCCTTATCACTCTGAAGGCTCTGCAGCTGTTCCTCCATCTCAGCCTGCCGGGCCTCAGCTTCATCCAGATTTCCCCGTAGCTCTTCCCGCTCCTGGTCCAGACAGTCCAGTTGCTGTAGCAAGGTCCTCTGTTTGGCCTGCAAGGACTAAATGGGAATGGATAGGCAGGCCAGATGTAAGGACCCTGGGCCAAACTAGCCACCTGGGATGAAGGAGGCTAGCTACAGTGTGGTGTCTGCGATCTTCTGTGCTGTGTTTGGGTGCAGAGTCCAGCAACACAGATGTTAAACTATGGAAGGAAGGAAGCAGGCAGATGGTTCATTCAGTCAGGACAGGACCAGGACCCACTGTTCGAAATGCAGTTGTATGACCCAACTTCTTCCCAGTCATACAGTTCCCACTCAAACAGGATTCTTTCATTAAGTCTCCAGTATCACATCTGCCCATATCACTGAAACCCAAATACCCTGGCACCCATAGAATATAAAGACCCGGCTCTGCCTCTTGGTAGCTGTGTGGCCTGGGGCCTTAACCTTGCCATGCTAAATTTCTCCATTCATAAGATGGGGGACATAGGAGTATCTACCTCCTATTGTGGCAGGGAGTAAGGATAAGGGGGCTGCAGAGCCTGAAGTCCAGTGCCTGGATCGTAGACCTCACCTCCTGATGACGGACCATGCTGTCGACTCGGGCCTTCTCTTTGTCCAGCTCTGTGCTGGCCCAGCGGATCTGCTGGCCAGCCCCATCCAGGCGCCCTGCCAGCAGCTGCACCTGCTCCTCCAGCTGTTGCACCTGCTTCTCAGCTGCCACCCTACGCTCCCCTTCCTCCTCCAGCTGCCGGGCCTTTGCCTCTGCAGGATTGAGTGAGCAGGTACAAAAGTGGTACGGTAAGAGAGCCCTGGATGACAGTATCTAAAACACCTCTGGCTGGGACAAAGGGGAGGTCACGTCACAGATAATGAAGTCCAGACCACAACATGGGGCTCTGAACCCTATGAAGTAGGTCTGAAATACAGAAGGCACCTTCTGCCCACTGGTGCTGAGACTCTAGCTCAGATCATCACCAAAGTATAGAGTTTTCTCCTATGGTTCCCACTCTCTTTGCTCTAGAAGCTTAGAATGGAAACAGAGGTACATGTCTGGCTACGTAATCAGCGGGTCATGTGGATAGGGTCACACAAAGGGGCTTCTTACCCATGGCCTGCATGGACTTCTGCTGCTGCTTCAGGTTTCCCTCCAGAGTGGCCACCTTTGTCTTTAGGTCACATGTTTCTATGGCAGCCAAGAGAGAGGCCTTTCAGAGGACCACTTGGACCTGTGGCCTCTAAGCCCATGCACCCTGTAGAGTGGAGGCAACCATCCAGTGTGCAGGGGCTGCTTGAGTTGTCAAGGGAGGCCTGGGGCAATCCTAGGTGGCCTTGGGCCCTGGCATGTGCCACAGGCTGACTGCTGTGTATCTCTAGACCCAGCATTCTACATGGAGGTAATTGTGAGACTCAGGAAGGACAGTGATTTCTTGCCCTAGCCCTGGCAACAGTGGGCCCCGGTACCTTCGTTTTGCCCAAGCCAAGAGGCTGTTCTGTTGAGGCAGAGATATGGAGGTATGGTGGGGGTGAGCTCCCTGCAGGTGCCTTTAGTGTCCACCTGGAGTGAAGGTCAGAGTAACAGCCCAGCCCTCTTCCTTTCTGATGAGACAGGTCTGAGGCTGGGGTGCTATTCAAGCCTCCATATATTCCCTAAGGGGACAGAGCTCCAACTGCCCAGTGTTACCAGCCAGATGTCTACACCATTCCTGCTGCCTTCCTTTCCTGGAACTCCTGCCCATCCCCCAGCCTGGTTCTTCCATGCAAAGACTGGATCTCAAAGCCTAGGCTCTGAGGGGGAGGAGGGATGGTTGTTTTAAGGTCATGCCAATGTCTGGCCCTGGGGAGTAGACCTGTGAGCAGCTGTTGCCTGTCACGCTCACACTTGGCCAGGTTCTGCTCTGCCTCCTCTGTCTGCCGCTGCCGCTCTTCCTGCTCCTGCACCAGGGCTTGCTCCAGCTTGCCCACCTGCTTCCTCAGTCCATCCTTTTGCCCCTCAGCCTCTTCCAGCTGGGTCCTGAGGGGCCCAACAAGTTGGGTGAGGGTCCCCATGTGCTTATTGAGACGAGTCAGATCTTTGCTTTGCTCTGCTGCCCAGTGGCCCATGGTGGCAGCTGGCAGTGGCTTAAGTCCCATGCTGTCCTGCACCAACTTCTGGAACTGGCCCAAGGACGAAGGCAGGTTTTGGCTCTGGCACAGGCTGATAACCACCTTGCCCACCTCCCACAGGCTGCCCTGGACACTGGTGCAAGCATCACAGGGCACCAAGGCTGTCTCAATGGTCTGGGAGTGGATGCTCTTGGTCTTCTCAGAGGCCCCAGCTGGGCTCCGCAGGGAGACTCTGATGGGGATGCTCTGCAGCCCAGGGCAGATCAGAGGCAAGCCTGGCACCGGGGAGGGGGGCTTGATGAACTTGGCAGTCATACATTCGGGGATCCTGGCTGGTTCACCCTTAGCCGTGGGCTTGCTGGTGGGCATCTCCCCTTGGTTTGCTCTTTTCTGGGGTCAGAAAAAGAAAGGGAAGGAGGTAAGAGAGATAGGCAGGGGAGGTAACCAGTTCCCGGAGATGTTGGTGGCAGCCTTGTCCGATGCTCAGATCTTTAGATGTTATGTGACACTCGCATAAATCACTGAGAACCTTCTCTTTTTTCTGACTCAACTGAGCCCTGGCCTCTTTTCTGCTCGCCCTGATCCAACCTTAGGCTTTACATGGTTAAATGTGTTATGGAACTGAGAGGGCAATGGCGGCAGTTACAGCTAATTGTTACTGGGCTCTTGCTTGCTCCCATGCCACTATAGCCACTCTGTTTTAGACCCCTCTCCCTCACAATGACAGTGTCTTTTCTCACTGGGTGGGTGACTGTGAGGATTGTGAGATTACCCTGTTATCAAAGGGGGGGGGCTCATATAGAACCCATTGTATAGATGAACAAACTGAGGTTCCAAGTGAGAAGGCATTTTCCAAAGTCCCACTGTGTAAATGGCAAAGCCAGGGAGCCAGACATGGCCCTCAAGGCCTGCTTTCTTAACTGCCAAGCCCGTGGGCCTCGAATGGGAGGCTCTAGAGTTTCAATGCTCCAGGTGGACAGTGGGGAGCCAGCGAAGGATGTGCTGCATGCAGTGGTGTGGTAAGAAGGTAAACCTTTAACAGTGTGTGAAGGTAAGTAAAGTGAGGGCCGGTGACCCACCTGGGGGACTGCCTGCTGGTAGAGCATACCCAGCCTTGACAGGTTGCTCCAGAAGCGCCGGACTGTGAGCCCCACAGACATGCATGGTCCTGCAGCCCGGGCAGGAGGTACCATCTGCTCCAAACTGAGGTTTTCCATGTAGCTGGCACAGCTCTGAAGCAACAGCAAGAGCCTGTGGGCAGAGTTGCTAGGGTGGTCTTGGGGCCACGGCTGGCACTGATACAATCTTTATACAACTGGGCTTTGAGCTCTGGGGGATTGACCCGGACATCAAGAGCCTAGAGAGAGTCCAGTCAGCCTCATGCTCAACCCAGGGCCCATCTCCCAAAGGTGCCCTCCTGTGGCCTTCTGCATGGCAGTGCTTTCTGTTTCTCTCCAGTTGACCAAGAGGCAGAGGAAAGCAGCCAGGCTCGGGAAGTTCCAGCGAACTGCCTTCCTCTTACAGATGACAGAATTAAACTGAGACCTCTAAGTAACAAGAGCACCCCAAAGTCACTGGGTAAGCAGGGCAGGGCAGGGCAGGGGCACATTTTCCTGGTCACAGTCAGGGGTGCTTCCTTAGTTTAGCAGCCTCAGTGACAACTGATTTGGGATGAGGCCAGCTACATCTCTTTATGTTAACCTCCAAGTTCAAGTTCTGAGTCAAGCACTAATGTTAGGGGAATTGGGTGTTGGAAAACATGCATTTTCATGGCCAAGACTCACTTAAAGGCTGAATTGTATGTTTGTAACACACGCCAGGAAGGGAAGTGAACTTATCTTGCTGTAGGAGGGGATGAGGTGGGGGTGGCCCGCCCTGTAGGCCATGTGGACAGCAACACTGGGGAACAGTCTGTGTTCTCAGACAGCTCCCTGTGGTGGGAGATGCTGTGATAGATGTACCCTTAGCCATGGTCCCACTATTGGCATGTCCTCAGCACCTCAAAATGCTACACTGTTGGCTAGAGGCCATGCCCTTCATTCTAGGGTTCCCAGGCTGAGCTTAGATTCAGCGGCTTCTGGCAGGAATTGCTTACACACAAAAGAAGCCAATACTACCTCAGAAGTGGGCAGAACATAGGCACGGGGAGGGGGGAGGGGGGGGGGGGAGAAGGTGTGTCAGCAACAGCTTTTACAGGAAGGGGGTGAATGATTGGGGCCTTGGTGGGTGAGGGGGTGCTCTGCCAGAGCAGGAAGGGGTTGGCAGGGCAGGCCTAGATGAGCAACAGTATGACGCTCTGAGAGCGGAAGTGCTCTTGTACTCACAGCCAGCAGCCCTGTAGAGGGTACAAACACTGCTTGCACCCAGAGCTCCTCCAGGCCTTCTCTGTCTCCAAGCAGATCACCCTCAACATTTCTGATGCCCACTGGTCCCCTACAGCTTTATTGGCATGGACGGTTTTTCAGTGCCAGAAGCCTGGGTTGTGGTTCTCACAAGGAAACTTTGGTGACAGTGTAGAGATGGTGGGGTGACCCAGAAGTAACTGGCCTCTTCCTAGCAGGGCCAGGGGTGGGAAAGACAACTCCCATTTCTGGTCTTGTGATGCATAGAGGGAGCACAGCTCACAAGATGGCGAGCCTGGGCTGGAGATGGCAATGCAGGAGCGGGAGCGTTCCTGACACACAGAGCCCTGAGGTGGTAGCAGGCAGGGCTGTGGTATTGTGGGGATCAACAGCACAGGGCCGAGTGGGGATAAGGGCAAGACTCTGCAAGGCAAACAGGATAGGGCAGCATAACACAGCACAGAGCTAAAAGCGGAGTTACTCGAGGGGCCTGAGTTGTGGTCCCTGATCAGTATACCCAGCCCACAGTTGACTGTTGTTACCTAAGTTGTCAGCACCTCCAGAAGGCACTCTAGCAGTTGCTACTGGTGTGAGGGGCAGGTTTCAGCATCTCTAAATGTGCAGGTTTGGTCCAGACCTCACCTGTCAATGACCAGCTCCAGCAGCACAGCGTGGGACAACTGGGTGAACTCAGGGTCCCCTGGCACGTGGTCATAGTGCTCCAGAAGTGCCACCATGTCAAGGTCACAGGCTACACGGTCAGGGAACTTCCAGGAGGGGAAGCGCACAGGCCCAGCACGGGAGAACACATCCACAATGGTGCCCTGCAGGTCGGTGAGGTCCTGGCGCAGGCTGTCCATGCAAGCCTGGCTGCCTAGCAGGTGTGCCATCTCCACAGCTCCTGGAGTTGAGAGAGGAGCCATGGCCAGCCAAAGTGCTGTGGCTACTGCCAGGAGAACCTTATAAAACTCTTGACCTGCCTGGGTGTTCCACATCCAAAATCCACCTCTGATTTTAAGGGAGAAATCTTGAGTGCTGGGGCCTTTAGAACCTGGTTCTGGATGTCTCGGCCGGCCCCCCTTTCACCTGCTCATTCCTGTGGCTACTCTACTTCCTGTGAACCTGCATGTCCCAGGCCTCCCTGGCTGTATAGGAACAGGTGTAAGTCTCCTACCTGTAGGGAATAGAGGAAGCCCTGAATACATGTATGCTATTGATATGGGCACAGCAATAGCAAGGGCTCCAGAGCCTCCGGCCCAGAGGGAAGTGGCAAAGCCTTCCCTGGGGTACTAAGTACAAATGTTGACAGTGCAGTCAGACTGTGTCTACCACCACTGCTCCCCACTACCCCTGCCCTGGATGTTCACAGCCTGAAGACTGCTCCCTACCAAGACTGCACCTACCAAGATTAGCTAAGCCTGTCTCCTCAATCCAGCTGTACACCATAAACTCTGCCTCCTTGTTCAGCTGTATGCTGAGCCTTTCCTCCCTGTTCAACTCTATACAATAAACACACTCTGCTTCTGAGATGCTGTGGCTCCTCTACCCAATGCAACTTTTCCTTGGGTCTGTATTTTCTTCATTCCATCTCTGCTCCCAGCCAAGTCCAAGTCAGGAGCCATGCTAGATCAGGCACCTGATCTCCTCTCTGACACAAGCAAAGCATATTGTAGCTTCAGCATAACAGGGAATGCTAGGGCCCTCCCCACACCCTGCTCTCACTCCACCCCTGTAAGCCTGTGGACTGTGCCCTTGGAGCTCATCACTGCAGGACCCGGTCACCAAGTCTGAGACTTGAGGACCAGCCTGGGCCCAAAGGCACCGGGAAACTCAGAGAAACCCAGGGTGCTGCTGGGGTCTGAGGTGGCCTCTGCATTTCCTGGAGGACTAGTTCCGCCCTTACCTCTCACAGATGTTTGCCCATGAAGCTGTAGTGAGGGGCTATGTTCTGTTTGTGAGCTAGGCTGTGAGGCTTGGGGCTCTTGCAGGTGCCTGGCTTTCTGGCTCCTGGCTTCCTGGTTCAGGTACAGGGCTGGCCGCAAGCGGCCCTCCCATCCCTAGGAATGGATGCACAAGAGAGTGAGTGAGCACACAGTCAGGAGGGCTTCCTAGGAGATTGGGTGGGAGCCGGCAAGAGGCAAGAAGAAGAAATGTCCCAGGCTCGAGGACAGGGATAAGGAGAAGACTGCAGACCACGCACGCCTTCAGCCTGACCACAGTGGGTACACTCCAGCAGTGCTGCTTCCCCAAACCTGTCCCTTTCATACGGAAGAGGAAGAACTGGAACGCAGAGAAGTCACTCAAGCAGCAGGAAGTTTCAGTCTAGCATATTTCTTTCATCCTTAGGCTGTGCCGCTTCTAGAGCCGTGTGCAAAAGAAGTATAGCACTAGGAATGGGGGCTTGGGAACTGGAAAACCGCAGAAGCACAAAGGCTGCTTTCCCCTCCCCCTTCCTTGAAAAAAGCTTTAAAACTCCCTCCCTCCTTCACTGACGACCTCATATGCTAAGCATCCTGCAGAAAATCTGGTTGGTAAGGAATGTCACAGGAGACTGGAAAGAAAAGTCTGCAGCCAGTATGATGGCTCAGTAGGTAAAACACTTGCCACACAAGGCTGACAACCAGAGTTCAAGTCTTAGAACTCAGATGGTACAAGGAGTGCATCCCCTGACCGTCACACACGCACTATGACAGATGCATGTGTGTGTGCGCACATCAACACATTTTATAATAGGAAACAGGTTTCAATGTGACTTGCTTCCCACAGGCTTGTATATTGGTAGCTTGGCTGCCCACTGATGAGCTTTGGGGAGGTGACTGGCTCTTGAAGGTTTTGATATAGTCAATGGGTTCATATCCTCATAGATGCATACTATGTTGGCATCACTGGGAGGTAGTAGAAAGTAGGAGGTGGGGTGTGGTTGGAAGAAGTAGGCCGCTGCAAGTGTGTCCCTGAGGGCTGTGCCTTGCCCTGGCCCTTCCCCTGCTGTTACTCTCTGCTTCCTATCTTCCGAGAGGTGAAGAATGTCCACCTCCACATGTTCCTGCCACCAATGTGTTCGTGTCACCACCAGGCCAGCATCAACAAGGGACTTGAGTCTCTAAACCAGACAGCCAAAAATGAATCCTTCCCCTTTTAAGCAACAAGAAAAGATGTCTTAAGTTTCCCCTCTTTATTACTGTTAGAACACACGCTTTTATCCTCCAGTTATATTTTTTGTTGTTGTTTGTTTTGTTTTGTTTTGTTTGAGACAGGGTTTCTCTGTGTAGCCTTGGCTGTCCTGGACTCGCTTTGTAGAGGCTGGCCTTGAACTCACATCAATCCACCTACCTCTGCCTCCCAAGTGCTAGGATTAAAGGTGTGCACCATTATGCCCAGTTCCAGCGATATTTTTTGAATGACTGTTCATAAAACTACAAAGATTTCCTGGTGTCATTGGGGGTCTTTGTTTCTGAAAGCTCCAAAACATAAAATTTTATTTACTTATTTATTTTAAATCATGTGATGGTTTGAATGAGAATGGCCCCCATAGGTTCATATGCGTCAATATTTGGTTCCCAGTTAGTGGAACTGTTTGGGAAGGATGAGGAGGTGTGGCCTTGTTGGAGGGGGTGTGGCCTTGCTGGAGGGAGTGTGTCACTGGATGTGGGCTTTGAGGTTTCAAAAGGCCTAGCGTCCATCTCTCCCTGTGCCTGCATCTTTCAGATCAGATGTGAATTCTCAGCTACTGCTCCAACACCTTGCCTGCCTGCCTGCCTGCCTGCCTGCCTGCCTGCCTGTCTGCCACTGTGATTCCCACCATGATCATCATGGATTCGTCCCTGTAAGCAAGCCTTCAGTTAAATGCATCCTTCTATAAGCTGCCTTGCTCATGGTGTCTCTTTGCACCAGTAACTAAGATAAAACATTTGAATGTTTTAGTTATTTATTATATTTTATATTTAGGAATGTTTTGCCTGCATGCATGCAAGGGTATCCTGTGCAGGCCTGGTGCCTTCTGAGGTCAGAAGAGGACATCATATCCTCTAGAGCTGGAGTTGCCAATGGTTGTGAGCTTCATGCAGGTGCTAAGAACTAGACCTGCGTCCTTTGCAAGAGCAACCAGTAACCTCTGAGTTAACTTACAACCCTCATAGAAAAACTTTTACATACATTTTTATGCTTTTCTGTCTTTTTTTTTTTTTTTTTTTTTTTTTAGACTAGTCTGTCTTCCAACTCAGAAATCTACCTTTCTGTCTCCTAAGTCTTGGGATTAAAGGTATGTGCACTTGACCCTGCTTTTCTTTCCTTCCTTCCTTCCTTCCTTCCTTCCTTCCTTCCTTCCAACATATGTCTTATTAGTTTTAGGGACCTCAGTCATAACCCTTGTGATGAGTAACTTGAAACACTACTTCCCCTCTCCTAAACTACATCAAAAGGTCTAAAAAGAAAGCTGGAGAGATGGTCCTTTTATGGAGAACCCAGGTTGGTTCTCAGCTCCACAACCGTCTCTTTGTAACTCTAGCTCTAGATGATGTGGTGCCTTGTTTTATCTCTGTAGGCACTGTACAAATATGGCAGCCAGACATGCCTTCAGGTAAAACACCCATACACATAAATATAAATAAATCTTTTTGGTTGTGAGCCATCTCTCCAGCCCCCCCAAATAAATCTTTTTAAAAAGGAGTTTTACTTTATGTTGCATAAATTACTACAAACATTATTTCATCATGAGCTCAATATGAAATGAAAATTTTTAAGCTGGGCATGGTGGCGCATGTGTTTAATCCCAGCACTCAAGAGGCAGAGGCAGGCACATTTCTGTGAGTTTGAGGCCAGCCTGGTTTACAAAATGAAAAACAAAAACAAACAAACAAACATTATTTATTTATTTAGACAGGTTCTCACTATGTAGCTCTAGCTGTCCTGAAACTCACTATACAGACCAGGATGACCTTGAACTCGTGAATGCCCATGGAAGCCTACAGGTGTTCAATCCCCTGGAGGTGATGTTACAGGTAGCTCAGCCTCCTGGAATGAGTGCTTGGAATTGAACTTGGGTTGGGTCATCTGAAAGAGCAAGATAGTCTTGTGCTGGGCATGCCTTTAATTTCAGTATGGGGGAGGGCAGGCAGAGGCAAGAGTATCTTTGGGAGTTGAAGCCAGTCTGGTCTACAAAGTAAGTTTCAGAACAGCCAGGGCTATTATACAGAGAGATCCTGTCTCAAAAAACAAACAAAAGACAGTTTTATATATCCCTGGCTGGCCTTGACCTTGAGGAAGATGACTTTCAAGTTCCCATCCTTATGCCTGTACTTCCCAAGTGCTGTGTTAATTACAGGTATGCACCATCATATTCTACAAGTGGTGTTGGGAGAGCACTCAGGATTTTGTGCATGCTAGGTAAACACTGTACCAATTGAGCTACACCCCAAGCTCTTAAACTTTGTTTAAATTTATTAAGCTACAAAGCCAAGTGCTTATTTGACCTTTATGGTACACCTCAATTTGCACCAGGGAGTATTTTATTATTGTTGTTGTTATTATTTTGGTGTTTTGAGACAGTGTCTCTTTACATAGCTCTGGCTGTCCTATAACTCACTATATAGACCAGGCTGGCCTCAAGCTTATAGAGATCTATCTACCTGCCTCTGCTTCTCAAGTGCTAGGATTAAAGATGTTTGCCACCACTCTTGGGCCTGTTTCAAATATTTGAAAGCCACATGGGGCTGGCTAGTGGTCACTGTACAGTGTAAAGGGTCAAATGCTGTGTTCATCAATAATGAGATTGAGCATCTACTGCATGCTGGGGTCAGGCAGGGCATGGTGACAAAGGAGGCTAAAGCAGGACGAATACAAGTTCAAGGCCAGCCTGGGCTAAAAAGTAAAACTGGGGAGGGAGGGAGAGAGGGAGAGAGGGAGAGCGGGCTATCTGAGTCTCCCTACAAGGAATAATACTCACATACAAACAACACATTTGACTCATATCTCCCATGTGTTGACTTGGCAGCTGCCTCTGGTGAGATAGTGCAGCCCAAGAGATTATGTCCCCAAGGAATGAAGTAGAGACAACAGGGAAATCAACAACAAAGTGGAACCTTCTGGAAAGGACATGAAGGAAACAAGACAAACAGGAAATCCCAACCTGGGGAGAAGCGTATTCAGGAGTCAAAGCCCTTTAGACTCCTGAGTGCCAAAAATATTGATCTGTTTACTGGAGTCATCTTGGATACTAATTTCCATGAGAGTCTGGGTCAAAACATCAAGACTATTCAAAGTTAAGCAGAAACTATACTTGATAGTAGTATGTTTGCTTAATATGTATGCAGTCCTGGGCCAATCGTCAGCATCAGAAACTTGTATGCACATAGACTATCCCAGGTTACCTTTCTACTGATTCTTTTCAAAAACAGAGCTTATGCACATTCATAGTGCGGGAAGCACTAAAGGTGGGTGTCACAAGTGAAAGAGCAGATGACATGGCTTTCTCTGTAGTTCCTAGATCTTGAATAACGATCAACCTTAAGCTATGATGATGGCTCTAATGGAACCAACATTATCATTATAAGGGCTTCATTGTGGGAAAGATTAAGCTTTGTCACAGGTGGAAGCAGTCTTGGCGGGCTTTACCCTTGGGGCACCCCACGAATACCTTGTGATAGACTGAGTGGAGCCATCCTGGGCCTGGAATTCAAGAAACAGACCAGGGAACCCCACCTGGGCTATTGTTTTCCTAATGGACCCTCAACGGGAGAAGGAGACCGCCCTTCCCATGTGACTCAGGCAGGTGGGGAAAAAACACCCCGCGTGTGGAGAAAGCGAACAGGCCGGACTATCACGCAGGCCAGAGAGACACCTAAGGACTCATCCCGTGGAACAGATACCGGAAGGTTCACTCTTTTGTCCCTTTAACCTTTTTTCCTTCTTGTGTAAGCTAGTTGGGTTGTATAATAAAGTTTAATTGTTAAAAAACAGAGCCAACACTTCATCTTTGAACCTCCCTTTCTCAAGCAACTAACACCATGGCTGAAGGCCATGCTTATTTTCCAGCCAGTATGTCCACTGAGATTCAGTCCCTACCAAGAAAAGATTTCTGAAACTCTAAAACCACCTAGATGGCAACTGCCAATCTCTGACCAATCTCTAAAATAGCTACAGCCTGGATCCCTTGGGACATGAAAGTGACAGTGAAAACATAATAATAAACATCAGATCAGAGATCTGGCCTGAGTACGGATGCTTACTTCATGGTCTTCATCAGCAAAAAGCTTGCTCTAAGGCATAAACGGTGTGACCCATTGTTTGACACAGGCTCTAGCTTGCAGTAAATAAATGTCCTTAGTCCACATTAATAACAATGAAATAAACAGGCTACAGTGTGGCTGGACAAGGAGAAATGGGAAAGAATTTCGGACGTTTTGTCGCTGCCCCATTTCACAGGGGAGCAAAGGCAGGAGGGGATCAGAGTCCTCCCAAAGTTGGGAGAGGAGATGCAGACCAAGAGAAACTCGCGAAAAGCGGCAAGCAGGCGAAGGTAGGCGCGTCTCCAGAAGCGAGAAGCGTTATCTGCAGGGAGCAACCTAGAAAAAAGGACAGTGGGGGGGAAAGACCCTAGGGAATTGTGGACTTGAACTCTGTAAACAGGGATCCGGAGAAGGTGGTGCTGAACAGAAAAAAAAAAAAAAAAAAAAAAAAAAGGGAGCTAACGGTGTAGTTAGGTTGGACCCGACGGCAACGGGTCTAATGGGAGAATTCTTCAAAATGACAGGCCAAGCAGGAAGACTGAGGCGGGGGCTTGGAAGGTGCAGGTCGCAGGGAGCGAAGAACCAGCCAAGGTCGCGAGGGGAGTTCGGCGGATGATATAGAGTGGCTCACCTGTCTCCGGCGTCGCAGCCTCAGCTCTGTGCTTGGCCGCCTCACAGAACCTCCCCAAGAGCGTCGGCGGCCCCTAGGATCCCTTGAACCCTTAGCGGGGCGCCCAGTCCGCTGCCATGGCAACGACGCATCATGCCGCCGTGCCCACGGGGCGGGGCGCAAGGTGCGCCGCGCGAGGGGGCGGGGCCGGAAGTGCGTTCACTGGCCTCCGCGGCTTTTCTCTGGGTGGCCGCCATCTTGCCATTGCGTTGGACTCTCCGTGTGCGGAGCTTAACCTTGCCGCCGCACCGGCTGTCGCCACCGAGGCGGGCTGGCAGCCCTGAGCGTCGCAGTCATGCCGGCCGGACCCGTGCAGGCGGTGCCGCCGCCGCCGCCAGTAGCCACGGAACCCAAACAGGTACTGCGCCCCGTGCTCCTCAGCCTGCAACCCTGATACAGGCCTCGTCCCTCCCCTCCCGCGCGAGCCCTATGCTGCTCCTGCTGGGAGCTCCAGCCTCCCTGATGGAGTTGGAGAGACTGCAATTCCCAGGAGTCAGCGCGCTGCCTTGCCTTTTGGTGGTTTTTCCCTTCCCCCCACCCCATCCCCAAAAGCTCGCTTGAACTGGATTTCTCGAACTAGCCTGCGGAGTTGCAGCCTCGGCTTTACCCGAGGGCCTATTAGAATCGTGAATCCTCCATCCTAAACCTAAGTAGGAAAATGTATTTTAACGAAATCCCAATGTGTTCCGTTAAAGTGCGGGAAGCATTAGGACAGCCTGTTCACTGTCGCAGATAGGCCTACCAGTCGCTCAGCCTTTGTTCAGTAGTCTCTAATTTCCTAGCCTGAACTATATTTTCTTTGATTCAAAACAAAACAAAACAAAACAAAAAACCACCAATGATGTGCTTTCCCTAACCAGAGAAGGCTTAGGGAAAGCCTTCATCGTCACAGAATGAGACAGAACCCCTGACTTAGGAGAGAGCCCAGAGTAGTGAAAAGGTAGATGTCTACAAATTTTCACTGAATGCTTATTGTCTGTGGCAGTGAAAATGATAAAGTGTCAGGTTTAAAGTTCTTAAGGCAGGGCATGTGACACGCATCAGTAATTCCAGCATTTGTGAGTTTTGAGACAGGAGGATCGTGAGTTGAATGTAGATAATTGCAGTGCAATTGAGTACAAATAAGCCATAATTTTAATCACCGCTGCTTGCTAGAATAGTGGGGGAAATAAATGAAAGGGAAGTCCACAGGAATGAGAGGTGAGCTGCTATTTTAGAAGAATAAATGGCCATGAAGATGGAGAATGAAGAGTGGTGGAGAAAAAAATTATTTATTAAACATTTATCAGGCACATACTATATATTTATCAGTCTGGGTTCACAATACAATCCCAAACATGACAGATGAGGCCCATACCCTTTCTCCAAACATTTATGTATTTGTGTGCCTGTGTGTTCTCATTATTTTCCTTGACACTGGGGGAAAACAGACTAAAGTGATACCAAATAATTACAAAATCACCAAGGAAGGTATCAGGTGGTCAAAGGTACTTGAGCAAGTGTGGCTCAAATTTGTGATAATGGCAGGAGATGCAGTTCTTAGGATTTGAATATGTCCTTGAAGACAGTAGCAGACATTTACAGATGGATAGTTTCATTTGTGTTTCAAAAACTCAGGCTTACAGTGACATGAAGAGAGGGAAATGAGAAACAATATGGTATTCTAAAGACACTGGGAGTCAGATCTAGATTAGGGCAGGTGCTTGTCCCAGACCAGCTGGTGGCACAGACTTCCCAGCCAAAATGATGTCCTAGAATCCTGATTCTGCCCATGGAGCCAGGCACAATGTTGTCCTTCCTCTATTTTGTTGTCTGTAGTTCAGGGGTAAGAATGCTTACTCAAACTGGGCATGGTGGCACACGCCTTTAATCCCAGCACTCGGGAGGCAGAGGCAGGCGGATTGTTGTGAGTTTGAGGCCAGCCTGGTCTCTGGTCTACAAAGTGAGTCTAGGACAGCCAAGGCTCTCTCTGGAGGGGTGGGGTGGGGAAGAATGCTTACGCCAGGCTGTCATCAGGATCTGAAGAATTATAGTTAAAGTGGCTGGGGTGTGCTTTGCATTTGATGAAACTGTTTGTTAAGGAAACTGATGAGGCCTGAGTTCTTTCTGGCTTATGTGACCAGAAAGCCATTCATAGGTTAGAGATGAAAGTATCCTGGAGTCTGTTGGTTCTAAAAGTTGGTGGCATTCAAGAGTTAATTCGAAGATTGATTTAGGCAGGATATTTCAGCCTAAAGTAGGGAAAGGAAGTGTAGGACATAGTTTTCGAAGGGGTCTGATTGAGGACAGTGAATACTGGGAAGAGATCCTGATGTTGTGGTGACCTCCAGCCATAAAATTCTTTTTGTTGCTACTTCATAGCTGTAGTTTTGTTACTGTTATAAATCATAATACAAATATCCCATGTGTAGGATGGTGTTAGGCAAACTCTGTGAAAGGGTCATTTGATCCCAAAGGAGTCACAACCCACAGGTTGAGAACCACTGGTTTAGAGGCTGGTGGTTTGTTTGGTTTTTTGTTTCCAGTGACATGAGGTAGGAGGTAAAGTACAGAAGCTAGAAGGCACCTGGGGCAGTAGTTGGCGGCAGTTGTTTTTTACTTGGCCAAGAATACTTGAAAGGAATGAACACCAAGTAGGAGATGAAATAACAACTCAGGTTGTTCAGCAGCCAGGAAGAACAGGAGGAAAGCCACAGGAACATGAAGGCCGAGAGAAACCTTATTTTCCTAAGAGGAGAGCCCGACTCTTTTTTTTAAGATTTATTTATTTATTTATTATATACCTAGTGTTTTATTTGCATGTAACTCCTGCAGGCCAGAAGAGGGCATCAGATCACGTTATAGATGGCTGTGAGCTACCATGTGGTTACTGGGAATTGAACTCAGAACCTTTGGAAGAGCAGTCAGTGCTCTTAACCTCTGAGCCATCTCTCCAGCCCGAGAGCCCAACTCTTAATTAAGGGAGAAACTGCTGGTGTTGAGTTACGCTGAAGCTCCACAAAACTGCACTAACAGCTGTGTTTGTGGAAAGGATGTGTAGAAAATGGACAGTTAAAGCAGAATGAGTTATCAGCCGGATTTTTTTTTATTCTCTTTTTGTTTATTTTTATTTGTGCTGAGGATAGAACCCTGGACCTCATGCTCACTAAACACTTTAAACCACTGAACTACACTCTGGCTTTCTTTCTTACCAGGCAGTCAGCAAGTATTCTGTGTGAGACACAATAATAATACTAGGTACAGGGCTAAAGAGGCCTTTTGGATTCCGGAATATTTCTTAGATTGTAGTCAACGTCCCTGAATCTGAATCACATGGATATTTGGTAAAAATGCAGATTTGGAGACTAAGGATGTAGTTCAGTGCCTTGCTTAGCATATGTAAGGCTTTGAGTTTGAGCCCTAGCTCTTTAATAAATAAAAAATGCCGATCTGATTCTATCAGACAGTCTGTTTAGAGGGGAGCCATGGAAGCTATTCTTTCCCCTAGTTCTTAGGAATGGTCATAGAAATACTGGACAGTTAAGACAACTATTTTCTTTTGTTTTTAACTGCTTCCTCAGATCCTAACCCGAGGACGTCTGCAGGACAGAGACAGGGCTGTTAGTGGTGTCCCGGAGAAGTGCTGAGGGCTGATGTGGGTTATGATATCCTACTCAGACCAGGTACTCAAAGACTTTACTTCCTTTTTCTATTTTCACAGCCAAATGAAGAAGAAGCATCAACAAAGGAAGATTCCACCCCTTCCAAGCCAGTGGTCGGGATTATTTACCCTCCTCCAGAGGTCAGGAATATCGTTGACAAGACTGCCAGCTTTGTGGCCAGGTAACAGCTGCTTCTGTACAGTGGGTCAGGGAAAACTGGGCTTTTGAGTCAGCACAAGGGCAGCATGGGGTTTTTTAGAGGCTCTGGCTGAGGCTTATTAGTTCTTCCAAAGCCACAGTAGGGCTGTGAGGTGGGCCGTAGCCAAGACTGGTGTCTTTGAAATACCACAGTAGTAACCACAGTAAGAGCCATACCTTCTGTATAGTCAGTCACCAAAGTTTCTGCTTCCAAAGCAAGCCTGAGGAAATTTCCTGGCAGCTTCTTTGTAACTAATGTATGTGTGCTCTGTGTTTGAGCTGCCAGCCTAAGGAAATAAAAAGCAGAGTTGGGGATTGGAGAGATGGCTCAGAGGTTAAGAGCACTATCTGCTCTTCCAGAGGCCCTGAGTTCAATTCCCAGCACCCACATGGTAGCTCACAACCATCTATAATGTGATCTGCTGCCCTCTTCTGGCCTGCAGGTGTACATGCATGTAGAGCACTGTATACATAATAAAAAATAAATCTTAAAAAAGAAAGCAGAATTGATATTGTTGTAGAAGGACTCCTTTCCATAGAGCCTCAAATGGTCATTTACAGATGAGTCAAGAACAAGCTGGAAGGCCTGAGCGACACTCATTTATGTTATAAACACGTTAGCTATCTTCCCAGGCAGGGTGGGAATTGGTCAGGGTCTATATACTCCTAAATCTTTAGATGAATCTTCCTGACTCCAAAAGTCAACACACCCCCTGGCTCAGGGTGTTTATAGACTGTCCTTTTGGCAACCAGCAGCTATATCCAGCTGCAGTTGTTTTGTTTATCCTTAGAATCTTTTTTTTTTTTTTTTTTTTTTAAATCCTATTGCCACACTTTTAAAAATGAGACAATTTCTCAATCAGTCTCAACTTCTGGCTTTTCTGGAACCAGACTGCTTCTTTTCTTACATGGCAGTGCTCCTTGGCCCTGAATAGTGTCCAGGAGCATGTGCTGTGCAGGCCCCACACTTTGACAGCCACTCCTCTGAGGCAGCAACCCTACCAGCTTGTTTCATTTAATAGATGTTTCTTTCCCAACTTTTTTTTTTTTAATTGAAAAAAATCACTCATATTACATCTCAATTGCTATCCCATCCCGTGCCTTCTCCCATTCCTTCCCTCCCGCTTTCACCTCCTCCCCTTGAATATGATGCTAGGGTATCAGGTTTCTTCTTGGTAGTTTGCTATCCTTCCTCCAAGTGCCATCGGGCCTCCCCATCAAGGGGACATGGCCAAATATGGGGCACCAGAGTTCATGTGAAAGCCAGTCCCCAGTCTCCACTTAACTCTGAAGAATGTCCTTTCCATTGGCTAGATCTGGGTAGGGGTTTGATGATGACTGCACGTATTGTCCTTGGTTGGCACCATAGATCAAGCAGAACCCCTGGGCCCAGATCCACCCATCATAGTGTTCTTCTTGTAGGTTTCTAGGACTCTCTGGATTGATCTATTTCCCTATCTCCTATCCCACTTTCCTGGTAAGTGAAGACTTTCATGAGACATGCCCCTCTTTCCCAACTTCTTAATAAAGTGAAGCATCAAAAGAGATTCTGACTGCTGTCATGTCCACTGCATGAGAGTTCATATCACTTTACAGGTTTTAATTAACTTGATCTTCACTTACAAGCTGCCTTAAGATAGGACATTGAGTCGTGTGAATGGGCTTATTATGTTTCATAGCAACCTTAACGCCTTCCTCTTTGTCCTGTGATGTTAACAATTGGGGAAAGGATGTTGCATAAGGAATAAGTGAGATCTTACTGTCAGGACAGTTTCCCCCAGCTATTGTCACCCTTTCCTGTTGCCTTCTGCCCTTGGCATCCTCTTTAGATATGGCAGCACCAACAGGAGTGCTATCATGTCTTGATTTTCTTTTCTTTTTCTTTCGAGACAGGGTTTCTCTGTGTAGCCTTGGCTGTCCTGGACCCGCTTTGTAGACCAGGCTGGCCTCAAACTCACAGCGATCCACCTGCCTCTGCCTCCCGAGTGCTGGGATTATAGGCGTGTGCCACCACGCCCGGCTTTGATTTTCTTTGCATGCTAAGTTGTAAACATTTCCTACAGTACTTCACCGTTGCCCTCACGCTGCATGCCTTCCGTGGAGAGGATGCGGGGTCTTAAGGCTATGTGTTTTCTTCTCAGGTTGTTCCCACTGGTCAGCGAAACTGTAAGAGGAGTCTGAACATTGTCTTTCCTCTTAGATGCTTCCCTAGAAGAAAATTCTATGCGAAACATTAATGGCTAAGAGAGCATTAAGAGAAAAGATTCTAGGGGCTGGGGAGGGGGCTCAGTTCAGTAAAACACCTGTCACAAAAGTATGAGAGCCTAAGTCTGGATTCTCAGCACCCATGTGAAAGCAAGAATCAGCGTTAGCCAACATCTGGTAACTTGGAACTGAGGATAGAGACAGATAGGCAGATCTTCAGAGCTCACTAGCCAGGTGCTCTAGCAAATGGGTGTGTGTTAGATTCAGTGAGAGACCTTTGTCCTTTGCCTTAAAACTAAGGTAGAGCCAGGGAATTGATGCGGGGGGCTGGTCAGTCTCTGAGGTTCAGGCCAGCCAGGGATGCATAGACTCTATCTAAAATACATATACAGATAAATGTGTACAGTGGGGAATGATCGAGGAAGGCAACTGTGGAGCCTCTGGCCTCCACAGGCATGTGTGCACACAAGTGCACTTAGAAACATCTTAAGCAGTTTCCCAGGTAACCTTTTGATAATTGTGTCATCCTCTACTGCCACAGACCAAAAAAAAAAAAAAAAAACAGAACTAACCAAGTTCCCTAAAAATTGAATACTCATTAGTGGGCATACTGATACGCACCTGTAATCTCACCGCTAGAAAGGAACACTGAAAGGTAGAGACTAGCTTGGCTACACAGTGAGCTCTATTTCAAAAAAAGGGAAATGGGAGCTGGAGAAAAGACTTAGTAGAAGTTAATACTACCACCACTTTCTGCTCCTTCAGAGGACTTGAGTTTGGCTTTCAGCATCTATGTCAGGCAACTCACACCAAAGAATTTGAATACCTATATGCACACACACAGACAGAATAAAGTTGTTATTGTTCTAGAAAAGGAAAACAAAATGGATTAGAGCCAGTCATGGCACATTTTTTCAAGTCTCATAAAATATGTGAGACAGAGTAGGTTTATCTCTGTGAGTTCAAGGCCAGCCTGGTCTATAATGTGAGTTTTAGGTCAAGTAAGGCCAAGACCTTGTCTTAAAAATACATAGAAATAAATAAATGTGTTGGTTGTGTAACTTATTGATGGAGTGCGTGTATGTCTCACTACAGAACATGAAATCCATCTCTAGTAACCCCACAATGTTTCTAGATGGGTTTTGACCATGGCGATCATTTTGTAGGCATTCTAAAACCTGAACTTGAGATGGCTCAGTGGGTAGTGCTTGCTACACAGGCATTAGGACCTGAATTTGGATCTCCAGCATCCACATAAAAGTATGTGTGTGTGTTGGGGATGATTGTTAACTCCAGCCCTGTTGAGTAAAGATAGGCAAATCCTTGCAGCTCACTGGCTGGCCAGCCTGCGTAAGGTAATGGTGAGCTCGATGCTCAGTGCAAGACTCTATCTGAAAAAGGTTGAAAATAATAGAGGAGGCCTACCCAGTATTGACTTCTGGTTTCCATGTGAGCATTTGTGCACACGCACATACACACACACAGCCAAATTGTAAATAAAATTAAAACTTGCTTTTGTATGCTTCACAATGAAGAGAACAGTCAAGATCTTGCTCTGGGAAAGAGCTCGTATTCAGGTCTCTCTGCTAGGCCATAGACTCAGGACCAGACGGTGGGTATTTGCAGCCAAGTCTGACTGACTAAAAGGAACTTTTTTCTATGTAGATTAGTCTCTTCATTTTTGCATTTTCCTGTCAAAAAACTAAATTGAAAATTACCTTCAAAAAGCCCCGCCACGGCCTGGAGAGATGGCTCAATGGTTAAGAGCACCGCCTGCTCTTCCAGAGGTCCTGAGTTCAATTCTCAGCCATCTATAATGTAATAATAAATTTAAAAAAAAAAAAAAAAAAGCCCCACCAGCTGGGCTGAGTCAGAGCTGGGCTTTTCTGTAGAATTCGTTCCTTGTGTTAGAGGATCTAGTTTTAAAATTAACAGCCAACTTGGAGCAGTGGAATTTCTTGGAATAAGAACATCTGCCTTCTCATTATCTCTTTAATTGTTCCCTGATGTAGAGGCTATGGCTTAGGAGGCAGCACTGCAAGAGACAACCAGGCCCCCTTTTCTAGAAGCCATTAGTCTCTGAGGGTATTTTCTAGGCATGGTGACCTGATGTGGCAGAACCCAAATCTGTATCCATCCTGCTTGTATGTGTGGTGCATTATGTAGGGAGGTAGGAAAATGCTGCTTTCCTAAGCATGAGGTTCTAGCTGGATTAATGCACGGTCAAATTGAGACCTCATGGTGTTAGTCATGCTACAGGGTGTGACCAGACCTTGCTAGAGACTAGGCCTTCCACCATCTGTGCCATGAATGTCACAGATTATTGTGGCCAATCTTAACCATAAAGTTGCCTGCATCTTGTCTTCTGCTCGTGAGATTCTGAAGAAAGAGTGACCTGTCTGGCAGTAGTCTCTGGAGCCATGGCTTGGTGTATTTGGGGTGCTTTGTTTTTTTTTTTTTGTTGTTGTTGTTGTTGTTTTGTTTTTTCAGCATTTTTTTATTTATTAATTCATTCATATTACATCTCAGTTGTTATCCCATCCCTTCTATCCTCCCATTCCTCCCTTCCACTTTCACTCCATTCCCCTCCCCTATGACTGTGACTGAGGGGACCTCCTCCCCCCTGTATATGATCATAGGGTATAAAGTCTCTTCTTGGTAGCCTGCTATCCTTCCCCCTGAGTGCCACCAGGCCTCCCATCAAGGGGACATGGTCAAATATGGGGCACCAGAGTTCATGTGAAAGTCAGTCCTCTTGGAGTCAGAGAGTCAGAGGAAGTCCCATGGGCATCTCCTGATGGTCCTCTCTAGTGTGGGCTACATAGTAGTAACTGCCTCCTTTATTTACAGGCCACTGTATCCAAAAAGTCTTGAACATCTCCTTAAATACTACTTAGGTAATTCTCCTCAATAATATTTGAAGTTACAGAGGGAAAGTGGTGTTAGCCACATTATATATAGGGAAAATCAAAGTAAGGAATTCCTTGCTCTGTGTGAGACTAAGTAGTGAACAAGTCTTTTTTTGTTTTGTTTTGTTTTTTCGAGACAGGGTTTCTCTGTGTAGCCTTGACTGTCCTGGACTCACTTTGTAGACCAGGCTGGCCTTGAACTCATAGCGATCCGCCTGCCTTTGCCTCCCGAGTGCTGGAATTAAAGGTGTGTGCCACCATGCCTGGCTAGTGAACAAGTCTTTTTAAGACTTGTGTGCCTGTTAGCTGACACAGATGTTATATGTATGATTCTTGGAACTAGGAAAGTAAAGGCAGGCAAATCAGAAGTTCAAGGCTAGCTTAGCCTGAACACAGGAAACCCTATTTCAAAAAACCAAAAGCAAAAACTATGACCGCTTGTTATTATCTATGGGGACTCTAAAAATCAGGATTCCCCAAGCACTTTTTTATTATCCTGGAGGATTGCATTTCTTTAGTGTGGGTATATACCCAATGGATGTGTGCACGCATACCCATGGATCAGAGTACAACTTGTGAGAGTCGGTTATGTGAAACCAGGAGATGAAACTCAGGTTGTTCATCTTGTCAGCAAGCACCATTAACCACTCAGCCTCAACACCATGGCTTTATTCTGTATACATACAGAGTATATCAATCTTGGAGATCCTCATAGATCTTGCAGAGCAGTTTTTCCTTTGTGGGCCTCCCAGTAATAAATAAAGTTACTTTAGGCAGTATTTGGACAGGGCATTAACACTTATTAGCTGTTTGAGTATTTTGGGGTTTGTGGAGCTGAGAACCAAATCCAGGGCTTTGTGCACATTAGACACTCTACAATCATGCCATATTCTCAGGCAGAAACAATGTTTTATTACAAGGAAAAAACCAGTCACTCAGAGCTGGAGAGATGGCTCAGGAGTTAAGAGCACTGTCTGTTTTTCCAAAGGTCCTGAGTTCAATTCCCAGCAACCATACGGTGGCTCACAACCATCTACAATGAGATCTGGTGCCCTCTTCTGTCATGCAGGCACACATGCAAGCAGAATATGTATAAATAATAAATAAATAAATTTCTTTTTAAAAAAAGCCAGTCACTCAGCTGATTGTAGATAGTGCAGAGGTGGCAGAGGAGCTAAGAAATGACTGTGGTGGAAGCAGCCAAGCCCGCTTTGGCAGATGGCACTGACTGCTGGTTCCTGGATGCTCAAGGAACATCTCTGCTATCCTGAGCGATGGATTGTTTGGTGAGTGGGTGGTAGCACAAATGTTGAAATAGAAGGTTTGGATGTGAGTAGCCACAAACGCTATGGCGTTCAGTCTTTGGTGCCTTATTTTATTTTATTCATTTACAGAAATGGGCCTGAATTTGAAGCTAGGATCCGGCAGAATGAGATCAACAACCCCAAGTTTAATTTCTTAAACCCCAACGACCCTTACCATGCCTACTACCGCCACAAGGTCAGCGAGTTTAAGGAGGGGAAGGCTCAGGAACCCTCCGCTGCCATCCCCAAGGTCATGCAGCAGCAGCAGCAAGCCGCACAACAACAGCTGCCCCAGAAGGTTTGGAGCCCAGCCCCTGTTTGTGGGTTAGGGAGGAAGCAAGAACAGGCAGGGCGGGCTGACATAACCAGCTCTGCTGTCCACAGTCACAACCAGCAGGGACAAAAGTAAGGTTACCCTCCTCTTCTAGAAGCACTGATGATCCAGAGCACTTCCTGAGCACTGGTTGGTCAAGCTCCGTGCTCTGATCATGAAGAGCCCAGCAGAACACCTGTGTAACAGATGAAGCGGCTGAGGCTTGTCCAGATAGGGTTTATTGACCCAAGGGTTAGTTGCAGGGTGTGAACCTATTGGCCTGGCTGAGCTGAAGGAGGTGATGTGGCATTGTGCCATTCCTTCTCTGCTGTTTGGGCTGCTGGGGCCTAGGAGTGTTGAAGGCAGCACTAGGGACAATCGAGAGTGTCGGTGAAGGCAGAAAGGGCCAGTGCATTTTGTCTACTGTGTAGAGCTGACCTGGTCCCTTCATTTTGTACCTTTCTCAGCTTCTGTAGAAAAAGCAGCCTTTTGTTTGGCCATGGGAAATAAAAGTTGAAGTCATGTTTGAAGACCTTGCATTACAATTGCTGCTTATAGGGCCGTAGGCTACCTTAGTTTCCTCACTTATAACAAGTATTTCACAGTGCCTGTTGTACTTCCTGGTTCTCTGGGAAGTCATCCACGTACTTTATGTGGCAGGATTCACTGCACGCACATGGGCTTTATTGTATTTCCAGCCTCTTAACTCAGATTTTACAGCCTATTTCCTACATACTTTTTTTTCCCTGCCTCTTGAGGTCTTTGATTTCAGGACAGGAGCAAAGGTGTAGACTGTCTCGTTTGAAGCAGATTAGGGAGTTGAGACACAGTTGGATGAGACACTGCTGATGCCAGTCTTCTCAGCAAGGCCCAATGATGCTCACAGTTAATAAAGCATTGGAGTCTGGCCATCCTGCTGTGGAGTTAGCTTACTCCTGCTCTGTTCTTGTTCTATGCTTTCTGTCTTAGGTCCAAGCCCAGGTGATCCAAGAGACCATAGTACCAAAGGAGCCCCCTCCTGAGTTTGAGTTCATCGCTGATCCCCCCTCCATCTCAGCTTTTGACCTGGACGTAGTGAAGCTGACGGCTCAGTTCGTGGCCAGGAATGGGCGCCAGTTTCTGACCCAGCTGATGCAGAAAGAGCAGCGCAACTACCAGTTTGACTTCCTCCGCCCACAGCACAGCCTCTTCAACTACTTCACAAAGCTGGTGGAGCAGTACACTAAGGTGCCAAGTGGGGGTGGGGCACTATGTCACCACTCTGTCAGCAAGGACTCTTGTTGTGGACCTCTGGGAAAGTATGGATCCCAGCTTAATGTAAAGTCTTGATATGAAAAAGTGTGTGTGTGTCTGTCTGTCTGTCTGTGTAATGTACATGGTTTTTGTGTCTTGCTGTGGAACACACTTGGGGTCAGAAAACAGCTTTCACTTCTCTTCCACTGAGGATCAAATTCAGAACAGACTTGCACAGCAAGTGCTTTCATCTGAAGAGCCATCTCACTGGCTCTAAATCTTGTTTTTTTTTTTTTTTTTTAATACAAATGCTTTATTTAACAGTTGCAGGTCATTCCATGGGTTAAGTGGTGGATATCCAGATCACTGCCATCTTGATTTTTATTGTTACATTTTATTGTTTGTTTTTCTGAGACAAGGTTTCTCTGTCGTGGAACTCACTCTGTAGACCAGGCTGGCCTCGAACTCACAGAGATCACCTGCCTCTGCCTCCCAAGTGCTGGAATTTAAGGTGTGCACCAATACGCCCGACTTGTTTCCCTAACTTTCACAAGTAGAAACAGGCTAAGAGAGATGATTTCATGGGTTCCAGGTGTGCCAGGTGCCATGGAACTGAGACGAGGCCATCAGCGCCCTTGGAACTAGAGTTACAGATGGCTGTAAGCCACCATGTGGGTGCTGGGAATTGAACCCAGTCCTCTAAGGAAGAGTCACTGCTCTTAGCTTCGTGCCATCTCTATAGCCCCATTGTATTAGATCTGAGTATGGTCTAGGTTCAGTGTGAACTGTTTGCATAATTAGAAGTTCTCATAGCTCCACTTTGTTACAGTTCTGTTTGTAAATTGGATATTGGCATTGACTCGTAGCTTGAAGGTAGTGGAGAAAGCTGTATTAGGAGGTTGATTGTAGCGTTAGAGGTACAAGGACGGGCAAGGGGAAATGTGCTGCTTTGTGCGTGGAGACAGTTGGAATGCTGTTATAATAAAGGCAGTCAGTGTTCCACTGTTCTTTCCTTGGTAGATGCACATTGGACATTATTTGGGCTTCTAGTAACAAGAAGACAGGAATCTGTTTTGTTTTGTTGTTGTTGTTGTTTGTTTGTTTGTTTTGTTTTTCGAGACAGGGTTTCTCTGTGTAGCCTTGGCTGTCCTGGACTCCCTTTGTAGGCCAGCCTGGCCTCCAACTCACAGTGATCCACCTGCCTCTGCCTCCCGAGTGCTGGGATTAAAGGTGTGCGCCACCATGCCCGGCATTCCTGGAGTTTCTTAGTGGGGAGGAGAATACAGTGAGGTATTTGTCGGATGTAGATAGCTACTCTAGGTAAAAAGCAGGGCCTGGAAATGCTGGGAAGTAGGGGAGGAGGGAGCTTGTGTTCCTGAACAGGACCCCAGAGGAGGACTGAATAACATTTTCAAAATGATAGGAGTGCATCAGCATCAGGGAAGCAACCGCAACCTGCCAGTGGTTTGAATACTGGGAATCCTGCAAATGGCTTTCTCCAAAAAGTGCTTTCTTAAGTGGTAGTGAAGGAAATGCAAGGTCTAGTTATTAAATCACTTGCCCGGTGTCCCACAGGTAGTGCAGGAATCCATCTTTTATGTCCTGTGATGGACCCGACAAGGCTGTCTTTCTTTGTCTTATACTGTGATACACTGACAATTGCTCTAATTCTCTTTCAGATCTTGATTCCCCCCAAAGGCTTATTTACGAAGCTCAAGAAAGAGGCTGAAAATCCTCGAGAAGTTTTGGACCAGGTAAACACAAGATTTCCTATTACCAGGAACCAATGCAACAGGTTCCTTGAAAGGAACCTTTTCAACAAGATCCCTCTCCTATTTATGTCACCTTTTTTGTATGACATACTGAGTTTATATGAGTTGTTTACACAACCATGGGATGAGCCATTTACTGGAGTGTGGCCAATTTTTCAGACTACCCCAGAAAATGACACCCTTACCTAAGCCATCCTTAGTTGCCAGTAGTTGCTAATGGAGGGGTGCCCTTCCTCCATTGTGGTGAACCTCTGGTGGGTCCAGTAGTGTGAGGTAACCACAGCTGTAGTGAGTTCATGAGTGCAGTGGTGTCATCATGCCCAGAAGATGCCTTTTGCTGCACATCTCGCCATCTTCTGGTTCTTAAGTTCTTTTTACTCCTTCTAGAAATGCTCTCTGAGCTTTGGAAGGGGTGATATGAAGGTCCCCTTTAGGACGGAGCATACCATGTCATGTGTCCGCGCCACAGGCATAATAAGTTTCTCTCCCAAGAACTCATCATGATATGAAGTTTCAACACTTTAACAACATGACCATCTAGCCCCTCCCCCCCAAAAAAGGTGATTGGTTCCTCCTAGGGCCAATGATACTTGTAGCCACTAACTCTTGAGAAGATTTTCAGTACCAGTGGAGTTACTAGGTTTTTATGCACATTTACTACAAGAAAGTTTGCTGCTTTGAGCACAGAGCCCTTTGCTGCCTCTGGTAGAAGTTTCCCATGTGATATGAAGAACATGCCCTGAAGCCTCATTGGAGGAACCTTGCTATTTCCTATCTCCATAGGTATGTTACCGAGTAGAATGGGCCAAGTTTCAGGAACGTGAGAGGAAGAAGGAGGAAGAAGAGAAAGAAAAGGAGCGAGTGGCCTATGCTCAGATTGACTGGCATGATTTCGTGGTGGTGGAGACAGTGGATTTTCAACCCAATGAGCAAGGTAGGACTGGGAAGATAAGTGCCTACAGGTGGGAGCCAGGAAGCCTGACGTTCCCAAGGAGCATTGGAATCAGGCATGTGTTTCCCTCTGTTCTAGAAGGCTTAATTTGCTCAAGTTGAATGTAATTCAACAGCTGGTTACTGTGTTACACTCTGCTGTCCTTTGCAGATAATGAAATCAGACAGCTTTTGGGGAGCTCAGAGGCAGGATAAGGAACACCTTTTCTTTTTTTCTTTTTATTTATTATTTATTTATTTTTGTTTTTTGAGACAGAGTTTCTCTGTGTAGCCTTGGCTGTCCTGGACTCACTTTGTAGACCAGGCTGGCCTCAAACTTACAGTTATCCACCTGCCTCTACCTCCCAAGTGCTGGGATTAAAAGTGTGCGCCACTATTCTCAGCTGAAACACCTTTTCTTCTTTCCTTTTTTTTGAGACAGCTGACATTAATCAGTGTTTTCTAGAGGAACAGAACTGATCAAGTGAATCTAGATATATAAAAAGGGGATTTAGTGCCAGGCATGGTGGCACACGTCTTTAATTCCAGCACTCAGGAGGCAGAGGCAGAGGTTGTGAGTTCGAGGCCAGCCTGGTCTACTAAGTGACTTTCAGGCTGTGATCTAGCTAGTCCAACAGTGGCCAGCCTCCCAGGCGGCTGGGGTCTCAGCTGGTCTTCAGTCTCATTGGGAAAGAATGCCTCAGCAGCAGGATAAGCAAACTTTCCAAGCAAACTACAAAGTGAGAGGCAAGCAGGCAAAAAGCAAACACTTCCTTCTTCCTGCTCTTTATAAATAGGTGTGGCCCAGGTTTAGGATAGGTCTTCCCACATACAATGACCCAGTCAGAATCCCTCATGGGTCCAGCTGCTTGGTTTTTAGTTAATCCCAGATGTAGTCAAGTTGGCAACCAAGAATAGCCATCACAGTGTCTTTATGTAGCCTTGGCTCTTCTAGAACCAGGGTGGCTACAAACACACAGGAAATCCAGTTGCCTCAGCCTTCCAAGTGTTGGAATCAAAGGTGTTTTACACTAGCACACTCAACTCTGTTTTTGACCTGGGGTTACTCCTTTTAGGGAATTTTCCACCTCCAACAACACCAGAGGAACTGGGAGCCCGAATCCTCATTCAAGAGCGCTATGAGAAATTTGGGGAAAGCGAGGAGGTGGAGATGGAAGTTGAGTCTGATGAGGAAGACGAGAAGCAGGAGAAGACTGAGGAGACTCCGTCCCAGCTGGACCAGGACACTCAAGTACAGGACATGGATGAGGTACATTGCCAGGTGGTTCTAGCCTGACCTTTCTCCAGGAGGTTGACTGGTGCTCTGCTAGTCCAAAGTTCTGCTCCTTATGGGACTCAGAAGGGTAGGAGCCCCAGATAAGGTAGCACAACACAAAGACCAGTTCATAGGAAGGATCTGGAAGCCATGCTGGCCTTGTGTAGTCTGTGGTATTCCCTTTGGCTCAGCGTCCCTGGTCCCAACCCTCCACCAGCCCTGCTAGGGAACCATATCACCCTGTGCTTTGATGCCTTTCTAGCACTTAGGCCTAAAGGACCACTAGTTCCCAAGCTTGTCTAAATGTAGCCCACACATCCTTTCAGACATTTCTAACCCCTTCCAGCACAGCCCTCGTGTAGGCACAGAACCCTGAGCTAAGCTGCTCTCCCCTCTCAAAAGAATTTGTATACAGCTTGAGAAGAAAGGGCCCTAGTGTCTGTGGGAATTGACTTTTTCTCTCCCTCCCAGCATTGCTCTGGGAGCAGCTACCATTAAGCGCTGACTTGGCCCCTGTATTCCTCCCCTGCATGTTAAGTGCCCTCGGCCTCTTGGGACTGCCTGGTGCCAGCCACTGGAAATGCCTGGGAGGAGTGTTAACACCATGGTCCCTGATGCTCCCATTCATACTGTGAGGAAGCAGCTTGGCCGGCTGCCGGCTGACCTCAGCTACCCTGGGAGGCTTAGCACATGGATACTGGCTGGCAGGGGCCAAGGCTCCTTGCCAGCCAAAGAGCCGCCTTAGTCTTGAGCTTTGGGGAAGTGGCCTTTCATCTCCTGAGTTGTGCCACTGCATTGCTCTTCAGGGTTCAGATGATGAAGAAGAAGGACAGAAAGTGCCTCCACCCCCAGAGACACCCATGCCTCCGCCTCTGCCCCCAACTCCAGACCAAGTCATTGTGCGAAAGGACTATGATCCCAAAGGTAAGGCCTCCCTCCCAGTCCTCGTGCTGCTAGAGAAAGTCCTGGATGGTCTTCTGTATTCTTCCGATGGCTGCTCTAGGAGGCCTTGAGGTAGCCCTTAAGTTACAGGCCTCAGGGCGGGAAGCACAATGGAGTCATCTCCAGTTTTGGGTCCCTGGTGTAAGGCTGGCACTGACGGATATTTTCAGTATGATGTCTGAACACATCACTTGGTTAACCTCGACTACCGTCCAGTATTCTCTCTCACTTAAACATTTGTTTCCTCTTAGCTTCCAAGCCCCTTCCTCCAGCTCCTGCTCCTGATGAGTACCTTGTATCCCCCATCACTGGGGAAAAGATTCCTGCCAGCAAAATGCAAGAACACATGCGCATTGGGCTTCTTGACCCCCGCTGGCTGGAGCAGCGGGATCGCTCCATCCGAGAGAAACAGAGTGATGATGAGGTTTATGCACCAGGTGAGATGGAAGTTCCAGCCCATACATAGCTTGCTTTATGCAGATACCGAATGGTTGAGGCCAGTGAGAGTTTGGGAGTTAGCTGCAGCCTATGATACTGCAAAAGAAATGTGTATTTTCCGGGACACTGTAGAGGAATCCTCCAGAGGCTGGCACTGACAGATGTCCCATTCCTGTTGATATCCTATAGCAAGACCTGACAGTAGCTGGGGGTCCTTACTCCTTTGCTCTCTTGTCTTGTGATTGATTTCTCTCTCTCTGAGTGCCACTCACTGAGCTTACTGCCAAGTGTAAAGCGGCAGGACAGGGCTGGGCAGCACTCGGGAGGCAGAGGCAGGTAGATCTCTGAGTTCAAGGCCAGCCTGGTCTACATAAAGAATGCCAGGACAGCCAGAACTACATAGGCAGTCCGTGCCTTTAAAAAAGAGAGCGAGAGGAGGGGCTGCCAAGGGCTAGGGACTGTGTCTTTGGTTCTGTTAATAGGAGTTGGACAAGTACCAGGTCTTTAGGCTTAATGCTACTTTGGCAACCCTCCCCAGACTTAGAGGATAAGTGACGTTTGGGGCTGACGCCTGTGCTGTTGATCCAGCCTCCACTCTACATCCCCAAAAGCTACTGAATTTTCAGAAGGGCACCAGGTTTAGCTTTCTTTACTCCATTTTGTTGTGTACAGGTTTGGATATTGAGAGCAGCTTAAAGCAGTTGGCTGAGCGACGTACTGACATCTTTGGGGTAGAGGAAACAGCCATCGGTAAGAAGATTGGTGAAGAGGAGATCCAGAAGCCGGAGGAAAAGGTGCAAGTCCAGTGACTGCTAGGGCCTACTTTGCCCCCTGTCTCCAGGTGCTCTAGGAGTCCTGACAAGCTGTATCTTTGCTGTCCTATGCAGGTGACTTGGGATGGCCATTCAGGCAGCATGGCTCGGACCCAGCAAGCTGCACAGGCCAACATTACACTCCAGGAGCAGATTGAGGCCATCCATAAGGCCAAGGGCCTGGTGCCAGAAGATGACACTAAGGAGAAGATTGGCCCTAGCAAGCCCAATGAAATTCCCCAGCAGCCACCGCCTCCATCTTCAGCCACCAACATCCCCAGTTCAGCTCCCCCCATCACATCAGTGCCCCGACCCCCTGCGGTGAGTTGGAAGCCATCCTGTTACCAAGTGGTTTTTTTTTTTATCTTGGTCCTTGGGAAGCAGGGTAGTGGGGAGGTGGGCATGGGGGTGGGTGTGTGTGATGTCCTGTGTGAGAAGGGCAACTGTTTTAGAGCACAGCCTGAAGGCTAGTGGGTAGAGCTGAAAGAGAAAGGGTCAAGTTGAAAGTGGAAACTTGTAGCCTGGTCTTCTACTACAGAGGAGACTTGGATCAGGGAGTGAGCTGAGTCACAAATGGGGGAAGCAGATTTGAAGTGGAGAAGGGCTGTGGGCTTAATGGTCTGTGCCTGGGAGATCAGGTCAAGGTCAACCTCTTTAATGGTACTGTCTGCCATGAGGAGCTGGCTGAATCTGAACCACCAAGCCCCAAGTGGAACTCTCAGCAACAAGTTTCTATCATGGGCTATATGTGAGACTTCAGTCTCTGTTAAGCAGACTCTAAGTTGTCTAACCCCCATTCTGAGTGGCCAGTTGGTGTGCCCTTGAAGCTGAGCCTTTAAAATCGTGTGGACTTTCTGTGCCTGCCCCAGCTCTGAATAATGCCACAGAGACTTACATTTATTTATAATAGCTTTTAGCCTTCACTTACTCTTGTTCCCAAGTAGCTTGTATAGCTTGTTACCTCTCCTCGATTTCATACATCTGACTTCCTCTGAGTCTTTTCCAGACTTACTATCTGCCTTAAGTCCTGCCTATTCTCTCCTGCTTTGCTATAAAGGCTTGTTATCTCTCTACTCAGCCAGTCAGAAGGTGATGGAGAACAATGTTTACAAAATGCTGAGGCAGGACTTCATAAAAATGACAGTACCAAGCTCTGGCCTCTACTTAACTCTTTGGGTACAGAAATCAGCATTTGAATAATACAAGGACAGTCTTTACATAGCCTTAAAAAGACTACCCCAACAAGTCTTGGTTTCCTGTGACTTAGGGTTCTCCTCCCACCCTCAGATGCCACCTCCAGTTCGTACCACTGTTGTACCTGCTGTACCTGTCATGCCTCGGCCACCCATGGCATCTGTGGTCCGGCTGCCCCCAGGCTCAGTCATTGCCCCCATGCCACCCATCATCCATGCACCCAGGATCAACGTGGTACCTATGCCTCCTGCAGCGCCTCCCATCATGGCACCCCGCCCACCTCCCATGATTGTGCCAACAGGTGAGTCTGTAGTGTTGCTTTCCCATCTGTTGGGTCAGTCCACAGAGCCATGGCTGGTGTTAATGACAACTATTGCCACTATGTCTCTATCCCAGAGGAAATTGAAACTGGGAATGGGAGCCACAGTTCTTAGGGAAGACAAGGGACTGAGGTGGCATAGCTATTATGGTGGTCAGGGCCTTGACAGGCTCAGCCTGTCAGCCTGACAGGTGACTATTGTCTCTGCTCTGCCTCTGGTTCCCTGCTGCCTAATCTGGGAAGCCTCCCAAGGCTCCCTGCCAGATGCTGAGTGCCACACTCACAAGGCATGGCACTTAATACCTCTAAGGAGCAAAGCCTCTAGAATCTCCTATCAGCATCTTCCTAGTCCTGCTTCCTAGGCCTCTGCACCCTTCTGTCCTCATTGGGCAGCTATACCATATCTTTGCAGCCTTTGTGCCTGCTCCACCTGTGGCTCCAGTCCCAGCCCCAGCTCCAATGCCTCCTGTACACCCCCCACCTCCTATGGAAGATGAGCCTCCATCCAAGAAACTAAAGACTGAGGACAGCCTCATGCCTGAGGAAGAGTTCCTGCGCAGGAACAAGGTCTGTGACCCAGAATGCTGCCTGTGCTGCTCTGGAGTATCTGGCAGTAGCATGGGTTGTCCAGGCCCCAGCTATGTTCCACTTTCATGCTATTAGCTTCTGGGATATAGGTCAGCCATAAGAAGCTTCTAGGTATGTGAATAATGTGAGGCCAACAGCTGGGGGAACAGAAGGTGCTAGTGCTGGTGCTGGTGGTGGTGGTGGTGGTGGTGGTGGTGGTGGTTCTGGTAGTGTGGACTCTTCTAGAAGTCAGTGTGGAAATGCAGCTGCTGAGACAATATCACCTGAGTGATGTGACAAGACCACTAAACCAGCTGCAGGATCTTAAATTCAGATCTCCCCCCCGGCCCCCCCAGCCCTGGGAGGGCTGCCTGTTAGGGTAGGATTCTGCTGGTGTTCTGGAACAAGGATCTACCTTGGCACTGCTGGTCTCTAGGAAAGCTGTTAGGCTTCAGTGAGACTACAGAAACGGTCCCAGCTCCCACTAGAGTTGCCCCGTAAAATTGACAAAATGTTTTTTCCTAAGACTAGTGCCTATTTCTTGAGCACCTACCAAAGGTTCAGATTATTCTCTGTTTAGTGTTTCCAGCAGCCAGTTTCACAGGCAAGTAGCATTGAGTTTTGATGCCTTGTCTGCTGAGTTGTGAACCCAGTACTTCACAGACCACATTCTTTTAGGTTTGTTTTGTTTTTGTTTTTTTCAAGACAGGGTTTCTCTGTGTAGCCTTGGGTGTCCCAGACTCACTTTGTGGACCAGGATGGCCTCAAACTCACAGAGATCCACCTGCCTCTTCCTCCTGATGCTGGGATTAAAGGTGTATGCTACCACGCCTGGCTCCAGACCACATTCCTTTTTTTTTTTTAAAGATTTTATTTATTTATCATAGATACACAGTGTTTTGCCTGTATACCAGAAGAGGGCACTAGATCTCATTATAGATGGTTGTGAGCCACCATGTGGTTGCTGGGGGTTGAACTCAGTACCCTTGGAAGAGCAGGCAGTGCTCTTAACTTCTTGAGACATCTCTCCTGCCCCCCCCCCCACCATATTCTTTACCCTAGTAACAGGCCATGGAGTAGGAGGTTTGAGACTACCCTGAGTTAGCCCTAACCCCTAAGCCTGTCTAGAAACAAAAAATAAAAAGAAGTGAAGCCTTGTGTAGTGTCACAAGTGCATCAGTAGTAAATGGGCTAGAGGAGCAGAAGCCATTGTTTGCATGGGTCCACCGGATAGCAGAGCACAGTTCCTGATTGGCCGGGGGCTCTCCAGGCATAACGAGCACTTCATTTTGCAGGGTCCAGTATCCATCAAAGTGCAGGTACCCAACATGCAGGATAAGACGGAATGGAAGCTGAATGGGCAGGGCCTGGTCTTCACTCTCCCGCTCACAGACCAGGTATGTGTTATCACCTCCCATTGGTACAGGTACTTGGGAGCCAACAGGGTAAGTCAGCTTTTTCCAGCTGGTCTTAGCAAGGGGATGAATGACCTTTCTTTAATCCCACAGGTCTCTGTCATCAAAGTGAAGATTCATGAAGCCACAGGCATGCCTGCAGGGAAACAGAAACTACAATATGAAGTAAGCCAGGGTAACCCCGGTCCTACCCTTAGGTTCCAACTTCTCTGCCATCCCAGAAACACTCTGTCACAAAGTAGGATGGAGAGAGACCTGGGTGTGTCCATGTGAGTCCTTCCTATAAATGATGAGCTGGAATGCTAGGGCAGGTGAACCTGATAGTGCTGGATTCTGACAGCAGACTAATGCAAGGTCAAAAAATACTGTCCCAGTACCTGGAGCTAGTGGAGACCAGCCCAGTGACAGGCTGGCTGTATGTGTAGGTGCAAAGGGGGAATCTTGCAGATTTTGTGGGGCCTCAGCTCCTCCTCTCTAAAATGAGGGTATTAAGCTGGGCGTGGTGGCTCACGCCTTTAATCCCAGCACTTGGGAGGCAGAGGTGGGCAGATCGCTGTGAGTTCAAGGCCAGCCTAGCCTAGTCTACAAAGTGAGTCCAGGACAGCCAAGGCTAGCACAGAGAGACCCTGTCTCAAAAAACAAAAAACAAACAAATAAAATGAGAGTATTGAATGAGGTAATCACTAAAGGTCTTCCCAAGAAGTCACTGTTCCTTGGAGTTGATCACGAGTGGTGTCTTGGAGAGTTGAAAACTGAATCAGATGTTGGCAAAGGTTCCTTACTTGGAAGGAAGGAAGGAAAAAGTATTTTAGAAGAAACCAAAGTTCCATAATCCACTCACCTCCTTCCTTACTTTGCCTTACGCCTCCATATTGGTGAAGTCTAGAATATTAATAGCAGGCTACGTTGATATAGTTCAAAAGACAAATGCCGCATACTAAGACATTGTTTTGTCTTCCAGGGCATCTTCATCAAGGATTCCAACTCCCTGGCTTACTACAACATGGCTAGTGGTGCTGTTATCCATTTGGCCCTCAAGGAGAGAGGCGGCAGGAAGAAGTAACGAGAGGAACCTACAGTTGGCCTGCCAGTGTACCTCTTCTTTTCACCCCACAGTTCTAGACACCTTCTCTGGGGCCTCAGGCACAGCCTGTGCATTTGTTTCCCTCTTTATCAATTTGCAAATTCACCTTGTCCTTAGGAGAGCTGTTGCCCACTATCTATCCCTGATAGTGGGTAAGAATAGCAGAGAGTTCTAAGCCAGTCCTGAGTGATTCTCTTGTTTAGATTCTGCATTGGAGGCCCTTCAGGAAGCTCCTTTGGAATTGAAGAGCCAGCGCTGTCCTACAGTACAGTTTCATAATGCCAAGTGACACTTGGCTGATAAGAGCGTGGTTACTCTCATGCGTCATTTTGTATCATGCTTTGATCTCTAATAAACTTCTTGAAGCCAGGCATGGTACATGCATGCACTGGGACTTGGGCAGTGCAGGCAGGAGAATTAGATGTTCAGTTAACCTCAGCTGTATAGCTTGAGGTCAGCCTGGGCTGTGTGAGGAACCGTGTTTTAAAATATATATATATATAGCACATGTCTTTAATACCAGCGCTAGGGAGGCAAAGGCAGGCGGATTGCTGTGAGTTTGTGGCCAGACTGGCTCAGCCAAGGCTACACAGAGAAACCCTATCTTGAAAAACAAAAAAATAAAAATAAAAAATAACATTTAAAAAAAATTGAAAACAAAGCACCTCTTGGACCTTCTTGGAAGCAGTGTCATAAGATCTGTCTCTTGGCCAACTATGCACTGCACAGTGCTGTGGAGCTCTGAGGTCTCAGCAGTCTTGGTGTTTATATGTAAATTTTTGCTGCCATCATGTCTTTCAAGTATTCTAAAAAGCATTATGGGCTGGGGAGGTGGCTCTGTGAATAAAGTGTTTATGGTGCAAGACTCCTTGTATAAGCCACTGGAACAAGCCACTGTAACCTCTGTGTACAAGGAGATTGTAGAGAGCCAGAATCATCCGAAGCAGATTAGTGAACAAGAAAAACCTTCTCTAGCCAGGTGGAAGGCAAGAGCTGACACCCACGGTTGTCTTCTGGTCTCCTCATCTGCCGTGACACACCATTTCACAGATGCACACATTTTTAAAGCACTGGGACCCACCAGCATGTAGTATCCCATAGAACAAGGACCGAATACATGGCGTGGTAGGCTTTTTTCAGGTCTGGAATCACCCATTACCGATGTGCTTAGTGGTTTTTGGTAGGTGCTCTAGTGAGCAAAGGCTGTTGTTCATGATGGTGTAGATAGTTGTATGAAATCCATGTGCTGACCTAAGGGCCTCATCTAGCTTATTTCTGTTTTGTTTTGTTTCATTTTGGGGTTTGTTTACTTCTTTTTGTGTTTGGAAATAGCTGGCCTGGAACTTGCTATATCAACCAGCTGCCTTTGAATTGTACAGAGAAATCAGCCTGCTTCTGCATCCCCAAGTGCTGGGATTAAAAGCATGTGCCGTCAGGCCTGACGCTGCTTACGAACAGCACTTGTGTAGTCCTTATGTGACTATTCTTGTTTGAGGTACTGAGGCCAAGTCACATGGTTCAATGATGACAAGTGTGTGCAAAATACTGGCCTCAGTCTTGATCACTAAGTGAGGTCCTGATGTGAGTTATTCTTTTTGGAATTGTGCTATTGCAGAGTCACAGGGTGCTATTGCGTATATTCAGAGGGAGGGAGGGAGGTGAGAGCTTGTTGATGAGCTGTAAACAGCTGATTTTATTTTGAGGATTACACATGCTTGAAGGCCTGAGAGTTCGCAGTACCTCTTCTTCAGCGGTTCCCTCCATGTGACTCGGGTCTCGGGGAAAGAAATGGGCAGGATTCTAGTTCTCAGCCTACTCCATCTTTCCTCTCCTAGCCTAGGCCTCGGCAGCTCCTCCACCGCGCCAGTCACACGGCTCCATTACAAACTGCTAGGCCCTCATATTTAACATTGAGGATGTCATGCCGTTTTGCACCTGTTAGCTGTTTGCATGTGGTTGCCAGAAGTTTGCCTAGGGACTAGTGCAAATTTTGGGTTGCTGGTTGGCTTTTGTGCTTTAGGGGCCTGAAGCAAGCTCACTGCTAGACATAAGTTGGGCAGCACTAGATATCCCCTGGAGGAATTTCCAGGAGGGGAGGGCATCAGGGAACCTCAGAGAATCCCATGCCTAAGAGCTAATTTTTGGTGTTAGGGACATGGCATATTCCTCTGCAGACTAGCAGACCCCATAGTGCCTCTGTGGCTGAGGCTATGATAGGAAGCCAGGAATGCGGCTGGTGAATGGGCCCTTTGATCCACACTCTGGAGTTAACAGTTCCCAGAACTCCTGAATGAATGCCTGGCCTGGCTCACATTCACTGAACCCTCATTGACCACAGAGCCTTGTGACCTTTGGTAGCGATAGACCAAGATTGTTTTCTGGCATTGTGTCCCTACAACCTAGCAAGTTTAAAAAGTGCTTACTTACCCAACCTTTAAATTTTAAAAGTTTTTTGTTTTGCTTTTTGTTGTTGTTTGATTAGAAAAAGTGTGTATTCCTGCTTGAATGGAAAGGTATTCTGGGACTTGAGAGCCCAGGAACACCACAGCTCTGAGGTGGAACAGTGTCCTAATGGAAGAGCATTCTGAGAAACCACACAGGTCTGAGAGGAAGCCTCAGCAGAGGTGTTGCGGCCCTGAGGGAGAAGATCCCTGTCTGAGGTGGCGGGCCTGCTACAGTGTAAAGGCTTCACTGGAAGCTCCTCTCAGCTTGGTATCTCCTAGGGGAGGGGATCCCCAGCTAAACTGAGGAGTCTCAGCCCCTCCCTACTTCTTTGCTTCCTCCAGTGAGAGAGTCACACCAGGCAGCAAATCTCAAAGAGATTTTTGGAGGTCCAAATCCAGGAGTAATTGCCTTTTCTCCCCAGAGAAGACAGCAAGGAACTAACTGAACAGTAGATTTCTTAGTGGATCAAGGTTTCCAGGGTGACTATTGGTGGAATTTCAAGTCCTGAGCTTGGGGAAACTCAAGGATTGGTGGATTTTCCTGCTCCAAGATTGGTGGTGGGAATTTTCTTGTAGGGTGGGGTCTGGTCACTCCTACCTGGTGGCTGAGAATGACAGTCCTTAGAAGAGACCATTCGGTCCAGGCAGTGGTGGCAAACACCTTTCATCCCAGTACTTGGGAGGCAGAGGCAGGAGGATCTCTGCGTTTGAGGCCAGCCTGGTCTACAAAGTCCAGGACGGCCAAGGCTACGCTGAGAAACCCTGTCTTGGGAGATGGGGGAGGAGGCCATTAGGGCCCTTAGGGTAGTTTGAGGGTGGGGCCTGTCCACCTTCCTTCCTTGTGAGTGTTTACAGAGGAAATCTCCCTGCCTCTAGAGTCAGAGTGAATGGCCAACATAGAGAACTTGGTCGAATGTCCTCCATCCTTCCTTCTCCCAGCAAACACTTCTTTCCAACTAGTTTCCTGCTCTCATGTTGGCCTGTGTGTGTAGCCAACTGCATTTAATTATGGTTGTGTATTTTATCAAGGGCAACTTACCAGTGGCTACACCACTGAAGAATGTGCCTCTCTCTACCCCAGCAACTGTTACTGCTTGTAGCGCCTCAGGGAGGGTGGGGCCTTATGAGCACCTCATCCCCATCCATGATGGAATATTGGTAGGCCCAGTTTCCTGTCAGCCTTGTGCTGAGGGTTCATGGGGAAAGCAGTCATATCACCATCAGCTCCATTTCCCTACAAATACACAGTGCTCAGAGATTGCTGCCCTGTGAGAGGTCCCTGGTTCAGTTCCCAGACTGCATATCAGGTGGGTCACAACTGCCTATGACTCTAGCTGGCCTTGAGGGCACCTGTACACATATACAGGCATATACATATAAATTAAAAACAAAAAACAAAACTCAAAGTGCTCTGGAGTTTAAAGAAATTAGTGTTGGGAGGTAGAATGGTGGTTGAACATGAAAGCTTAAGTTATGGTGGCCACAGCATATAAAACTGGGCAATCTCATCACATGTTCCCTCAGCACGGGTGGCTGGCCAACCAGTCTAACTGAATTGGTGAGTTCACTGAGAGACTATTTCAGGAGAGAAGGTGGAGTGTAATTGAGGAGACACTTGACATTAACATGTGGCTTTTCATATGTTCCACTTGCGTTTGCGCATTCACACCCCTGTGCCTGTGTGTTCTTCTGAAGGCTTCAGAGTCAAAGCACACAGACTCACTGGGTAATTGCTGGCATTCATTTTTTTTTTTTTCCAGAAGAGGAAAATGGTGTTCTCAAAAAATTTTGTACAAAGACACCCAGTAATTTAGGACAGCCATGAAACAACCCATGTGTCTTGAGTTAAGCTTTAACTCTGCTGCTAAAGCTGTAGGCTGTGGTGGAAAAGAAGACAATTGTGAACCTAAAAATTACGAATGCTGTCGCTTCTGCCCACTGTTTACTGGGAGTTTCCATGTACCAAGTACTTAAGGACATGTCACTAAAATCTCAAAATATTAAGGTTTTGTTGCTAGTATTTCACTTTACTTACGAGGAAAAGGTCTAAGAGAAGCCAGGCATGGCCCCAACTTCTTGAACTTCATCAGGCAGGGCAATTGTCTGAGCCCAGGAGTTGTAGGCCAAGTGTAAGTTAACATAGATCCTGGTTCCAGTAACTACAGTCTGTCCTGTTTCTGAAGGACGGGCACCCCTACCCTGAGGTTTCTGGGTTTGGAGTTACTTAGGGGACACACCTCTGGGCATATTTGTGAAGTTGTTTCCGTGAAGGTTTAGCTGAAGAGGGAAGACACACCGGGAGCAGGGCATGAGAGCGTCATTCCATGGGCTGAGGCTCAGGACTAAATAACACTGTTAAAAGGTGGCACATGCCTCATATCCCAAGGGTCACATAGTGAGACTTGGGGAGAGAGAGAATATAAGTAGAGCTACCCCCATCACAGTGATGGGCTGTACCCTCAAATTATGAGCCAAAATAAATGGCCCTCCCTCCCTAATGGCTTTTCTCAGGTATTTTGCCACAGCAAGAAAATTAAAAATTAAAAATACAGCTGGGCAGTGGTGGCACATGCCTTTAATCCCAGCACTTGGGAGGCAGAGGCAGGTGGATTGCCCTGAGTTCAAGGCCAGCTTGGTCTACAGAGTGAGTTCAGGACAGCTAAGGCTAACACAGAGAAACCGTGTCTTGAAAAACCAAAACTAAATAAATAAATAAAAAATAAAAAAAGAGGACGGTCTGTATATTTGCCCTTACAGGGCTGAAGGTAATGTGTTTGGAAAATACAACCTTAGGACCAGGATCATGAGGTCAGACATGGCTACTACACTGTCCACTCCAGTTCTCTCTGGTGCCTCCTGCTATCTATGTTCAGCCATTGGAAAGAAGAATGCCCTCCTGGACAAATGGTTAAAACGTGTAATGGCCCGTGCCTGCTCCCATGTCGGTTGTTGCACTTTGTGTGGAAAACCAGAAGCAATTGGAATGTAGACTGCGGGTCTTGAAGAACATCAGGTCTTGTGGCATCAAGGAAATGGCTGGTGAGTCACTCTAGGCTAAGCCCCTTTCTTGGAGCTTGTTTCAGACCCTTGGCGGTCTGTCTTCCCCATTAGTTATCTAGGGAGTGCCAAAATGACACTGAGCCATAGAACACTAGACGAATGAGGAATCATTCTAAGAGATGACAATCTTTAGGGTTAGAAGTTGGTTGCTGGTGTCCATAGGAGTATAATTGGTCTAATTTTTTAACAGCTTTTTTCTTTTTAAAGATTTATTTATAATGTATACAGTGCTCTGCCTGCATGTACACCTACAGGCTGGAAGAGGGCATCAGATCACATTATAGATGGTTGTGAGCTACCATGTGGTTGCTGGGAATTGAACTCAGGACCTCTGGAAGAGCAGGCAGTGCTCTTAACCGCTGAGCCATCTCTCCAGCCCCGCCTAATTCTAATATAAACATTTTGTGAGAACTGGGATCCAAGTCCTAGGACTGCCATAAATGTACCTGGGACCTTAGGCACCTGACTTCATAGAACCTCAGTCCACCTCCTGTAAAACACGGCATGTATAAAATAACTAAAAGTTGGGACCTGGAGAGATGGCTCAGAGGTTAAGAGCACTGCCTGCTCTTCCAAAGGTCCTGAGTTCAATTCCCAGGCACCACATGATGGCTCACAACCATCTTCAATGAAATCTGGTGCTGTGCTCTCTTCTGGCCTGCAGGTGTTACATGTAGGCAGAACACTATATACATACACACACACATACATACATACATACATACATACATACATACATACATACATAAATCTAAAATAACTAAAAGTTTACCAGATGGCACAACCAATTTGGAAAGCAATTTGCCAGTTACTGGAAAGGTTAAACGAGCTATCATGGTGTTTCAGCAGGTGAAGGGCCTTGCTGACAAAACTGATGACTAAAGTTTGATACCCAGGACCCATAGGTGGAAGAAAAATGATTCCTAAAGACTATCTCTGACTTCTGCAAACACAGCATTTTTATTTGTATTATTTTTTAAAGGTTTATTTTTTTTTTACATATGAGTGTTCTAGCTGCAGGTCATCTGCTGCCGGAAGAGGGCATCAGATCTCATTATAGATGGTTGTGAGCCACCTTGTGGTTGCTGGGAATTGAACTCAGGACCTCTGGAAGAGCACACAGTGCTCTTAACTGCTGAGCCATCTCTCCAGCCCAACATTTTTAAAGGTTAACCAGAGTGACCATTAAAATCCAGAAATTCTCTTCCTAGAATGTTTGTTTGTTTTTTGAGACAGGGTTTCTCTGTGTAACAGCCCTGCTGTCCTGGACTTGCTTTATAGACTAGGCTGACCTTGATTTGTTTTTTGTTTGTTTTTTCAAGTCAAGGTTTCTCTGTGTGGCCTTGGCTGTCTTGGACTAACTTTGTAGATCAGGCTGGCCTCGAACTCACAGTAATATATCTGCCTCTGCCTCCCAAGTGCTGGGATTTTACAGGTATGCACCACTACACCCAGCTCCTCCTAGAAAATTTTATCTAAGAAAAGTGAAAAATAATACATTACCTGGTCAAACAACTTTATTCCTAATAAAAAAAGAAAGAAAAAGAAGTATTCAAATGAATTTCACTGATAGTGTATAAGCATGTGGTATGCCCACACAATGGAATATAATTCAGCAAGGAAAAGAATAAGGCACTAATAAGCACTCAAATGTAGACGTATCTTGGAAGCAGTGATAAGAAAGCTTAAGGACAGCCTATATCACAAGCAAGACAAGACTCTATATAGGCACAAAGTAGAACAGTGGTTTCCAGAAATGGTGAGTGAGTACTGGAAGCTACCTTTGCTAAATAGGAGTTTTTGTTTTGTTTTTTTAAGATTTGTTTTTATGTGTATACAGTGCTCTGCCTGCATATACACCTACATGCCAGAAGAGGGCATCAGATCCCAGTATAGATGGTTGTGAGCCACCACGTGGTTGCTGGAAAATGAATTCAGGTCCTTCAGGATCTTAGGAAGAACAGCCAGTGCTCTTAACCTCTGAGCCACCCGCCCCCCCCTACACACACCCTTTTTTTCTTTGTTTTGTTTTTTTTGTTTTTCGAGACAAAGTTTCTCTGTGTAACAAGTCCTGGCTGTCCTGGACTCTCTTTGTAGACCAGACCAGGCTGGCCTAGAACTCACAGACATCTACCTGCCTCTGCCTCCCGAGTGCTGGGATCAAAGGCGTGGGCCACCACACCGGGCTTTCAGGCTGACCTTGAACTCATAGAGATCTGCTTGCCTCTGCCTCCCAAGTGCTGGGATTAAAGGCGTGCACCACCACGCCTGGATCAGTGTTACTTCTTATAGGGTGTCCCACGAGCTAATTTATACACCCATAAACAGAGCAGTAGGATGGTTCAGATCCCTAAACTCAACTTGTGTCTCATCACTGTTCTTCAAAATAAACGAGCGAAGCAGCCCCACCCACGACCCTGTTTCGCAAGGATCCAGCCCACGGAGGCAGAGGCCAGCAGGACCTCCGGGGAAGTCCTGAACCTTCGGCTGGAGAGCCGCAGCAGGTGACACGCCAGCCCGGGGCCAACCCGGAAAAGCCAGAAGAGCTAGTCCAGGTGAGTTTTCGTGATTGGCAGCCGGGGAAGGCGGGACCCTGTTGACGGTTGTCCCGCCCCCTCACGTCGATCCATTTGGCGCCGGTCTGGGGGAGGGGCGGAGCCGGGGACCCTCGGCACCCATTGGGCGCGTGGTGGGAGCTCCCTGAGGAGCCGCCCCCAGCTTTGCGGCAGCCAATGGGCGCGGCGCGTGGGCGGGGCGTCGGCAGCGTCGGAGGAGGCCAGGAGGCTGAGGCGGCTGAGGTGGCCGCTGGCGCTCTGGTGGCGGGCGCGGCCGGGATGGCGAAAAGCAGCAGAGAGAATGGGCCGCGCGCGCCTGCAGCGGGCGGGAGCCTGTCGGGGACCCGGGAGAGCCTGGCCCAGGGCCCCGACGCCGCCACCGCCGACGAGCTGAGCTCGCTCGGCTCCGACTCCGAGGCCAACGGCTTCGCCGAGCGTCGCATCGACAAGTTCGGCTTCATCGTGGGTTCGCAGGGCGCCGAGGGCGCGTGAGTAGCGCTGGGGTCTGGGCCGGGCGCGGGCCCTGCGCAGGCGGGGGCCTGACCCACCAACGTGTCTCCACTGCCCCATCCCCACGGACGCGCCCCAAGCGGCAGTCTACTTCCTACCTACGGACAGTCAGACCATCCCCTTCCTCCCCGCCCCCCACTCCACCCCTCACCCCAGCCGACTTGATCCGCTCCCTCTAAAGAGGGCTCGCCGTGCCCTCCCAACTCGGGGATAGCCACCAACACCAGATTCTAGACTCACCAGGTCACCCTGGCGTTGCCACCCCCTGACATGCGCACAGATGGCTGCCTCATACTTTTTCCCCACAGCTATTCTCCATCTCTCCCCTCCCTCACAGAATCCTTGTCCCACCACCTCAGGATCCTTAACCCAGGAAATCTTAAGACTTCAGGACTCCGGGCCGGCCCCACCCCATTCCAGGTCACACTAACCCTCATATCCAGACACATAGGCCTTAAAAGGATTGACACTGGCCAGCTCCCTCCCAGACAGCCCCGTCTTGTCACCAACAGTTTCTTTCCGTCCTGGAAAGGTCAGAGAGTCTCTCTCTCTCTCTCTCTCTCTCTCTCTCTCTCTCTCTCTCTCTCTCTCTCTCTCTCTCTCTCTCACACACACACACACACACACACAAACACCTATGCCAAGAGTCAGCTTTGTCCATTTGTCACAGGCAACAGGTGGGCAGACACTCCCCTTTCCTGGTAGTTACAAGGGTGACAGCGCCTCACCTCTAGTACTGTCTGTCAGCTTGATCACTATGGGAGCCAGTCAGTAGACTCCCAGGCTGCTGGGTATTTATACTTCCTTCCCAAATCCAGATCTCTAGGACAGGAGTAGGAGGGAGACAGCAGGGGGCCCACTCATGTAGCACCCCACCCTTGAGTACCCAGGCACCCCACCAGCTAGTAGAGAAAGGTGAGGCAGTGGAGTATCACCTTCTCTCCAAGATGGGCATAGTGGGCTCCGCAGAACCCCTAGAAGCCAGTCCTCCCAGAGATTGTGGGTGCAATCTGGTGGTCCCCTCAGGAAGATGGCTTCTAGGTCCAACTTATATTCCAGTTGTCTTGTGGTATGTGACTAGTGCTGTACTCAGAATGACACGCTTTTCTCTTGTCTTGGGCCTCCCAGTTTAGAAAAGACAGGGCCTCCCAGTTACCAGGGGAGCCCTACTCCAGGATATATCCCCCCCCCCCCGCTTCTCTGGCTGGTTGTGACTGCCCAAGGTGTCCCCAGCTATTTTTGTGACTTACAAAAGTGCTCATCTGTCTTAAGAAATGCACTCCAAGTCGGGCAGTGGTGGCACACCTTTAACCCCAGCACTCGGGAGGCAGAGGCAGGCAGATCGCTGTGAGTTTGAGGCCAGCCTGGTCTACAAAGTGAGTCCAGGACAGCCAGGGCTCTGTTACACAGAGAAACCCAGTCTTGGAAAAACCAAAGAAAGAAAAAAGGAAACCCACTCCATAAAGTTGTCCTATATAAATGTCACTTCTGTAATATCACACACACACCCCACCCCACCCCCGCCCAAGAGTCTCTTATTTACCAGGCCTCCTCCTCCTTAGCATGAGAAATTTACAAATCCAGGCCATTGACCTAAATGGAGTTTTCTCCTCCCTCCTGGTTGTCTCTTCCAGCCCCTCTGTACTTGCTCACGTTAGGCTAAGCCTAGTCCAGTTCAGAACTACGAGCGCCCCTCATTCTCACCCTTCACTCTGACGTTGTCCTAGTTTCTTTGGTATGAGCTTGTGGAAACCTAGAGAGGACTAGGGTGTGTTTCAGTTGGGGCGTAGTCATCAGGGGTCCAGAGCCTGGGAGGGGCTGGGAAGGAATTCTCAGTTTTACTTGTGGGGTCTTGGAAGCAACAGCTCAGATTTTCTGGTAAGTTCTAAAGCATTAGAATTCTTCCATGCTTGTTGGACATTTAACCAGATTTCAGAGTGCAGGGTGATGTGATAGAGTGAGGAAGTGTCAGACTTTGTGATCATATCTCTGGCTTTGTGACCTTGGATAGATCTTGAGTCCCTAGCCTGCTTATTCAAGGGTGAAGGTAATGCCTATGTCCATTGCTATGGAGAAAAACAAAAGTTAGATATATGAAAGCACCCAGCACTGTGTGTGGCACAAGTAGTAGCTCAAGAAATAGTTTTCTTTCTCCTTCTAAGAGACTGAGAAATGAAAAGAAAAGTTAGGGCGTACGTCTGGTATTTGAGCACCTAGCACCATGCCTGGCAGAAGTGGTAGCCCCAGAAATAGTTTTCTTCTTCTAAGGGTCTGAGAAATGAAGAGAAAAATTAGGGCGTACCTCTGGTATTTGTGGGAAGCGACGCCCAATGGGAGCAACTCCCTTTGGCTCTCATCCCCAGCCAGGCAGCCAGATATCTATCTTCTCCACCCTCCAACTGCAAACCTGGGATATGGCTGTGCAGATGCCCTCTAAATCTCTGGCCTCTGTGAGGCCAAGGTTGGAGTTAGGTCCCAGCTCTACTTCTGTCTCCCTGCCTTGCTTTCTTCAGCTTGTTGGTTAGCAAAGTCTCTGGTTTCAGAAAGTTTGGATCTTCTTTGTTTAGTTTATACTGTGGTTCTGAAAAAGCCAAAAGTAGGTCCCTGCCCAAGGCCGTAAGAGGGGAAGTTGTGGGAGGTTTCAGGGTGACCGCCCTGAACCTAGTCTCGTGGTTGTGGGCTAGGAGTCCATGTGCTATCCCAGAGAAGTGAAACATTAGCACAAATGGCCTGCCATGGAGGTGATGGGGACTCTGTCTCTAGATTAAAGGTCCATTTCAGACACCCTGGGCCAAAGGTTGTCTCAGTTTTGCTAGTTGCCGAGGACTGTGGGCATAGGAAAGAAATCAGGGGCCTCCTCACTCTAGTGTCTGTTGCATACTGGCCTGAAGTTTATCTAAAATTGTGGACTGAGCTGGAACAGATCTTAAGAAATTGACCAGTGCCATCCATGCCTTTAATCCCAGCACTTGAGAGACAGAGGCAGGAGGATCTCTGTGAGTTTGAGACCAGCCTGGTCTACATAATGAGTTCTAGGACAGCCAGGGTTACACAGAGAAGCCCTGTCTGAAAAAGAGAGGGTGGTGGGAGGGAGAGAAGCTACTATAACCTTTATATAGAAGATAAAACAGAGACCAGAGAAGCAAAGCTTGTTTAAATTCACACAGCATAATACAGCAGAACTCGAACTTGGATCCAGGATGTCAGAATCCCAGGTCAGGACCAGCTTCACCATCCATCATGGTGACCCTTCAGCCTCAGTAGGAAATCTGTAAAACTGACTGGTTGGTTACCCATCTGGTTGGCAGACAGATAAAACTGAAGGTAACTAACAGGAATCTATCTGCCATCACTTCCTTTGCTTCCTCATCACTTCTTACACTCTCAGCAGTGTAGGAGGCTAACAGGAACAGCCAGGAAGGGTAAGAGCATGTTGTCATTAGTCTGACTAGCTTAGGGCTGGACCAACCCGCCTTATTCACCTTTTCCCCCGTCAGGTCTGCACTGGAGTAAATATGCTCAATATTTATTTTTGTTTTGGCTTTGGTTTTGGTTTTGGTTTTTTTCCTGACAGGGTTTCCCTGTGTAGCCTTGGCTGTCCTGGACTCTCTTTGTAGACAAGGCTGGCCTTGAACTCACAGCGATCTACCTGCCTCTGCCTTCCGAGTGCTGGGATTAAAGGTGTGTGCCACCATGCCTGGCTTTTGTTTTTATTTCTGTTTTGTCAATATTTATTAATTGAATGATGTACTGATAGATATTCTAAGTCAGAAAACTGAAAGTGAACTTAGAGATGGCCACTGTCACACAGATAGATGTGACACAAGTATTAGCATTTCTTTGTCAATCTGTTAGGAGAAAAACTGAGGCTTGAACCCAGAGTTCCCCTATGCTGTTCCACTTTTTCATCTTGTCATTCAGCCTGCTCCGTAGGAAACCTTTGGTGGGACTGAACTGTTCCCTGTCTGCTCTTGAGCACTAGCCAAAGGCAAGAAAGCAAGCTAGCCCATGAATGACCCTGTGGGTGGCACAGGCACAGACAGAGGCCCTGGCAACGTTAGTTTTGGTTTGGCTCAAGGCTTAGCAGGGTAGTGTAACCCCAAAAAGACCAGGGGTTCTGCACAGGGAAGGGTTGTGGAGGGATTGATGTTACCCTTCCATCTCTCGAGGGGAAGAGCAACCTGTCTGATGGTGTCTCTACAACTGAAAGTTGGTCAGGAGAGGGAAAGACACAAGCTAGATCTCTAGTGGATGGAGAGGTAAATCCCTAACCTTTCTCTCCTTTTTCCACGTGATTATCAGCGCTGGCCTGAGGCTGGAGCTTCCCACCCAGCCTCAATCTGCTCAGTATGTAGGCCAGATGAGTCAGGAGTTATGCTCTTTGGGATCCTGTGAGCATTGGCTTCCTGTTAGGGGAGCAAGTGATTTGAGCTGAGCTCAGGGAGAAACATCTGGAACAGCAGTGCCTTCTTTAATCCTCTGTTCCCTCTACTTCTAACCAATTATGTCAGCCCAGTGACTTTGGAAGTCATAAAACTGGCTTAATTGGCATCCTTACAGATTGGTCTATGCCAGCTTTTGTTGAGGTGGGGCCAGGGCCCTCCTGGCAAGCCAGAGCCTGCCTGTTTGCTGTCATGCCACCACTGCCTTTTTTAGTTTGTAAGCTCAACCTCTCTTGAGCTATTACAGGTCCCAGGAGGGCATGGACCTGGCAGTGGGTGGTCCATAGGTAGGCCATTTGGAAGAATACAGCTGTGTATGTGGAACCCAGGTCTTTGACTCTAGACCATGAGCCCTCCCGTGTGTTTCTTCCCACCTCCTTTTCTCAGCCTCTAAGGAGAAGCCAGTTTGATGGCCTTGTTCTGAAGCCTCTGACAAGATCGGACTTGGTAAAGGAGGAGTAGCTCACCAGCTGCTGTCCTGGGAAGGTGCCTGTGTGTCCACTTGCTAGAAACCCTAAGCTGTGGGAAAGAGATAAGCGGTGGAGCCTGCTTGATGGTTTGTCTCCCCAGCATCTGGCCTGAAACATGACCTGGGGGTGGGGGACAACAATGCCTGACTGAGGCTCAGTCACCCAATCTGTTTCCATCGAGGTGGGGGAAGAAGGTAGTCCTGAGCCCTCTCCTAGTACAGCCTCTGGAGCCTGCCTGTCTGCATGACCTTGAAGATGTTGCCTCATTTCTAAACCTCAGTGTCTCATCCATGCAAAGGTTATGCTAATACTGACTTAGGGCTTGCTGTGAGGTTTAAATTAACTGTTGTGTGACAAGAGCCTGGGACAGAGTAGGTGCTCTTAAAGACTAGAGTAGTCAGTGAAGTGAGCTACTTCCATTTCAGGCCACCCCGAGGCCCTGCCCTGTGGGCAGGAGAGAACCCTTTATCCAGGTGAACACTGCCCTGAAGGGTGGCAGTCTCCATTCTGAACATAAGCACCTACAGACTTCAGAAAAGAGTGCCCCAAATTTATCACCTGATAAGTCCTGAAGCAGCCAGGCCAGTTTTCATCCTCCTACATGGGTTCTGTGGGGGGAGTCCGAGAGGGGAGAAAATTGGTCTAGGTGCCCCGCTGGCAAACCAGCACTCCTGCTTAGAAGCTCCCTTATGCAGGGTTTTAGGGCAGCCATCAACTTGCTTTCTTTGTTTCATCTTCCCTTTCTCCACCTCTCCTACTCTGTTCCCTGTCTGGCTCTTCAGAGGCTGGCACACATTGGCTCTTTACTGCTGCTTAGGCAGTGATGGAGGCAGCCGGTGTGGCAGCAGGGGAGCCAGCCAAAGGCTTCGTTTTGCTAGCTTAGCTACGTTAGCCATGAGCTTACTTTCCAGACACTCGTTTGAATGCCTCCTCTGCCAGATGCCATGACTGGGACAAGAGCTGAACAAGACATCTCTGTCTTGTTACCCTCAAGGAATTCAGACTGGGTGGAAGACAGAACCACAAACAAATCTGCAATGTTGAGTGATAAAGGCTGTAATTGAGGTGTGCAGCTGCTCTGAGAGTCGACAAGAGGAAGCAGCAGCTTTGCCTACAGGAGCATATGAAGACATGCCATTTGATCCTAGCACTCAAAAGGGACACGCAGGGTCTCTTTATTAGATGGTAGAGGGCTTGTGTGCAACATTCCACCCCAAAAGCCAGCTGTTTGAGAAGTCTAATGTGCTAAGAGCAGAGGTGGCAGGCAGCATGGAAGCAATTATGGGCTGGGAAAAAAGAGGTTAGGCAGACAGCCTTGAATGCCAGCCTGAGCCCTCCTGTGTTTCAGAGGGGCTAGTTGTTGAAGATGGCAGAAAGAAGAACTAGATCACAGGGGGTGAGATGGTCATGAGAGTCCAAGATGAGCCAAAAGATTTGGAAGACGTTATACCGAAGGGAGAAAGAGACTGGCATATCATTAGAGCTTGGACTGTGGCTAGCCCTGTGAGTGACGGGTGGAAAGGCCTTTTACAGGGCCTATCCTGGAGCCTTTGCAGTGGGCTGCTTCTGATTTAGCTATGTCATATTCCCAAGGTGCATAGTTTGGCTGGAATGCCCAGGGCACATCAAGGAGCTCTTTGTCTCTCTCTAGCAAGAGAGAGAGTTGGTTGACCTGGCTGGGGGAGGCAGGAGGGTGAGTGACACTGAGCTTTGTGGTTGCTGCCTGGTAAACAAATTAGATGGTAAGAAAATCTGCAAGGAGAGCCAGGCTTCCCTTCAAGGAGCTAGGAGTGAGACTGAGGACAGAGGAATCCTACCTTAGGGTGGTATGGCAGCTGGGACAGAGAATTTAGGGCTTTCAGCAAAGCATAAACTGATCAAGGGAGGCAGATGACAACCAAGGGCCAGTTCGATTTCGTGGAATATCTTTATTTTCTTCTTCTATCTGGTGTCATGGCTGGGACCGTCCTGTACCCATGAGAGGCAAGCTCCTAGGGGTACCACCAAGTTGTAGAGATTAGAGATTCTGGCTAGAAACATGGCTTTAGGCTATGGTCTGGGGGAAGTATTCTTAACTAAGCAGAGGGATGTGAGGGTACTGATGCCAGTTTCCCAGTTGACTCCTGTGGTTGATGGCTCAAGCATGTCCCCTCCATTCAGCCATAGGGCTACTTCCCAGCACTTACTATATGCACAGCCCTGGGTCAGCTTCTGGTGACTTTCAAGTGACTTACAGTCTAACAAGGAAGTCATACATTAGACAGGTAGTTACAGGTGTACAAAGGATTGTGAGGACCAAACAAGATAACTGGATTAAGATCACAGTGCAAAAGCTTCTGAGGAGGGATCAAGAGACCCAAGTCCTGGGCCTCCCTGAGCTACTAAGTAGCTGTGTGACCTTAGGGAGGCTCTTGGTCTCTCTAAGCCTCAGTTTCCCTACAGAGAAAATAGAGCTCATCTATCTCAAACATTCTGAGAGATGACTTTGGGAAAATGCTTTGGTAGTAGCCCCAACACAAGGGGTCATTGTGGCACATTCCAAAAAAGCCAGTGCTTGGAGCATACTTTGTCCCTCTTGTATGAGATGTCCCTTTGTGCACAGGATCAGTGGTCCTCATGCATGTAGAGATGTGATCAGATTGAAGGTGCTTTATCTTTTTTAATTTTTAAAAAAGCGTCTAGTTTTTGAGGTTATAATATAATTAAATCATTTTCTCTTTCCTTCCCTCCAAACCCTCACACATACCCCACCCCTTATGGTCACTTTTTCTTTGGTGTGTGTGTGTGTGTGTGTGTGTGTGTGTGTGTGTGTGTGTTCCTAAATATATAAATAACCTGCACAATCAATATGTTATTTATATGTATATGTTTTCAGGGCTGACCACTTGGTATTGGATAGCTAATGGGGGAGCTCTTGCCATGGAAAGACTATTTCTCCCACTCTTTAGCATTTCTTAGTTGTCTGTGGTTTTTTGTGTAGGGTAGGATCCGTGTGTGCTTTCCTTCTTCCACATTAGCATGTCTGTGGTGTCAGTGTCATCCTTGTTCAGGTCATGTTTGGACAGCATGTTGGGAAGACTTCCTGGGTGTATTTATTTATTTTTGAGACAGTGTCTCACTATGTATCACTGCCTGGCCTAGAACCCCTATGTATACCAGGCTGGCTTTGAGCTCAGGGATTTCGGCCAGATTCTGCCTCCTGAGTGCTGGGATGTAAGGTCTGTATCACTACATTGGGCTTTATCTTCTTATTCTCTGGTAACCATTATGGGAGTAATGGGAAATTGATGGAGTAAGAATTATTTTTGCTTCATTTCCAGACAGGGAAACTGACTGAGCAAGTGGTAGATCTGGGCTTGTTCTCTGGGGTCCTGATTTTTCATCCTACTAAAGCTGGTGGCCTCTCCTCACTCTTCTGTCACAGTCTTAGGACCTGAGGCCAGCCCCAGATGTTTACTTTTCCTAACAGGTCTTCTGTGTTGTTTTGGTAGCTGAGTTGTTTAAAGGAAGAATGCAACTCCTATCCTGTGTCTGCATGTGTGTGTGCACACGCACGTACTCTGAGATGAGACAGGAATCGCTGAGTGAGGGATCCAGGGAGGGATAGTTCTGGGAGCTCTTGCTCCTTCTCAGTGCATCTGGGCCCTGGGCACTGTATGTACAAAGCAATCTTCCTGCCCTCTGGAAAATGCTGGGGTTTTTTGTTTGTTTGTTTGATTTTGTTTTTGTTTTTTTCCGTTTTCCTCCTTGCCTTGACTTAGAGGGAAGGGCAACCTGGACATGGGTCTGGGAGAGCCCAAGTTTAAGACACCAGCAAACTTACCTGTCAGTCTTTCTTCTGACACTTCCAGGCATGTGACTACTCTGAATCCCTAAGTAGGACATTGGTGGCGTTGGAATTGGGAGATGTTAGAAGGAGGATATTTAAAAGGCACCCAGCACATTATCTGCCACAGTGTAAGGGCTCTGTGTCCTCCATGCATGCTGACTTTCACACTTAATTTTTATTTTTGTTCTTTTTTGAGACAAGGTTTCTCTTATAGCTCTGGCTGTCCTGGAACCCACTCTGCAGACTAGGCTAACCTCAGACTCAGAGATCTGTTTGCCTCTGCCTCCCGAGTGCTGGGGTTAAAGAAGTGCACCACAACCGCCACAAGAACCAAGTGGATCTCTCTGAGTTTAAAGCCACCCTGGTGTGCATAGTGAGACTGTCTTGAGGTACACACATACTCAGAACAGACAGACTCAGTTCTCTCCTTCTCTCCCTCTCTCATTGGACTTTTGCTATGGTTTCAAGGAAGTAAGGCAGTATAGGCATGGAGATTCGGCTTCTCTTATGTGCTCTACTCGCTCATCCCATGGTCTTGGGGGTCAGGCCAATTCCAATCAGCTTGGGGTTAGGAGGTCCCTGACCTACCAGGGCAGGTTGGGAATTCCCCATTAGTGCCTTATTGAGTCATTTGCAGCAAGGCCCTCCAACAGCCCTAACTCTAGGACTCTCTTCCCATTCTAGTCTATGAAGAAAAAACGGAAGTGAGAGCAGAGGTAGGCTTCCTAAGAACTTCAGGGCCAGTGTGTGGCCAGATGGCTCCAGGTAGTCACCTGAGGAAGAGTCCAAGTTTTCCTCATAGTTACTATCACCAGTCTCCCTCTCTGGGCCTTGTGAGCCTTTGTCCTGGCTTCCTGGCATGCCTAGGTGATCCCGCCATTCTCTCACCATTCCTGTCATAATGCAGTTTCACACAGGAGCTTGCCTAGTAGCCCAGGTTATCCCTTGCTTCTCCTCACTTAATTCTGTGAGATGTGGTATCATTATTATCCCTGTTTTATTTACATCAGTGGAAGCCAAATCCCAGAGCACTAAAGTGACTTGCAAAGTGTCTCACACCGCTTGTGGGTTGAAGTTCATTGAGCTCTGGGCTCCTGGGATCAAAGCTTGTGTGCATCCAGCTGAGTAGACAACACTGAGTGCTGAAGTGGCTGGGTACACCAACTGGGATAGTCAGAGAAGAGCAGAGGGTCTAGCCTCACCTGCCAGGGCTTGCTTGCCATAAACCTGAGGCAGCGATTAGCTTGCTGAAAAATCTGAGTTTTCCCATCTGCCAAGTTGGGTTGGTAATTGGAGAATGCATCTCCTGGGCTTTGTTACCAGGGTTAAATGAAATGTCAATTGGATGCTGAGCAGTGTCTGGTGCTTAGCAAGTGCCTCCTAAGTGTTATAACAGACATTCAGTTACCTAATTGGATAGGACTGCACTGTTGTAAAAGGCCATCCTCAAGCAGATCTGGGCACGGCCCTGTTCTGGCCTTCAAGCAAGACCTAAGCTGGTATTAGGCTGCAGAGGGACTGCTCCTACTGTGTTTCATCTGTCTGTCTCAAGGCAGTGATAACTATTTCCAGCTTATTGCTGAGAACTCAGGCCTGAGGTCACCACGTGTTGATCAAGTGCCAGCCAGGTACTAGGTAATGTTCTGCAAAGAATGGCCTGATGAGGCACTCTAGGAGCATACTTCCTTAAGGAATGCTGCCTCAGCAGAGCAGAGGTCAGGTGGGGAAGCTGCTCTGCTGGACTGCTCACATTCCCCGCACAAGCCATGCCCTTCCTATTAACTTGCACTTGGACATGCTGGGCCTTTTGCCTTGTATGCTCTTTCCTCCTTTCTCAGCCTCCCCACTTCCTGTCAGCCTTCAAACCCCAATTTAAAAGTCAGCTCCTAAACATCTCCATCCTTGCCCTGGGGACTTCTTGCAGATTCCTAGCACCTTTCACAAGCTCTGTGCTATCACTTTGTGTGTGTGAGTTATTTATCTGCCCTGCTGCCTCTCTGCAACTTTGGCTTCCTCAAGGGCAGCGGCTGTATTTTATTCATCTTTATAGCAGGGATCTGGAGAGATGTGTATGGAATGCAGTGTGTTGATTGTGTTGTCCCTGAAGCAGTTAGAGGCAATATAGAGATGAGAGGCAATTTTGAATGAGGTCTTCAGTGGTGAGTGGGAGCCAGTTAGAAGTGGAGGGAGGCTGAGAGAAGTGGCTCAGAGAGCGCACACCTAGAGGTAAAGCCAGGAGTGAAGAGAATAATGTGCGAGGGACAGAAGGGTTAGAGAGCCAGGGCCTACGAGTTCTGTTTGAGAGGGAGGACAGTAGGCAGCCATGAAGAAATTCCAGCAAGGAGGGACTTTATGGACACAGTGAGTTCGGATGGTTAGGTGAGATCTATTAATAAGAGTTAACAGTTTATTTAGCCAGGCATGGTGGCGCACGCCTTTAATCCCGGCAGAGGCAGGAGGATCTCTGTGAACTCAAGGCCAGCCTGGTCTACAAAAGCAAGTCCAGGACAGCCAAGGCTACACAGAGAAGCCCTGTCTCCAAAAACAAAACAAAACAAAAAAAAGAGTTAACAGTTTGGTAAGGATGACTTGGGGAGTCACACATAGATCAGAGTGGACTCTGGGCATCAACAGGGGAGACTGTGAGCCAGGTACCCAGTCACAGACAGAAAATTTCAAGAACCACTCTGCCTGACCAGGGTTGAGTTTTGGGGAAGTGATGTCTTCTGCTAAGAAAAGGCTCCACAACTTCCTGTCATTGGTAGGGAGAGCTGTCCTGGGGATTCTGCTGTCTGTACCCTTTTACAGTTCAGAAGAAGAGGGCGTCCTTGAGTTTTGGAGTCTGCAAGACAGCAGGGTGGAGCTGAGCAGAGTGGAGAGCTGGGCAGAGGCCTAGGATGCCAAGGCCAATGAAGGGTGGAGAGAACCTGTTTACCATTGTGCACTGACCCAGAGCCAGAAGGAGCAGAGCCAGTAAATGCCTCATAAGAAAGAGAGGCAGGCCCAGAACTTGCCTCCACTGGGAGTGAGAGAGAGAGTAAAGCAAGTCAGACTCTCCCACTCAGGAACCACTGGCAGCCAGCTCCAAGGCAGACTGGCCAGGCCACAGGAGGGAGCACTAGACTACTGTAGCCATCACCTTTTCCCTATCACTCACTCTCCACATGTCCTTGGGCAAGTCACTTACCCTCTGGGCAGCAGACCTCCCCAACTGTCTGGAAAGGGGATTGGGGGGTGGTGGTTTCAGACAGGGTTTCTCTGTGTAGCCTTGGCTGTCCTGGACTCACTTTGTAGACCAGGCTGGCCTCAGACTCTCAGAGATCCTCCTGCCTCTGCTTTCTGAGTGGTGGGATTAAAGGCATGCGCCACCACACCTGGTGGAAAGGGTGTGACCTGCCTATCAGTACCATCCCTAACCTATCATCTTCTATATTCTGATTTCCTTTCTATGAAACTAACTGGCCTGTCTCAAAAACCCCAAAACAAAAACAAAAAACCTAACTGGCTGTGAAGCTATGTGTACTTAGAGGCATTACTGCCTTTTACAGTAATGAACTCTGGAAGTGACCACCCAGTGTGTAAAGCAGGCCAGCCTCTTTATTTATCCTCATTTTTCTTCCCAACTCCCCTTCCCCAGCTGTCTTTGGACTCATGATTAACCCTATTTTCTCTGTATATTCCTAATTTTCCTCACTGGTGGGACTTCCTCAGTGACTTGGTCTTTATCTTAGAGGCTCGGTGTGAAAAGCTTTTGTCATGTTCTTCTTTTTCAACTTAAAGGATAGGGGAAAGTAGGGAAAGGAAGTATGACAAAGACAGAGTCTGTTATTTGGGTACTTTATATCTCCTCGACAGGTTTGTGTCTGAGTGGCAGCCTCCACTTCCAGGAAATCTGATGTGAGCAGATTACTTAACCATGCCGAATGGAGGGAATAAGAACTTTTTCCCTAGGGCATTTGTATGCCCTGTAGTGGCTCAGCAGAGTTAGTACATAGCCAGTTCTTGAAACATGTCATCTTTACAGCTGCTCCCTGGGCAGGTGACATAGCCACTTTGTTACAGATGAGAAACTGGAAGCTTAGGGAGTGGAGAAGCCCTTCTCAATTTCACAGAGCTGTAAAGTGACAGAAGCCAGAGATTATACTTTATGTGTCGTAGAGTAAATGACATCATCTTGTGGGCCTCTCTTACTTCCTAGGTAAAATGGGGCTGATCTTGTTCTGCTTACCTCCAGGAACTGCATTTAGAGACTGATCAGATAAGAAAATGAGCATGAAAGTTCTGTCTGCAAATATAAGTTGTAAACTAGCTGCCTATCCACAGCATGTGTTTATTCCTCACTGTAGTCCTGTGTAATACGCGCTGTGTATTGTGGTCCCATGAACGATGAAGGAGAGTTGGGGATGCGGCTCAGTGATGACACAAGGCCTAGGGTTTAAACCCAGAAATCAGGTTGGGGGAAAGTACCAGATGAAGGAACTGTAGTGCATTCCTAGGTCAGTTGATTTCAGATAGCCCCACTCTATTTTCTTCCATGTCCCATTTAGTATCCCTGACAAGTGAGATGAAAAGCATCAGTCCTGTGGTGTGTGGCTTTAGGAAGAATCTGCTTAGGGTCCAGGGAATGAAGCGTGTAGGAGGGGGACCAGGGTATATCTTCCACAAAGGACTTAAGGGTCCTAGGCCAAGCCAAGGGGTTGAGAGCAGAAGTCTAAAAGGACAGGGGAGAGAAACTTCCAAGAACCTTAGGAACTGGGTTTGTGCCTTTGAGCTTTTGGAAGCTTCTAGCTTCTGAATTTTGAGAGCGCTTACAGAAAGTGGGGTGCATGAAGTGTCCCTACCATCTTGGGCCACAGAATGGCACAGCAAGCTAGGTCTGGTAGTCTTGGAGCCTGGCAGGACCTGTGGTCAGTTGCCACCTTTGTCTTCTCTGACCTTCCCTCCTCAGGAGGTAGAACTGTTGGCAAACAGCAGATGGCCTAGGCATACCATTTCCAGCTGAGGTCGTACTTGCCAGCAGTGCCTATCCATCCTATTGGCTTTGCTGAACAGAGTTACACATAGGCAGACTACTCACTATAGCTGGGAGAAGACAGGGTGAGAGTTGGACTGTCTCTAAGAGCCTGCAGGCTAGGATAAAGCCATGCAACAGCATCTAGAAAAGGGCCCAGTTTCCCCACAGACTCCTGCAGGGAGTCAGAAGCAATGCGTGAGTTATGTGGCAGAGAGAAGCTCTGGTTCAGCCACTTATCTACTAGCTTTGTGACTGCCTGAATCGCTCTGATCTAGTCAACTCTCTTTACTGTGCAAATGGAAATGATAGTTAATCTATGAGGGCTCCTTTTCAATGGGCATTAGAGAGACAGAAAATTACTGTATGTAGAAGTGCCTTGTATGCCTGAATATAATGCACGCACAAGTAATAATGTCATAAAGAAAACCAGAAATAGGAGTTACTGCAGAAGCTCAAGACCTGATTCAGTTGGGAGAGATAGTGCTAAGCAATATGAACAAATCCATACTGTAATGAACACTTATTTCAGACTAATGTCTTCATCCTTTCATGCTTAGGTACTGCAGTCAGTTTCAGAGGATTATATGTAACTTTAAATTTTCTTTTCTATATTTAGTGTGTGTGTGTGTGTGTGTGTGTGTGTGTGTGTACTTACATTGTGCAGAGATCAAAGGAAAACTTAAAGGAGTCCACCATGTGGGTCTCAGGGATCGAACTCTAGTTGTCAAGCTTGGAGGCAAGTACCTTCACCCACTGAACCATCTCATTGTCCCATAAGTAGCTTTTTGTTTGCTTGGGTCTCAGTCTATGGTCCAGGCTAGCCTCAAACTCATGGCATTCCTCCTGTCTCAGCCTCTCGGGTGCTGGAATGTATGCCACTATGCCCAGATTATCTAACTTTTAAAAACATGTGAAATTGATTTGAGAAATCAGAGTGAAAAAAAAAAGAAAAGAAAAACCAGAATGCATATTTATACATGTAAGGATAGCTTGTTTCACAAAAGATTTCAGTTATGTGTAAGTATACAAAGTATAAAATATGGATCTTACTATGGGTCTCAGTTTAAAGTATGAGAAACAATGTTCTAGGCCAGGGTAAAGGTCTGTAAGTTGGAGAACAGTTAGAGGCATTTGGGCACACACATGGGCATCCTCCTATGAGGATGCTGTGGACTCGGCTTCTGGAGGTGTAGGACTATATAGTGTAGTAAAGAACACGGCCATAGCCAGGCGGCGGTGGCGCACGCCTTTAATCCCAGCACTTGGGAGGCAGAGGCAGGTGGATCGCTGTGAGTTCGAGGCCAGCCTAGTCTACAAAGTGAGTCTAGGGTAGCCAAGGCTACACAGAGAAACCCTGTCTGGAAAAACGAAAAAGAAAAAAAGAAAAAAAAAAAAAAAGAAAAGAACATGGCCATGGAGTCAAATAGCCCTGGGTTTAGTATCAGCTTGCTTCTAACCGCTATGCTCTTCTACAAGGTTCTTAACTTTATTAAGTCTGGGATTCCACTATTAATGGGGAGAGTGATGTTGTCCTGCGGTTATTAAGGAAATGTACATGTGATAAACACATGTGAGAGAAAGGAATTAGTTAAGTAGTAAATGATGTATAAATACTAACTACTGTTGTTGATGTTGCTATTATTGCTGGTGTTGGGGGTTTTGATGGTATATGAGGCCCTGAAAGGGTGCTGTGACCGAGAGAAGAGGGAAGAAAGAACACTCCGGACCAGGGTAGATGGGTGACAAGGGATAATAAGTATGTGTGTGTCTCATGTAAGAGGGCATGAGCATTGTATAGCTCCAGAGAGCGGTGTTGAAGTTACCAGGAAAAGATAGCAGGAGATTTTTGTCCAAGCGTGGGAAGGAACATTTAGCAGTAGAACCTGTTCAGCAACAGGATGGCTGCCCCTGGGGGGAGAGCACTAGCCCTGGTGCAGTTCAATAAAGACAGGCCCCAGAGCTTGTTCTTTGGATATAGAAGCCCATCCCCGGCCACCTTCAGGAAAGTGAGTGTGCTGCTGATCTGAGGCATCCCCCACAGACCATCCAGTCAGCTTCTCTCACCACCAGCACTTGGCTCACACATTCTGTACTGTCAGAGAAGCCATCTTAGGGCATTTACACCACCATGTTGTTTGAAGTGTTCTCCTCCTCCCAGCTTCATCGTACATCCCTCTTGGCATCCTTTCAGAGTCAGTTCACACTGTAGCCTGTCCGCGTCTAAAAGAAAACAAGCACAGAAAAGGAAGAGGAGCTGCTTGTTGGCTTTGGTGTTTGGTTTGGTCTTGGTTTTTAGATTTTATTCTTATTTACTGCGTATGGATGTTTTGTCTGCATGTATGTCTATGCACCAGTGCCTGGGGATGCCAGAAGAGGGCATTAGATCCTCTGGATGAGAGTTATAGACAGCTGGTAGCTGTCATATGGGTGCTGGGAACCAAACCCACTTACTCTGGAAGAGCAACTAGTGCTCTTAACTGCTGAACCATCTCTTTAGCCTCCATGAGACTTTGTTGTTATAGAAAGAATTCCTTCATCCAGAATAGATAGTGTCTGGGATCCTGACTGACTCTACTGAAGGGTCCTTTAACCTGCTTTCCCTTAATGGACATCTTGTATGGGAAGACAAACCACCTGTAGTTAATGTCCTGAGCGCTAGGGACTGTGTTTGTGTCTGCCTTCCCAATATCCAAATTAAAGTTCTATTGAAAGAGAAGCCATTTAAATGAGTGTAGCTCCTCAAAATGTTCCCAGTTTGAGGTTCTAAATTTAAAACAGATCTTCTGATTGACAAACACATTGGGAGCAGTATCAGTTGTTTGTCTTTCTGAGCTCTTGCCCAATCATTGGTACAACCTACAATCAGTGCTGTCTTAGAATCCAGGAAACTGGACCTTTTGTTTTTTACCCTATTTGAATTCTGGTTTGATGTTTGACATTGAGCCTTTGAAACTGCCAAAGCTATCATCTGGCGTCAGTTGAAAGAGCTCTCAGTATGTTCCTCTGTGTTTGCAGTTGGAAGGATAGGTATCTCTGAGGTTCTACAGTCATATTTTACCAATAAAGCTAGACCTCAGGGTTGAGGTGCCATTTAGGCCAAGATTTAATCATGTGGGGAGTCTTTGGCAACTAGCAATTTCAGTAGTTTGTTTTTTGAGACAGGGTTTCTCTGTGTAGCATTGGCTGTACTGGACTCACTTTGTAGACCAGGCTGGCCTCGAACTCACAAAGATCTGCCTGCCTCTGCCTCCCAAGTGCTGGGATTAAAGGCGTGCGCCACTACACCTGGTGCAGTTTCATCTCTGAGCCTTAGTTTCCTTATCTGCACAGAGGACTCAGTCAGATGTTATCACAGTCATAACTGCTAGAACTTCCTGTTGACTGTGTGGGCACTCTATCCACTGTTTAGTTAAGTAGAAGGCTCTTGCCTGACTTGTTGCATAACTGAATACTGTTATTGCTATACACCATTGTGGCTGTGAGTATAGGGACCTTTGGTTTCTGTTTCTTGGGTATTTGGGGGTTGCCTGAACATGTATCCTTGTTTTGTTTTTTGTTTTTGTTTTTCGAGACAGGGTCTCTCTGTGTATCCTTGGCTGTCCTGGGCTCACTTTGTAGACCAGGCTTGCCTCGAACTCACAGCAATATACCTGCCTCTGCCTCCGGAGTGCTGAGATTAAAGGCGTGCCCTACCACGCTTGGCTGTGTATCTTTTTTAAATTACTTGACCTAAAGGCTTGAGCACTGCTTTGTTGTTATCAAAGAGAGAAAGAAACAAGAATCTTTGTGCTTTGGTTCTGCCTCTAGGTGGTGAGAGATAGCAGCAGTTTGAGGCACAGTGCCTTGTGTATTGAAGGGTCTGGTTTATTACCCTAAACAAGTTCCTTCTCAACTGTGAGTTCAGGCTCCATTCCTCAGATAAAGTGCACTGGACAAGAGGACTCGCCCTTTTGTGTCCTGGAGGCCTCAGCTCTGCCAGGGCCCCTCCCTCTGCTCTTGTAACCAGTAAAAGTCACAGCAGCATGTTTCCTTCCGGTAGAGAGAATCAGAAACTCCAAGCCCAGGCCAGGCCCAGCTCCACTATGCTCTGTTCCTGAGAGCTCTCTGGAGCTGCCGCAAGTGCCTTCCACCCTGGGCCCCTTCGGGGAAGTCAGATTGGACTGGATGCCAGCTTTAGGCTACATAGGCTCTCACTTGAAATTGAGTCCCAGGCTCCTAGCTGATTTTCTGTTTGGCTCTGAGGGGAATACCCTCCCTGGGTATTTTAACTTCTCTGAGCCTATTTCTTCATCTGTAATTAAGCCTTTCTTAATACTGTCACTTACTTTAATTTTTTTGTAATGATTTATTTATTTCTATTTTATGTGCATTGATATTTTGCCTGTATGCATGTCGGTGTGTGGGTGTCTGGTCCCCTGCAACTGGAACTACTCACAGTTGTGAGCTGCCATGTACCCACTGGGAATGGAACCCAGGTCCTCTGGAAGTACAGCCAGTGCTCTTAACCACTGAGCTATCTTTCCAGCCCAGTCCGTTTTATTTTTTGACTGGAGGTCATATTTCCAAGACTGGCTTTAAACTCCTGTCTGAGAGCTGAGATGAAGCTCAGTGTATAAAATACTACTTTCCTTTCTTTTACTACTTTCTTTTTTTCTAGTGGTACTGAGAATTGAGCACAGTGCCTGGCACTTACTAGGCAAGTTCTACCACTGAGCTACATTCACCAGACCAAGTACTTTCTTACTTGAAAAGCAAAAAACAAAACGCTTCACAAAAGCACCATAAATGTAATTGGATTTTGATAATCTAATAAAGTTCATTTAAGGAAACTATATGTGTGAGAGAATTGCACATGTACGTTTTGTGTTGTATGTTTGTCTGCTTTGCCATTACTCTGTAGGCTGGATAAGAAAGCGTATGTAGTATGCCTACACTACATACGTTCGTCTCTTTCTCTTCTTTGTCCTTGAGAGTTGTGTGAACTTGTGGATCCTCGGGGCTTACTCCCCTAGGAAGCCTCCTCAGTGACTGCTCTCTACTTAAGACAGGGACTTCTCCCCAGCCCACCTCTGCCTTTTTTGGTGCTAATCTGCTTGCACTGAGTCTCAGCACCCATCAAATGTCAATTCCACAAGAGACCTGGGAACAAGCATCTTATTAGCCTGCCTAGAACTGACACAGCTGCTCAGTCAGTAGCAGTACAAATACAGGAGGTAGTATTTGAAGGGACTTTGAAGTGTCTGTATGATTTTAATATGTGGAGACAACTTGGGGAGCATTCTAGCCAAGAGATTGGCATGAGTAGAGGTTACCTGGTGGGAAAGAGTGAGGGTGTAACTAGGGAAAGTCTGAGTAACGAGCTTGGCTCGAGTGAAGAGGTGAGCATGTTATTTCTGTAGTTGTTTGACTAGTTTTTGCATCCAGCTTTACTGGCCCCCTGAAGAGGCTTATTTACTAGGGCAGGCCCAAAACAGGAATGCTTGACTTCAGTGCACAGAGGCACATACTCAGCCTTTGCCCCAGAGAGGCAAGGTGTCCCTCACCCCTTGACACATCGGGAGAATAGGCACTTGCACCTGTTGTATGTGGCTTGTGACTTTTGTGGCAGGAGCAGAATACTGCTCATCTGCAGTAGGGTATCATGAGTCTGCAGACCTGTGGAGGAATAGAGAGAGAGAACGCAGTGGGCTACAGGGCTGGCCAGGTTAGTAGCTGGGACCAAACCAGGGCCTTTGTTTCTCTCGACACATCTGATGCTCTTCCCTCTGATCCACAGGCTGGAGGAAGTGCCCCTGGAGGTGCTGAGGCAGAGGGAGTCCAAGTGGCTGGACATGCTCAATAACTGGGACAAATGGATGGCCAAGAAGCACAAAAAGGTAAGGGCCTGGCTTTGGCTGGGAGTTAGCAGTCCACGGAGGAAAAGGAAAAGGATGAACTTCACTGCAGCCAAATAGGGACTCTCAGCTGCCAGGCTAGGCTGCCTTACATGTCCTCCTTTGGTCACGTGGCGCATGACTTCAGAGAACAGCCACATAGAACTTTGTCCTGGAGTTAAAGCTCAAAGCCACACTGTAGCCAACAGCCCTCAGCGGTAATTTTGCTTTATTCCTGCCAAACTTGTGGGAGAATTTTTAGGGTTCATATCTTGACCTCGGTAATCAAGTTAACATCCCAGTGCAGTTAACAGTGGCATTCTTGCTCTACCAGTGACTAAGACTTGCAGTCAGGCAGTAAACTCTAGTGTCTGCCCTACTGACCACTGTAGTGAGGGCCTTCTTCACACCTAGACATGTTAATGGTTTTCCTCTTGTCCTGCCCAGAGTGAAAAGAAAGAAAAAGAGACCCTACAGTTTACAAGTAGTTTTATAAAAATGAGACTGCCCATTCCCTATCCAGTTAGGTACTGGTGCTCATCATCTGGGAACACCACACCCACCCACCATTCTGAAGTTGTGTGTCCATGTCCTTGGGAGCCCTTTGCCTGCCCTTCGTGGCCACAGCCTCTGCACAAATTCCCAAAGCTAGCTTGTTGCCCCTGTCGTGGCTAACACACTGGTCTAGTTCTGCTCGCTCAGGGCTGAAAGTCTGGGGTAAGTGTGGCTCAGGCTCACACCATTTCATGCATGAGCTGTATAAGTCAGGCAAAGACATCTTCCTCTTTTCAGACTCAGAGGCATTCGTCTAGTAGGCGTGAGGATCCCTACCAAGTGGCAACAGGAAGTGCTTCACAGACTGCCAAGGGGGAGAAGCTCAAACAGGCTGCTCCCTGATGGTCTGTGTAGGATTGGGGATGGAGTTCAGAGATAGAATATGTATAGGATAGAATAGTTCAGTATAGAATATGACAGAATAGAATAGAATAAGGAAAGAATCTCCCCACTCCTTTTCCCTCTCTCCCTCTCTTCTCCCCATGGGGGGCCTGCTTACCTGTGTGCACGCATGCATGTTCCCCTGTGGATGAGGCTGATCTCCAACTCCAACTGTAGTTCTTCTGCCTGCTAAGTGCTGGGATTATAGACATGCGCCATCATACCTGGCAAACTCGGTATGTTTAGCACACTTATTCCCCAGTTCTTCCCTGGCTAACTTTGGGGTCCTACCTTATCCTTCCTCCAGTTCTTACCCTGAGCTGTAGCTAGCTCTGCACCTCTCTTTTGTAGCTGTGGAGAGCACTCAGCAGCCCTTCCTTCTCCCTTTGGCTTCCTGTGGGTAGGGGCAAAGGGTTGCCTTTGCCCAGCGAGGCCTTCAGTGACACGCTTTATCCCACTGTACTCAGAGGCCCAGACCTCAGCTGTAGCCACATGGGGCTCTGCCCTGGTAACTCTTGCCTGGCTCTGGAAGCATGGGTTCTTCACTCAGGAAGTCATGACACAGGAAGAATAATAACCATTTTTGGAAGTGGGCTCAGACCCAACATTTCTCCTGAACTCACCCTTAGTCCTGTTAGAAGGATGCCTTCTTCCACCTCCCAGTTGTGCTTAGGACAGAAGTGAGGGAGGGCCTGCAGGCAGTCAGGGCTTTGCCTTTCCAGAGTCCAGAAGGCAAGAGTGTGGCTTCACTTGCTGTCATCAGTGACCTTCTTTAAGTTAGCTATAGATACTGGTAATTTTTTTAGTATTCTGGCAGCACTTCCTCACATGTATTATCCTAACTTATTCTGCCTGTCCTCCCTAAGGCAGGCTGATGGCTGTCCAAGGCACACGGGTCTAGAAAAGGGTGGCTGTGTTCTTGACTCTCCATCCCCTGCCCTGGCATCTATGAGGGCATCACAATGGGCTGAATGTGCTCCAGGACTGTCCTCAGAACACATTGTGCTGGGTTATGAGAAGGATGTCTCATGCTGACCTTGCCCAAGCGTGGGACTTATTTATTTACTTATTTGGTTTTTCAAGGCCCGGTTTCTCTGTGTATGTGTAGCCTTGACTATCCTGGATCGCTTCATAGACCAGACTGGCCTCGAACTCACAGTAATCCGCCTGCCTCTGCCTCCCAAGTGCTGGGATTAAAAGTGTGCGCTACCAGCTCCCGGCCCAAGTATGGGATCTTGAAGGACCTGAGGCTTTGGGATGTCCTATGTCCCACTGCTAAAACCTGCCCAAAGTAGTTTCCTTAAGATGACCCTTGTCCCACAGCAACAGGAAATTGTCCCTAGTGTCTTGTGCAGTTCTCTTCCGCTCCCTTTTCTCCTAGTTTTCAAGCAGTCAGAAGCCCCAGCTTGGGTCTTGTGAGTAACTAGCTGCTCTTCCTTACCCACTGCATTCTACAGCCTGCTGCCTGTCTCTTTCTTAGTCCTTGACCTAAACTCCAGAAAGTTTTCTCTTATGCTGGTCGTCAGGAAGGTCCTTTGTGCCCCTCTTATGAGGCTTCAAATGGGACTGTTTGAGGGGCTTTCCAGTTGAGAAGTTAGGCAGCAGCTGAAACCCTTGGCCTCTCTGTGGCAAGTGTCTTTCTGGGACTATGGAGAGAAAGCCCCATAGGAGGCACATTTCCTCCTCTAACAGAGCTTCTTCAGGCTGGCAGAGGGATACGTAGTGTCATTCAGATCTTAAAGCAGGTGAGAAGTGGTTGACCCAAGGTCAGTCTAGGATTCAAACCAACAGCAGCTGTTCTCATGCCACAAGCACTTGTCTTCTTGATCTCAGGCCCGGCTGCTTAGTGCAGAGGTGAGGGAGGGTCACTGTCTCTCAGCTTTGTCCTCTCTGCCATCGTCCCACAAGCCCAGGCCCTCTGCCTTTGCACTCATGCACCTGGTAGGTCAGACAGCTGCCCTGAAAACTTCATTTTGAGATCAAGCCCATGAGGAGCCTGCTCCTTCCACTGATCAGTCTCTGAAGAACTAGTGAGGTAGGAAGGACACACAGCTCAGAGTAGAGGAGGTAGGGTTTCTGACTGTGATAATAAGTTTTCCCTATTATGAGAAAAATGTTCTGTTCTTTATTTTGTATTTGTTTTAAATTTTCATTTAGGTATATATTGTACATTGAGCATATCCCCACCTGTACCCCTTCCCTTTAATATCCTTTGTTCCCTTACAGTTTTGTGTCTTCTTAAAAGACATGGTAGTAGGCCAGCTATGGTAGCATATACCTTTACTTTGTGGATCTCTGTGAGTGCAAGGCCAGCCTGGACTATACAGCAAGTTCCAGGCTAGCCTCCCTCTGCTTCCCAAGTGTTGGGATTGGAGGCATGTGAATAAAAATGAGGACATGGCCACTCCAAGGTATGGTTGAAGAGAAGTTTTTGTTTGTTTGGTTTGGTTTGGTTTGGTTTTTAGAGACATGGTTTCCCTGTCTGGACTCACTTTGTAGACCAGGCTGGCCTTGAACTCACTTTGTAGACCAGGCTGGCCTTGAACTCACAGAGATCTGCATGCTTCTGCCTCCCAAGTGCTGGGACTAAAGGTGTGTGCCACTGTGCCAGGCAAGGATAAGGTTTTTATTGTAGATACGAGAGAGAGTATAGCCAGAGGCATCTGGAAGAGTCCAGAACAGGGAGAGAAAAGTAGACTGAACATGGCAAGCAGACTGAACTGGGCAATGAGGGGGTGATGGTGAGAGAGAAAAAGAAGAAAGAAGGGCCAGAAGGGACGAGGAACCAAGAGCAGAGAGGATCAAGAGAGCTCTGGCCAATTTGTCTGCATTTATAGGGAAGAGGAGCTGGGAGAAGGGAAGCAGCAAAGGCCTTGGGACTGGAGAAGTTTAAGGAAGGGGGCATAATGAGAAGAGCTGAGCTGAGCCACAGATACTGAGTGAACCTGGAGCCCTTCATTTGCTTTGATGGCTCATAGGCACCACAGTTAACTGCCTGTCCTGGCTTTTTTTTTTCCCCTAGATCTGATAGCATGCACCACCATGCTTGGCTTCTTTGTATGAGGGATTTGAGGAAAGTTTGGTGTCTGCAAGGATCCCAGAACCTGTCTCCCATGAATACTAAGGGCTGACTATAGTTCTGTGGTCCAGGAGTCTGTGGCTGACCTCCGAAACGCTTGTGTTGTCTGTATTAGAGAATGTGCACTCTGCCATCACCTGGTGGCAGCATGTCTAATTGCAGTCCCCATCCCCTCCATGGGCTCAGCATTGCAGTGCAGGAAAGCCTAGTTCTTCCTTTTCTGCTTCTGTCGGCATGCTCAGTGAAGGCCCACTAAGCCTTGGCAGAGGAGCTGCCTGGTGGGTGCGTGAGCACAGCTGTCCTTTTGATTTTCAGATTCGTCTTCGGTGCCAGAAGGGCATCCCACCTTCTCTGCGGGGACGGGCTTGGCAGTACCTGTCAGGAGGCAAGGTGAAGCTTCAGCAGAACCCTGGAAAATTTGATGTGAGTTTTCCTTCCTTTCTTCACTTCCCTGCTGTATCTCTGGATTGGCAATCTTCCCCTGGCAGTGGCTCCTCTATGTGCTGTCCTAGACTTCAGTAAGATGGACGATTGGCAGGGCCTCTACTCATAGGCCTGACTGCTCAAGACTCAGATTGACCCAGTCCATGAACCGTGTCTACTGAGGCTGCTGTGCACCTGACGTCATTACAGTTCTGCCACCCTCTTTTAGCTCTTTCTCTCAGCAGTTACTCAGGTTCGCTTTCATGGCTGAGCACAGCGCATTACTTCATAGCTCTTGGTCATCAGGAAGTGACCCTCAGACCACTTCTCCTGATGCCTTAAACAAACGCTGTAGCCTGTAGGGGCCTGTTCATTAGGACCACAAGCACCTTCACATTTCTTGGCCCTCCTCCTCTGTCTCCTGTCTCTAAGCCTAACTAGGCATGATCCAGTAGTGGGGTCTTCAGGGTTACTTGGGGGTCAGTAGCCAGTCAGTCATTGGTCAGAGACCGTGCTGTCTGTAGTCTTGCCCACTGTCCTGCTCCCCATCTTCCTCTCCATGGCTGTCCTGGTACAATACTTATCTTTTCACTGAGCTGTACTGCTGAGCCAGTTCCCCTGGAGAACACCGTAGACGCAGTTGGCTTCCCTGGGGTTGCCCCAGTGTACCTGCCAGACTTGACCCCAGGCATCAGGGCTTCCCCAGGCTGTTGGACTAATGATAGGCAGTGAGACAGCTGCAGCCACCAGCTTTGTTGATATCCTTTATACGTCAGTGAGTAACTTCTGTCTGGCCAGACCTGTTCTCTGTGAAGAGTGGGCAGAGGCCAAGCAAGGCAGCCTGGAGTTTACACTGTTGACCTGGAGAGGGCTCAGACTATTTGTTGGTGGCACTTGGCCCTGGGGACAGAGAGCCTGGTGGGGTGACAGTACTAGGCTAGAGGGTGATTGGTAATCCCACATAGCACCAAGACCAGGTCCAAAAAAGCAACTTCTTGACTCTAGAATCTTCCTTCTTATAGCTCTATCTCCTGTATTCCAGAAGAAGGCATCAGATCACATTATAGATGGTTGTGAGCCACCATGTGGTTGCTGGGAATTGAACTCAAGACCTCTGAGCCATCTCTCCAGCCCCCAAAAAATCTTTTTTTTTTTCCTTTTTTTCCTTTTTTATGTATACACTGCTCTGCCTACTTGTATACCTGCACACCAGAGGAGGGCACCAGATCTCATTATAAATGGTTGTGAGCCACCATGTGGTTGCTGGGAATTGAACTCAGGACCTCTGGAAGGGCAGTCAGTGCTCTTAACTGCTGAGCCATCTCTCCAGCCCAATAAATCTTTAAAAAAAAAAAAAAAAAAAAAAAAAAAAAAAA
>OU015747.1:48224563-48235631 GCA_907169655.1 Acomys percivali | reverse complement strand
AAAAAAAAAAAAAAAAAAAAAAAAAAAAAAAAAAAAAGATTTAAAAATAAAAAGAAATTTCCAGGAGTTAGGACCCCTCTCAGGTTTCCCAGGGTTTGGCCATTCTTGGCTCTGTGGGTTTCGTTTCTTGTCTTCAAAAAGGCCTGGCTTAAGAGATTTGGGTGCCTCTGGTGCCTAATCTGATACCCCAGACAGCTACCTCTTACCAGGGGTGCTCTTTCCTGACATTGTGCCCTTGCTTCCAGGAGCTAGATATGTCTCCTGGGGACCCCAAGTGGCTAGATGTGATTGAGCGTGACCTGCACCGGCAGTTCCCGTTCCATGAGATGTTTGTGTCCCGAGGAGGCCATGGGTAAGCAGGCTAAGCATGTGGGCTGGGAGGTGGCTCTAAGCTGTCTCTTAGACCGTCAGGAGAGGTACAGTGAGCTGGGGGCACGTCACCTTCTGTGGTGTGGTGGTGTACAGTGAGCTGGGGCACGTCACCTTCTGTGGTGTGGTGGTGCACTGACCCACCTTTGGCTCCTGCAGCTACTTGCACCATTTACTGTCTAGATGCAATGTTCCTGGTCGGGCCTTCTTGATGTAGGGACAGGAGTCTGGGACTTGATGGACAGAGACAATAGACAAGAGAGGAGTATGTATCGGGCAAGGGCCAGAGCTACCCAGCAAGTTGGCCGTCTCTAGTCCCTCCTCAGTCTGTGTCTATCTTCACCCAGCCCTGGCCCAACCCTTGCTTTCTCTTTGAGCCCCATCCTTGGGTCACAGGTGGAACACTAACTCACTGGTGACCATGGGCACATCCTTTTCAGAGAGGGGCAGGTTCTGAGGCAGGTCTGTAGATGTTCATCAGGGTATAGGGGAGGTGGTGGGCATAGTCACCATCTGCCTCCCTCTCCCACTCATCCTCTCCACAGCCAGCAGGACCTGTTCCGCGTGCTGAAGGCCTACACGCTGTACCGCCCCGAGGAGGGCTACTGCCAGGCTCAGGCCCCCATTGCTGCTGTGCTGCTCATGCACATGCCTGCTGAGGTACCAGGGCCTGCATGGGTGGGCAGGCAGGGGACCTGACCCCAGCCACAAGGCTCATGTCTCTCTCACCCACAGCAAGCCTTCTGGTGTCTGGTACAAGTCTGTGAGAAGTACCTGCCTGGCTACTACAGTGAGAAACTGGTGAGTACCTGCCTAACCTGAGACGTTCCAGGCTGGATGCCTTCTATAGCCACTCCAAGGCCTCTCACTTCTCTCCTAGTCCCTCTAGGCAAAATTCCCAAGACCTGATAGAGGCTACTTAGGCAGGCTCCATCTGTGCCTCAGGCCTCCTTGACCTCGCATAAGCTTAAGAGCTTGTTTGAGGCTCCATTCTGTCCTGCTAGAATGCCTTTCCCTCAGCCTTCAGCCCATGCATGCAGCTGTCCTTGACCTTGACAGGCAGGAGTTCCTATTCCTGCCATTTTGGGGACACTCAGCCCCACTGTCCCCTCCCCCGTTCTGTATGTGCTCTTTTCACTGTTCCTGAGGGACCGTCTGTGTCTGGTTTGTTCATCTGTCTTCCAGTGCTCTATGGGCTCTAGCTACCTGATGAATTATTGAATGTTGACCCAGTGCTAGGAGCCCTATGGGCTGTGGTCATGGCTCTGTGGCCTTACTGTCTCTTCAGGAGGCAATCCAGCTGGATGGCGAGATCCTCTTCTCACTCCTTCAGAAGGTGTCTCCTGTGGCTTATAAGCACCTTAGCCGGCAGAAGATCGACCCCTTGCTGTACATGACAGAGTGGTTCATGTGCGCCTTTGCCCGCACACTGCCCTGGAGCTCTGTGCTGCGAGTCTGGGACATGTTCTTTTGTGAAGGTACCAGGCTATGCTGCAGTCAGGGTGGGTGGGTGGGGGTTACAAAGGAAGCACAAAAGCCTCCCTTGGACTCATCATCTGCACCACCCCCCCCCATACAGGAGTCAAGATCATCTTCCGTGTGGGGCTGGTGCTGCTGAAGCATGCACTGGGCTCCCCTGAGAAGCTCAAAGCCTGCCAGGGCCAGTATGAAACCATCGAGCAGCTGCGGAGCCTCAGCCCCAAGATCACGCAGGAAGCCTTCCTGGTCCAGGAGGTGTGGCACCACATCTCCCGTTACTATAGGGGGGCTTGTATGGTCCTGCGTGGAGGGGTGGTCAGCACTACAAATTAAGAGATATATACATGGCCAGTTTTTGTGGCAAGACCATAACCAGACTCATTCTAATGCATATTGCAGGGGCGGAATTCTAAGGCTATTTTGTACCCACCTCCAGCACTGTCCTCATTTTATACTAAAGGAAACAGGCTCATAGAGGCAAGATTTCAGAGTGATTGCCCTTAGTCGTCAGCTGAAAAGTGGTGGGGCTGGAACTGGAGCCTGGTCAGTAGGGGACAATATGGCTGAGAGTGGGGTTGCCCATTTTAGGCCTGCCCCTTCTGTCCTAGATGTAAGGCGAGTGGGCCTGTGAGCTTACTCCTTGGAGACGGTGGGTCTCATGTTTGGCACTCACACCACAGCCGCATCCTCCCTGGGTTCAGCCTTCAGTTGACACAGTTAGGGGTTGCTGGTGGGCAGGAAAGCCAAGGATTGGGGATAAAAGGGAAAGGTCATTCTTTCCGGTGCTCACATGCTCGTCATTGCCCCAAAGGTGATAGAGTTGCCTGTGACGGAGCGCCAGATTGAGCGGGAGCACCTCATCCAGCTGCGGCGCTGGCAAGAGACCCGCGGTGAGCTGGAGTGTCGCTCTCCACCCAGGATGCATGGTGCCAAGGCCATCATGGATGCAGAGCCTGGTCCCCGACCTGCCCTGCAACCCTCACCATCCATCCGCCTACCCCCAGATGCAGCCTTCAACTCCAAGGCTAAGCCACCCAAACAGGTCCAGAAGGAGCAGAAGCGGACAAAGGCCAGTGGGCAGCTGGACAAGTCCCTAAGCCCCACCCAAGCCACAGTGGTGACTGCTTCAGGAGATGCATGCCATCCTCAGGATGTGCCCCAAAAGGACTCAGTCTCCCAGGACCCAGTCCCCCAGGACTGTACTCCCCAGAACTTACCCTACCACCGTTCCCAGGAGAGCCTGACCTCCCAGGAGAGTGAGGACACCTACTTGTAATCCTGGGAGCTCAGGCCTCCAGGTGGGGCCTCCACACGTCATACACGGTTCAAAGACTGACAACACTCCAGGTCCTCGGTACCTGAGGGTCCAACTGCTTGGCCACTAGGCTGGGAGAGAATCTGGCTGGCCCAGGACAGATTCTGCCTGAGCCTCCTTATTTATTTTCTCTTGAGTGGAGCTGACCCAGCCAGCACAGGCAGCAGCTATGGCCCAATAGGTTGGGCCTCACTCAGCTCCATCCTACTGGGGGATATTCCCCAGGGATAGGGTGCTGACATGCGGGGAAGCGGTGGGGTACTCTTTGTGTAAAAAAGAAATATGGTTTTATACTGAAATAAACAGGCTTGTGTATAGAGCTGGTGTGCAGCTAAGGACCCAGAAGGGATGGACATCACCCTTCATCCTGGGCCCCAGGCCCAAAGCCTGCTGCTGTTCTTGGTTCTTCTCTCTCAACCCATCTCTGCTTCCATCTTCTGTCACAGAAGTCACTTCAGGGATGAAGCCCACCACTGGGGCAGAGCAGGAAATGGTCCCCAAAACCTTGGTTCCTGTTTCTTTATTGGGGTTGTGTGTGGGGTAGATCCCTGAAGAGGTAGCTTAAAGCTGTTCCTCCTCCAAGGCCAGACCCGGATGCCACTTTAGATCCCAGTTAACTTCTGAACACTCACGTTGTATCAGGGGCTGTCACCTGGGCAGGTTACTGCAGATGCCTGACAGAGGCCTCCAACTAGAGGCAGGCAGGCAAGGGAAGAAGTTAGCCTCCCTGGTAAGATGCTACTTTTCATTTGTTGACAAGGTCCACCTGCCAGGCTGGGCTTGAACCCGACATAAAAGTTCTATGCCTCCTGCCCTCCACCCCTCACCCAAGCGAGCAGACTGCCATGAAGGGGTAGGTAGGTGCTCAGTGACAACCTGGTAACTGGCATTGATGAGGACAGGGTGTCCCTGGGAGAAGGCCCCCCCCCTTCTGCTGAGGAAGCAGCTTTTCTAGTCAAACAATAGTGGCTGTTCCTGGCCTGAGACCAAGCAGGGCCAGACCACAGCCAGGAACAGGGAGGGAGAAACAGGGCTCGCTGGGAGCTTTCTGGCATTGCCTGGGCCTAGGTGTTGTCCTGGGATAGCTGGGGATACTGAGGCTAGAGAGGTGAATGGTCACCAGAGGCTTGGGGCAGCTTGCTCACTTTAACTCCGGCCTCTCACCCCTATGGTTTCTCACCCTGTCCACACTTGCCACGATGAGATGGGCTCAGCCTTTGGGAAAGCACTCCACATCCCCACCCCCACCCCTCCCTCAGTTCTCCAGGGGACAGACCAGGATGTGGCGGCTGCACAGTGTTCCATGAGAATCATCTGGAGCTAGTGAAGCCAGGAACAGGGCTGAGCCAGCTTCCGTCTGCCTGTGGTGCAGGGTCCAGAGCATGAAGTCCTGCATGGGCCTGCTGGGTCCTGGATCACACCCAAGGCCTGCTTAACCTACCTTGTTCAAAGCCTCCAAGCCGAAGCTGAGTGCCTGGGCCAAGCATGGGCCCCTTGGAGCATGCTGTGTCTTGCCATGGAACCACCTATACTTGCTCATTCCCGTTCAGCCTTGGGGTCTTAAACCTTCAGATGCTTGATCATACCTGGGGTGTCTGCCAGTGCTTGGGACTTTCTTGGCTCTTTAGCTAATTTAGATGGGCTCAGGCCAGTTGAGTTCTGCTAATGGTGACAAACTTTAAGGAGACTTCAACAGGACTCAAGTCTCTAGCCTGACTACTCAGGGAGCCTCAAATGCAAGGGCCTGCCCCAGGTCCTGGGTATTCCCAGCTCAGGTGCTTCTGGGTTTCCCTGGAAGAAACCCTCAAACTTCAGAGTCCATAGTATGTTGCTCAGAAAGTGAGGAGGGCAATTTTTCTGTGCCTCCCCTTAGAGGGGAGCATTCTATTCTGGAAGCTGGGTGATTAAAAAACTGGGCCACGGGGGTGAGTGGGTGGGGGGTGGTCTGGAGAGATGGCTCAGAGGTTAAGAGCCCTGGCTGCTCTTCCAAAGGTCCTGAGTTCAATTCCCCAGCAACCACATGGTGGCTCACAACCACCTATAATGAGGTCTGGTGTTCTGGTGTGCAAGTGTACATGTAGGCAGAGCACTGTATACATAATAAATAAATCTTAAAAACAAAACAAACTGGGCCACGAAGGCTAAGTTTCAGCTAGTCTAAACAATGGCGAGGTAGGGATGAGGTATTAGCAATACCAATCCTGAGCAGCCCTTTCTTAGTCCCTATCAAGCCTTGTCTGCTCTGCAGTCCTTGTCCTCCAGCAATAAAAGGACGAAGATAGGCACTACCCAGTTGTAGGGCTCCGGCCTAAGCTCCACGCTCCAGAGATTTGTAGACAACATTCCGGACCCAGGCGAGCTCCGACATGTCTTGGGGCACTCCCGTGTCTTTTTTGTTGGTGGTGGAGGGTCGGGGCAGGGTTTTCCTATCTTGGTTTATCCTGGAACTCTAGACCAGTCCGCCCTCGAACTCACGGAGATCTACCTGCCTCTGCTTCCCGAGTGCTGGAATGAAAGGCATGCAACGCCACCGCCTGGCTCAGCGTCTTAATGGCTTCAAGCATAAAGCCCACGTGCGAACCTGGAGGATAGTCAGGACGTAAGCTTCCGGCAAGTTCCCAAACCCAACAGCTGGCGTCCAGCGGAAAGGGCGTGTCCGAGCGTGGCCTGAAAGCCACAGATGGGTGGGAGCAGGCCGTGATCCACAGGCTGCGGCCAGAGGAGTGGAGCTGGCCAAGAAGAGTTTCAAAGGCAGCCAGCAGGGCCGGGAAGGCGGGGCTCGGGGGAGGCGTGGCCACTTCGCAGCAGCTGTGGGCGTGGCCGCCGAAGAGTGGGTCCCTGGCTGGGCGGGCCCGTAACGGGCGGTGTGGAGCCCTGCTGCTTTAAGCCGGGCGCCACCTCCCCGCCTCCTGCCTGGGTCTAGCTGGCGGCGAGGCCGGTGCTCCGGGATCTGCGATGGAACTTCACATCCTAGAGCACCGGGTGCGAGTACTGAGCCTCGCCCGCCCGGGCCTCTGGCTCTACACCCACCCGCTCATCAAGCTGCTCTTCCTGCCCCGTCGCAGCCGGTGCGCACGCGGGTTCACTAGCGCAGGGCGGGCGGGCGGGGGCTCCGCTGTCACTCTGGGCGAGGAGCGGAGGATTAGGGTCGCCGCGAGGCAGCGGGTACCGGGTGGGGACGCTGTTCTTTCTGGCCGCCATCCGGCCTGGGCCTACCCTTTTCTGGGACGCCGCCGCCTATCCGGCCCAGAGAGGCCCCCTCCCAGGGCTTGCCAAGGTGCAAACTGCCAAGAGCAGGCAGTGTAGTGCGGGCATGCCTTCGTAGCCCTGCGGTAGCACTTTTCCAGACTCAAGTAGAGTTTGAGAGTTATCCACGGGGGCCCAAAGCCTGACACCTCTAGGGTGTGGAACGGAGGGGAGATCCCAGATACGGGACCCAGACCACCTTGCTCCAGAGAACGCCTGAGGGTGGGCCCGGAGGGCTCCCGGCGGGGGATCTGTTATGCAGCGGGAACAAAGTTCACTCCCATTCACTCCAGGCTGACCGTCTCCCAACTCTTTTCTTCCTACCAGGTGCAAGTTCTTCAGCCTGACGGAAACCCCAGAAGATTACACACTCATGGTGGATGAGGAGGGCTTTAAAGGTGGGAACTGGGACCCCTGTTCACCCCTAAGCAATATTCCTACTAGGCTCAGGGGTCCAACATCCAGCGAACTTAGGCCTCCAAGGAGTATAGGTCTGGGTTCATATCCTCCACAGCTCACTTCCGTACCGTTTCCTCTCATGTAGGATGTAGTTGTGACGGTTTAACAATATTTACGAGAGTTTTATAAACTTAAAGCCCACGAAGAGCTGGATATGATGAGTCCCAGGCCAGCAAGGAAATCTCACCCACAGTTTTAGGCCAGAGTACGGGGGTTCCTGCAGCAGTTTGAACCCACGGACATTATTTCTTCTTGGACTTACCTCCCCAGGGAAAGCCAGCTCCTCCCCTACTGGCCTGGGAAGTCTAGGAGTCAAGAGTTGAGGAAGGAATGCTAGAGCAGGCAGCCAGCCCAGAGCAGGGTCCTGGCTTTGCTTGGGTGAACAACAGCCACCCTGGCCCTTGTCCCTGTTAAGGACCGGGACCCGGGAACTGACTTCTGCCTCCCATTTCTGTCTGTCTGGCCCATGCTCGAAGGCCAGCCACGAGGAGCTTGGCCTTGCCTTCCTCCCAGAGGACTTAGTTTCCCTCTTCTGTCTGGAAATCTGGCCTGCAAGGGAGCGCTTCCCCATGAGTAGGTCGCTGGGCGCCCTCTGGTGGTGCTGTGAAACCCATTAGGCCAAAAAAGTCTTGAGGACTAATTTGCAGATAGGAAGCTGAGACTACAGTGTTTGTAATCCCAGCGTTTAGGAGGCTGTGGAAAGAGGATCACTTTGAGTTAAACCCCAGCCCCACCTCCATAGTAAGACACTGTCTCGTAGCAACCAACCAACCAAAGAGCCTCCAAACACCCTTGCCCCAAGTTACACAGCAAAACGGTAAAGCTGGCACTTGAACCTAGTTCTAAGTTTGGAGTAGCAACGCTCACTGCGACGGAAATGACAGGAAACAGGCCTGGTCTCCAGGTCTGTCAGGAAATAGATCTGTCTTGTTAGAACTTGATGAGGTTGGGGGCTGGAGAGATGGCTCAGTGGTTAAGAGCACAGACAGCTCTTACTAGAGGACCCGGGTTCAATTCCCAGCATCCACATGGCAGCTCACAACTGTCTGTAACTGCTGTTGCAGGGATCCGACACCCTCACACAGATTATATATATATATATATATATATATATATACACACACACACACACACACACAAAACACCAAAAATAAATATTAAAAAAAGAGAACTCAACAAGGTTTAGGTAGAGCTACTGAGCCGCGCAGAGGAGCTGACTAACCAGGCATGTGCCTCCTGCCCACAGAGCTACCCCCATCCGAGTTCCTGCAAGTGGCCGAGGCTACCTGGCTGGTGATGAACGTATCGCACAGTGGCGCTGGGGTGCAGGCTGCTGGAGTTACCAAGATTGCCCGGTCTGTCATTGCACCCCTGGCTGAACACCATGTGTCTGTGCTAATGCTCTCCACATACCAGACAGACTTCATCCTGGTGGGTTTGGGAAGGTGCTGATGCGAGGCATAAGCAGAGGTGCCTGGGGTTGTGTAATGTGTGTCGTTTGCCTTGACCCAGGTACGGGAGCAGGACCTGTCAGTAGTCATCCACACACTAGCCCAGGAGTTTCAAATCTACCGTGAAGTAGGCGGAGAGCCTGTGCCTGTTGCAAGCGATGATTCCAGCAATGGCTTTTCCCGAGACCAGCACGGTAAGGTCTGCCCTCCAACGCCCACAGGAAGGCCTTATCCTTGGAACGGATGGGCGTTCTTGGTAGGGCTGGCAAATGCCATCAATCAGTGTGGGCTTAAGATACACCGAGTCCCTACCCTGGCCAGCCACTAGGGGTCGCCCCAGCCCAGAATTGCCTTTATACCTTGAGGCCCATGTATTCTGAGCAGGCCCCAGTCCCACGGTGCATCCCATTCAGAGCCCGCAGAACCGCTTTTGTGTCCTCACACTGGACCCTGAGACATTGCCGGCTATTGCCACCATCCTCATCGATGTCCTCTTCTACTCACACAGGTGGGCCACGTGTGCACTTCATCTCTGCCTCACACTAGTGCTTTGTGCACTCTGACCTTTTGTCTTATGTCACTCTGTATCCTGCTCAGTGTCATAGGGTTCTAGACAGGCTGTTATCCCTCAGCCAGAGGTGTTGGAAGGACAGCTCCCCAGCCGTATGTGCCCCAGTCAGGCCCTCTGCCCAAGGCCCCTGGTCGTTGGCAGTTAAAAGCTAAGGGTTCTCTCACAAGGAAGTAAAAATTCAAGGGCCTTCCCAGAGTCATCCATTCCACCTCCTACTCTGTGGTCTGCTCATCAGGAATTGGAGAGGACCATGTCCCTGGCAGAGCCCTTGACCCTGTCATTCCTCTCCAGTGTCCCCAAGGAGGTGGCCTCAGGCTGTCCTGAGTCAAGTTCCATCCCATTCTTCGCTTTCTCCCTCATCGAGGGCTACATCTCCATTGTCATGGATGCAGAGACCCAGAAAAAGTAAGTAACTCCTCCCTTGTCCCCTCCAAAGGCCACAGACCCTCGGCCTAGCCTCCGGGGAGGTGGAGGAGGGGGCGACAGGCTCTGAGGCTGGCAGGACATGCCCCAGGGATCAGGGTAGGTGGGGAGGAATGGGGTACCATCATCCTTCTGCCTCCCCAGGTTCCCCAGTGACCTCCTGCTGACCAGTTCTTCTGGGGAACTATGGAGGATGGTGCGCATCGGGGGACAGCCCCTGGGCTTCGGTGAGGACCACTCACTCCCAGTATGGAGCATGGGAGGAAGGAGGGGGCAAGCCTGTGGGTATTTTTGACAACTAGGGTAAAACTACCTGTGACTCCAACCTGCCCGCAGATGAGTGTGGGATTGTGGCCCAGATCGCAGGTCCCCTGGCAGCCGCTGACATCTCTGCTTATTACATCAGCACCTTCAACTTTGATCATGCCCTGGTAAGTGCCTGGGCTGGGCTGGGCTGGGCTGGGCTGGGCTAGAGGGTCCAGCAGGGACACTGAGGTGCCCGCGGGGTTGGGGGGCAAGAAATCCCAACTGTTTTAGGGAGCTGCATCCTTGGCCAGATTGAGCCTGGTGTTTGATGTTGTGCACTTACCCTAGGTTCCTGAAGATGAGATTGGCAGTGTCATTGATATACTCCAGCGACGACAAGAGGGGTTGGCATCCAGAGATCTATAGGGGACGCCAGACTCCAGCATTCCCTCACCCCCCTGGGCTTTCAGAGACTTTTTGGAGCTGTTTCCTGGGGCTTCAGAGTGAGCCCCTGATCCTGCTAAGGGACCTTGGTTCTGCTTCCTGTATGCAAGCTGCATGGAGCTGGCACTCGTGGACGTGTGTGCACCCCTGGGCGCAGTGGGCAGCCGGTGACTCCAAATGTCTGCCCACAAAGGACACCAAGGTGCTTGGGGCTTAGACGCCCCCTCCACCGCCCCCAACCCGTCACTTCCTCCATGGCCTCAGCATTTGCACAGACCCTGCCTGAGGCTTGGGCCAGCCCCCCTCACCTGGCTGGGTCTTACTTCCCTAGGCTGGGCTCTCATCTCCAGCTTGAGTTGCCTTCCTGTGCGGATGGAGTTCCAATGGTGCCTTCCGTTCTTGGCGCTCCGAGGGAAGGGTTTTTACATCTTGATTTATGACTGTTTTAAATAAAAGGCTTGATGATGAGCTGGGCCCTCTGGTTCTAAGTGACGGCCAGTGTTGACTCTTGGTCTCTCCCAGATGTGTCCCACCTCCTTGGCTTCTTCGGCAGTATGTATATAGACAAACAAAGAACTGAAGTCTCCAGCCAGCGCATTTGTGATGAAGTCACGTGGTTCCCATCCAGGGCTGTCTAGCATCTCTTCATTCTTAGTTACTTGCGGAACAGCCTTGAGAGTTCTGGACATAGGGAGAAATCCCCCTGTTCCTTGTAGGCTTCGACCTTTTCCAAACCTGCTTTGAGGTCCTTTAATGCTTATACTTCCCTTCCAACCAAACTCCCCTAGATAGGAGAGAAAAGAGGGTCATGGGAACAGAAATAGACCTTTTTGGACTCAGTTCCTGGGAGTGATTTCCCCTGGCATAGTTGGCAGGATTTCAGCAGACCAGCAATTCAACCAAAGTTGCTGCTCGAACCTGGAGCCCCGAAGCATTCTCTGGAGTGGTTCTCTCCAGGAGCATCTCGAAGTGGAGCGATGAACAGCCAAACAATACCAAGGCCCTGCCTCCTGTTTTGGGATATATATATATATATATATATATATATATATATATATATATATA
>OU015747.1:48209841-48224463 GCA_907169655.1 Acomys percivali | reverse complement strand
TATATATATATATATATATATATATATATATATATATATATATATCCACACACCCTCTGAGTCTGTACTAGGATGTGTTTCAGCTGGCAAAACCCAGGTCCCTGTACCAGGTGATTCATCTTCTAGTGGATAAACATCACCTGATCTCTCACAAGTCCATTCCCCATCCCACACTTGGGATCAAAACAAAAACAAGCTTACATCCACTACATATCCTCCTATTAAAAATTAAAACTATATACAATAAAAACAATTATGTCCCAGCACTCGGGAGGCAGAGGCAGGTGGATCGCTGTGAGTTCGAAGCCAGCCTAGTCTACAAAGGGAGTCCAGGACAGCCAAGGCTACACAGAGAAACCCTGTCTCAAAAAAACCAAAAAAGAAAAAAAATTATCCAGGGAAAGTTATATTTACAAGGACCAGTGCATTTGTATTTGACAATCTTGAAGAAATTATTCCACTATCCTATCCTACTGAGTCTTATCACACATAGTGTCCAAACTTTTCCTAACATCACTTTATTATAATTCGCATTTATCAACCTCTAAACATGTTTTTAGCTCATAAACTAATGCTTATAGAAATACTATGGCTGTCTAGTCTTCAACACCATCAAAGATTTTTTTGTTTTGTTTTGTTTTTTGAGGCAGGGTCTTTCTGTGTAGACCAGGCTGGCCTCTAACTCAGCGATCCACCTGCCTTTGCCTCCCAAGTGCTGGGATTAAGGCGTGAGCCACCAGGCCCGGCCCACACTTGTTTCTTGATGCCATCATCTTCACTGAAGCAGATTGGAGGTGCTGCCAGGAGCAGATGTGTCTCTGTCAGAAAAACCCTTTAATTATTAAATACCATGTTCTGTAGATCTCTGAAGTGTTTGAAGACCATCTATCTATTTACTATAGTGCATAATCATATCTATTTTTCTACCTATGTATCTATCTATTTATCGATTGATCAACTTATTGGTCTATCTCAGTATATCTAAATAGACAAGCATTGCTTGTTTTTAGCTATGCACTATCTGCTTAACCTTGAAAACATATACAAGAAACTGAATAAAGCTTCTTCTGTAATTAACCAAACTAGTATCTAACAAGACTACAAATAAGATTTATAGGTGACTACTTTTTTTTTTCTCGAGACAGAGTTTCTCTGTGTAGCCTTGGCTGTCCTGGACTCGCTTTGTAGACTAGGCTGGCCTCGAACTTAAAGCGACCCACCTGCCTCTGCCTCCCGAGTGCTGGGATTGAAGGTGTGCGCCACCATGCCCAGCTTAGGTGACTAACTACTAACTTGTATCTCCAACCATCCTGAACAGTTTGTAATAGTTAGCTCTCATAAGACTAGAACTTTACATCACATTTTAAATGAGTTGCATATGTACAATACATTAAGCAAATGTTGAACAAAAATCAATCAATATACAAATGTACAATACATAAAGCAAAAGTTGAAAAAAATAATCTTAAATTTCTTATCAATCTACAATACCAATGTAAAATATTTGAGGCTAATAGATTCAATAATCTCCCTTTTATCCGATAGTTCTGTATCCTCCCATTTTATCCTTCCCTTTCCCCCTCCTTTCCCCCAACACTAGATGGGAGAAAGATAAGAGAAAGAAGGGTAGAGGGAGAAAGAAAGAAAACCCTAAATGCAACCTTTACTAACTTATAACCAACCCTCTAGATAATAACAAACATTGGTAACCCACCAAAACATGCACTCCACCTATTGGGAATGGGGGCATCATGTTCTCAAAATTACTTTTTTCTGTCTGGGGATTAAAAACATGTTCCGGGTATCCTTAGAAAAATAAGACATTGGCCAAGCGCTGGAAAACTTAGCTGTGTCTGTTTCTGTCCAGTCTATTTGGGATCGATTCTTTGGGCTAGCCCTTTTAAAGTTGATATGCTTGCAGATTCTTGAGGAAACAGTAGCTAAGGCAGTCTTTGAGGTTGAATCACCTGGGCTACCTGCTTTGTCTTCTTTGTTATCTGTTTTTTGTTTTTTGCTCTGAAAATAAGAAAACTTTTACAAGTATTGGTATAGGTACATTTCTACATATATATGGAATATGCAAGGTGTACAAATTATCTAAAGATAAACATCAGCCCTATTTTTAGGATCATTTATTATTATTATTATTATTATTATTATTATTATTATTATTATTATTATCATCATTATTTTGGTTTTTTTGAGACAGGGTTTCTCTGTGTAGCCTTAGCTGTCCTGGACTCGCTTTGTAGAACAGGCTGGCCTCGAACTCACAGCGATCCACCTGCCTCTGCCTCCCGAGTACTGGGATTAAAGGCGTGTGCCACCACACCCGGCTCCAAGATTATTTATTATTATGTATACAGTGTTCTGCCTGTAGGCCAGAAGAGGGCATCAGATCACATTACAGATGTTTGTGAGCCACCATGTGGTTGCTGGGGATTGAACTCAGGACTTTTGGAAGAGCAGGCGGCGCTCTTAACCACTGAGCCATCTCTTCAGTCCCATCTGCCCTATTTTTGAGCAGGTGTAAGACATCCATTTTATACGTCTGTTTGAGCTGTAATATCCAAGCTGTGTGAAAGAATGGCATGCCATAAGGACCAGGTGGCCCTTGAGATTCCCTTGCTATATGCACACATTCATGTTTCAGGTAGTAGGAGGTCTTCCCTGGTCAGATCTAATCTTTTTAAGTTTTGTCGGTAACCATATTTTTTTCACTCCCTGTAGATACATAAACGTAACCATGTCCCCATCTCAAAACTATTGCAGGTTTCCAGTCCACTGTCAACAGATAGTTTTAGTACATTGGATGTCCTAGTTCCTCAGTTTCTTTTATAACCCAGTGACTCTCAGCTGCTCTTGTTCCTTTTTCACCAACATTAAGAAAATTTAAAGTCAACAAAGCATTATTTAGTTAATTGCATAATGGGAAGATATGGGGGTCTTTACACTTCCTTTCTGTTTAATAGACATCTCTTTTAAGGTACAATTAGTTCTTTCTACAACTGCTTGTCCTGTACCAGTAATGTGTTTTATACTTTAATATGCAAAAAAAAATTCTTCATCTTATTAGATATATATGCAGGAGCGTTGTCAGTCTTGATTTGTGCAAATATTCCCATCATTGCCGTTATTTCCAATAAGTGTGGGATTACACAATCAGCCTTTTCAGAACTTAAAGCAGATGCCCATTGAGTATGTATCAATGGTATGATGTACGTTCCTTTCTTTTCCAAATACTGCAAAATGAAACACATCCATCTGGCAGATTTCATTCCTTTTGCCTAGGGTTACTTCCGGCAGGCAATAGAGTTTGGTTATACAAAGGACACGTAGGACACTTTTTAATTATGTCTTTGGCTTGTTCTCAAAGTAATAGAGAACTTTTTCTTTAAATCTTTACTGTTAACATGATGCTTTTCATGAAATTTTGAGTCTTCTAACACATTTCCTATTAGTAATGGGTCAATTTGCTCATTTCCTTGTGCCAATGGACCTGGTAATTCTGTATGAGACCGAATATGAGTAATATACAAGGGATAGTTTCTACTTCTGATGGCCTGTTGCAATTCCATAAGTAACAAAGTCAATTCTGAGCTATCAGGTGTAAATTCAGCAGTTTCTTTTTCTTTCTTTCTTTTTTTATTGTTTTTGTTTTTGTTTTTTGAGACAGGGTTTCTCTGTGTAATCTTGGCTGTCCTGGACTCGCTTTGTAGACCAAGCTGGTCTCAAACTCACAGAGATCCATCTGCCTCTGCCTCCTGAATGCTGGGATTAAAGATGTGTACCACCACACCCGGCTGTTTGTTTGGTTTTTGAGACAGGGTTTCTCTGTGTAGCCTTGGCTGTCCTGGACTCTCTTTATAGACCAGGCTGGCTGAGAACTTACAGAGCTCCACCTGCCTCTGCCTCCCTCCATGCCTTGCTAAATTCATCAGTTTCTATATGCAAAACAACTCTTTCTGCATATTGAGAAATTATATTATATTTATTATATTATATTGAGTAATTATATTAAGAGATTCAGGAAAATCTAACATCAGCCTAAGGATTGCATACAATTCTGATTTTGTACTGAGGTATAGGGGCTTTTGATCACCTCAGTTATTTTATCTGATTTATAACCTGCCATTTCCATGCTGTTTGCATTAGTATAGAAGGTTGGTGCCTCTGGAGTTGGTGTTCTCTTTACAATATGAGGAAGGATCTAATTAGTTCTTTCATAGACTGTATATGTTTGCTTTTCAGGTATTTGTTATTGATTTCTCTCCAATAGTTGCTGCAAGCTCTTTGCTAATCTTCACTGATTACTCATAATGACACAATGTCAGCATTAGTAAGAGGCACTGCAATTTCTGCCAGGTCTGTTCCTGACAGTCGACACAGTCTTATTCCACCTTCTATAATTAATTCAGAATTTTTTCCTACGTATGTCTTCAATTTTTTTTTTTACTTTGTTTATGTGCTAAGAAAATCCACTCCGCTGGGCCTGGTGGCGCACGCCTTTAATCCCAGTACTCGGGAGGCAGAGGCAGGTGGATCGCTGTGAGTTCGAGGCCAGCCTGGTCTACAAAGTGAGTCCAGGACAGCCAAGGCTACACAGAGAAGCCCTGTCTCAAAAAACAAAAACAAAAAAACCCAACCAAACAACAACAACAAAAAAGAAAATCCACTCCGTGATTTTATCTTCCCTTGGCATAAAGAGCCCAGTAGGAGAATAAGTTGATTACATGTATCAATACCTTCCCCAGAAGCATCTACCATTTCAGCCCTAATTTTAAATCTTTTTTTTTTCCTTTTTTTTTTTTTTTCCCAAAGCAGGGTTTCTCTGTATATCCTTGGCTGTCCTGGACTCACTTTGTAGACCAGTTTGACCTCAAACTCACAGTGATCTGCCTGCCTCTGCCTCCCAAGTGCTGGGATTAAAGGCGTGTACCACCATGCCCGGCCCTCAGTCCTAATTTTATCGTTGTCTGTCTCATTTGTGATTGCAGGAATATTAATTTGAGTACCTCATTGTTGCAAAAGATCCCTTCCCCATAAATTTATGGGTATGTCAGCCACATAGGATCTCATCTTCCATTTGCCCTTCTGGTCCCACACACTTAATCCACCACACACTTCATCTTATTTGAGATAATTTACCAATTCCTATAAATTGTGTATATACCTTCTGAAGTGGCCAACCTGGCTTCCAATATTTTTGAGAAAGGATCATGACATCTGCTTCTGTATCCACCAAACTTTCTATTTCAACACCATTCGTTGGTACCATTAATTTAGGTCTCTGATCATTAACCATTGTTTGCCAGAACACACATCTTCCAGTACTCCCAAATGCACCTGTTCATTCTACAGGAGCAGCTTTGCCCTTGATGTAAGGAAACAATAACAGCTGAGCAATTCTATCCCTTGCATTAATTTGCATCTCCTTCTTTACGTATGCCATGATTTTAATTTCTTCCTTACAATCCCCATCTATAATACCAGGATGCACAATAAGACCTTGAGAAGTTAATCCACTTCTTCCCAAGATTATTCCTACTGTCCCTGAAGGTAAAGGACCATAAACACCAGTGGTTATTTTGTAACATTCAACTTGTGGGGATAGTGTAAGAGATTTATCTGAAGCCAGATCCAAAGCTGCGCTGCCTTCAGTAGCATTAAATCATCAAACCTAGTCTTCATTTTCCTGCAAGTTTGTTACCTCCTGGCTGACCAAAGAAAGACAGCTCCTACTGTTTGCTGTGGGACCTCAAGCTAACAGGCCCCTCCTTTTGTTTCCTGATGGCAAGAGATTACCTTGTATGTTTCTCTTAGATTGACAATCCCTACACCAATGTTTTCCCTTCTCACATGGCTACAATACCCTGGAAGTCTTGGCACATCATCACCATCACGGCCAGAAGCTCCTTGTACTCTTCTGCGAGCACCATTTACTCCAAAGTGAGTGCCCCTGTTATTTTGAGGTCTGGAACTTTTAACCTTACAGTTTTTTTGTAAATGGCCCAGTTCACCATAATTAAAACACCGGTGCTTTGACATCTGAGCCCTCTAGCTATAGCTTGTCCTATGGTATTGTTTTGATGCTCCTGAGAGCTAATATTAACTGTCCCTCTTACCCATTCATCTAATGGGGCTCCTCGTGCTTTTAATGGTTTAATTGTTCTCTCACATTCATTATTTTCATTCTCATATGCCATGATCAGTGTCGATGCCTGTGTGGTCTCAGGATCTGGTATGGCTCTATCTAGAGCTGAACCCAGTCTCTGTAAGAATTCTGTGAAGGCTTCTCTAGGACCATGAAATACTTAGTAAATGAAGTGGTTGTTTTACCAGGCTCCTTAACCATGTCCCAAGCTCTTAAGGCTGCAACATGACATTGTTCAATTACTACATCTTCAGATCGAATCAGTTCTTAAGTCAGCGTAATGCCCTTCACCAAGCAATTGATCTTTAACAACATTTATTCCCCTTGTTATATTTTGTTGTTCTATTCCCCTGGCTTCATTCCTCCACCATGATAACTACTGTGTTAAGCAGCTTCTAACACAGCTGACACTAGTTCCTTCCAATCTTGGGGAATAAGTCTATGCTGTGTAGCCCAGTTACTTAACATTTGTTTAACAAAAGATGGATGCATTTCATACAGTACAATAGCCTCTTTAAAGTGCTTTAAATCTAGCCTATCTACTGGACGCCATGCCATCTCATCATGAGCCTCACCACCATCATTAGCAGGGATATGTTGGGCAAAGACTGGAAAAGCTGATGGCGTCTGCGTAGCCCCAGAGAATTCCTCTATCGGGGCACTTGTCTCCAAAGCCCTTTTGGCCTGTCTGCTTTCTCATCCCTCTAGAATCTTTACAGCCTCTCTGGACTCCTGTTTTTCCTCTTCCCCCTTCTGCATGCTGGTGCTCTGGACACCTGGCACATGGAGGAGGGCGCGGTGGCAATTGTGGGGAAAGCCGGCCCTCAGTTACCAGGTGTTTTCCCTTTACCAATGGCACTTTGGCTTCCCAAATGCTTCAGCTTCTACCAGTAAATTCTCTAGCTGTACAGCCAGCTCTGCAATCCTTTCCTGGACAATAGAATTTACTGACCTTTCTGGTTTTCATAGCTTATCGGTCCTTCTTCCAATCTTTTAAAAAATGTAATACAGTAAAAAGGCAAAGAAAAAACAAAAACAAAAACAAATTCCCTCTGAGTATAAAGCAGGAAAGAACTTTGCAACAGCAGCTGCAATTTTCCTGACACCCTGAAACAGCATCTGTGTATCTTCAAAACCTGTATCTTCCTCCACAAGATTAGAAGTTACGTCTGGGCATAGTGGCACACACCTTTAATCCCAGCACTCGGGAGGCAGAGGCAAGCAGATCCCTTGTCTACAAAGTAAGTCAAGGACAGCCAAGGGTACACAGAGAAACCCTATCTTGAAAAACCACAAGGAGGAGAGGAGGAGGAGGAGGAGGAGGAGGGGGAGGAAGGGGGAGGAGGAGGGGGAGGGAGAAGAAGAAGAAGAAGAAGAAGAAGAAGAAGAAGAAGAAGAAGAAGAAGAAGAAGAAGAAGAAGAAGAAGAAGAAGAAGTAGTAGTTAAGTTGCTCATTCTGTGCAAAGCACACTGGGCACCACCTGTAGGCTTTGACCTTTTCCAAACCTGCTTTATTTGAGGTTCTTTAATGTTTATACCTCCCTTCTAACCCGCCTACCCTAGATAGGGGAGAAAAGAGGTTCATGGGAACAGGAGTAATAGACCTTTTTGGACTCAGTTCCTGGGAGCAAGCGAGTCTCCTGGTGTAGTCGGCAGGATTTCAGCAGACCAGCAATTCAACCGAAGTTGCTGCTGGAACCTGGAACAGCGGCCGGAACCTGGAGTGCTGAAACATTCTCTGGTGCGGTTCTCTCTAGGAGCATCTCAAAGTGGAGCAATGAACAGCCAAACAATACCAAGACCCAAAACACCCTGCCTCCTGTTTTGGGGCCATATATATGCCTCCTCTCTGAGTCTGTACTAGGATGTGTTTCAGCTGGCAAAAACCACGCCCCTGTACCAGGTGGTTGGTCTTCTAGTGGATAAGCATCACCTGCTCTCTCACAAGTCCGTTCCCCAGCCCACACTTGCGATCAAAACAAAAACATGTGTTCATCCACCACAGTTCCTCTTACCTGAGAGTCCCCTGGCTGGGTCCTGGAGACCTATCTAGGATGGCCCAAAGCACTTTTCTCCAAGGCAACTGCCTGCATTCCTGTGCGCCCTGCCCACATTCTTATGTCCTCCTTGTGGAGAAATCCCACAGTTTGTGACACTTGGAATGGCGATCACGCCTTTTCCTGCTGAGATGCGGGGCTAAGTGGACAGAAGAGACCCTAGAGGCCACTTGGAGCCCTCTTTGTCCCCTAGTGCTATATACTTGGGAAAATCTGGAGCCCTAGTTTTCTGTCATGGGGCCTCCTGCTCAGCAAGACCAGGACTCCATTGCAGGAGCCAGGGCCCCCACACATGCCCTGGGAGGTTATCAGGTACTTTCAGTTCAGACCCGCCCAGGCTCAAGACGGGGAAGAAGGGTGTGACTTCTGTGTACCCAGGTCATAGTGACTCCCCAGAAAAGCCAGCACACAGGCCAGGCTTCTGGCAGTATGCCCACCTGGCTCTGGGGATCCCGAGACTGCAGATCAGATGAGCCTAGAGCACAGCCTGGCATGGTGAGTGTGTAGTGAGAGACCTTGGCCAGTCCTGTTTTTCAGCCTCAGTTTCCTCATGTCCAGGAATGATTCCTTTTGAGACCCTGGGATGGAGAATTTCTTTGGAGTTTGTCTGTGGTTGGGAGTCGGGTGGGGGAAAGTCCTGTCTCCTGTAATGGGGAACTAGTGTAAGCTTGGGCTTCGGGGGGCAGCCAGCACTAGACAGAGATGAAACAGGACACTCAGCACTGCTGATTCTCCTGTACCCAGCTAGCCCTGTGCCACTTGGGGGGGGGGCAGCTGTGTCTGCCTGTGAGTCACTCGGGTTTAGGTGCTTTGTTATCCTGGCTCTCCAAAGCCTCAGGTCTCAGTCAATTCTTTTAACCAGGTACAAACCAGCCCTAGCTGGCTCTCAGGGCTGCCCAAAGACTGATCTAGGAAGGGGTCAGAGTGACAAATGGCCCAGCAGGCTGGTCAGACATACTTCAAGGCTGGGGTCTCAGGCTGCACATGTCAGGCTCCTGGCCTGGTGAGTGTGTTTATTTGTGTGCCCAGTTCTATCTATGTCCATATCTGCCTTTGTCAGTGTGGAGCACATTTAGCTCTCAGGGCACTAGGGTCCTTGGGGTCCCGAGGCTGTGTTCCAGCCTCTCCCAGAGAAAGAAATCCACTGAGTTCCAAGGGACCTCAGACATTAGGTGGTCATAAGTCCAGGGCTTAAAAGGTGCTGGGGGGGGGGTCTCCACCCTAGCCTGGTCCCTCAGGGAGGGATCTCCACCTCCCTGGAGGCTGATGTTCTAGCTTGGGCCTAACAGTCTCCATTGCGTGGGGCGGAGGGGAGGGTCCTCAGAGCAATAGAAGTCAGTGGGGTCAGCCTGGGCTGGAGTTGGCAGGTCTGTCCTAGAGGCAATAGGAGGTGTGTTTAGGCTTTCATTGTGCTACCCAGGGTCTAGCTGTGGCTGAGACATGGGCCTAAACAAGTGGAGACGGGACAGGACAGAACCTGTTCAGGCCCATTGCTACCCTCTGACTTTGTCCATACACAGGAATCCATCTCTCAGGTCATGCCCAAAGATAGGAACAGAAATTCAGGTTTTTGTTTTGTTTTGTTTTGTTTTTTGTTTGTTTGTTTCTTTTTTTAGTTTTTCAAGACAGGGTTTCTCTGTGTAGTCTTGGCTGTCCTGGACTCACTTTGTAGACCAGACTGGCCTGGAACTCACAGCAATCCACCTGCCTCTGCCTCCTGAGTGCTGGGATTAAAGGCGTGTGCCACCATGCCCAGTTAAATTCAAGGTTTTGAGACCTGTATCCCACCCTTGTCCTGAAGGTTGTCTGGTCTTGTATGTGCCAAGATACACCACACTTGTTTTTTTTTTTAAGCTTTGTTTTATATGTATGTTTTGCCTGCATGCACATGCCTAGCACCCACAGAGGTCAGAAGAGGAGGGCACTGGTGTCCCCTCGAACTGGAGTTAAGATGGTTGTGAGCCACTATGTGGATGCTGGAAGCTGAACCATAGTCCTCTTTAAGAGCAACAAGCAGCAGGACACGGGTGGTGTGCACAGTGACAAGTGCTCTTTTTTTTTTTGGTGTTTTGAGACAGGGCTTCTCTGTGTAGCCTTGGTTGTCCTGGACTCACTTTGTAGACCAGGCTGGCCCTCGAACTCACAGCGATCCACCTGCCTCTGCCTCCCGAGTGCTGGAATTAAAGGCGTGCGCCACCACCACCCGGCCTGTGACAAGTGCTCTTGACCACTGAGCTCGGCTCTCCAGCCCTCACCGTTGGAATCCTGCTCCTCTGCAGGAGTGAGGAAGGAAAGCGCTTGGCACCATGCTCTGCCAGGGTCCTGCCCTGCAGGAAACGCGGGGCAGGAGCAGGAGGTGGACTTGTCTGCACTGTAGCTGCATGCACACAAGGCAACTGCCTCTCTCACTGACCTCATTGCCTGCCCTTATGGGGAAGGACTGTTAAGGGGATGTCCCCTGTTGATTCACATACGATACAATCTTATCCTCATTTTACATAGGTGGAAACGAAGCACAGAAGAGTCGATGTGGCTTGTCCAAGGCCACACAGGGATTACAAAACTAGAATTCTAAAAGGTTCCATGTACTTACCAGACCGAGACAAGAGAGAGTGATGAGAGAGAGAGAGAGAGAGAGAGAGAGAGAGAGAGAGAGAGAGAGAGAGACTGTAGCTGAGCCCTGAAGGATGGGAAATATTTTGCAAGATCCTTTGTAATCCCAGCTCTCTGCGTTGGTGGCCGGGTGTCTGCTGCGGGTGACAGTGGTTGTGTGGGCAGGCACGCGAGGTCTGGCCCTGGCTCCTCCCTGACCCTGGGCTGGATGGGGTGGAGATGTTGAGCAACAGCCCCTGTCTGTGTCACTTTCCCAAGAGGGTCATGGTGCTGGGGTTCTGAGCCAAGAGTGCCAGTCATAGAGGTGCCCAGATATTCTTCTAGGGGGTTAGTTGTGGCATTATGTGGGTGGGGTGTGTGTGTGTGTGTGTGTTGGGAGCATCTCTGGTGTTTATATAATCATGTGTGTCCTCTGCCCCTGATGCTTGTCTGTGGGGCCCCTGTACACTAAGGAAGAGGTTGACCCCTTGGTCTCTTTCCTCCCTGTTTCAGCACACAGCACCTTATGGGCATTCTTGTTCCTGTGCCCGGTTTATTGGCTTCGGTGCCTCCATTTCCCTCCTCTGTCATGAGTTGTCCCACAGCACATCCCTTGTGGAACGAAGCCCCACAGCTGTGTTCCTTCTCCTCAGGAAGACCCTGGACCTCCCACTCAGGCAACCTCGAAGGCTCCTTGACGTTCCCTCCCTCTGTTCTTTTCTTCTTCCTCCTTTCCATGTTGAAGACAAACCCAGGGCCTCTCCCAAACTGAGTAACACCATGAGCTCTGTGCTTTGAAGCTCTTCCCTAGGTTTTTCTTGTGTGTGTGGTGTGTGCGTGCATGCACGTGTGGATGTACGCGGATGCAAGGGTGCACATCTGTGTGGAGGCTAGAGGTCAGAGTCCAGTGTCTTATAGCTTGCCGCCTCATTTGAGGTAGGGTCTCTTGCTGGGTCTAGAGCTTCATGTTCCTGCTAGACTGGTTGGCCAGTGAGCCCATGGGACACACCTGTCTCTGACTCCCAGTTCTAGGGTTTCAGATGCCCACCATCATGCCCAGCTTTGACATGGTGATGGGGATCTGAACTCAGATGCTCATGCTGGTGCCACCCTTACGAGCTGCCCTCTCCTCAGTGCCCTAACCAAAAACCACCAAAAAAAAAAAAAGTTTATTTTTACGTGTATGAGTGTTTTGCCTGCATGTATGCATGGGCACCATGATGTACAGTGCCTGCTGGGGTCAGAAGAGAGTAGCAGGTGTCCAGGAACTGGCATTAAAGGTGGTTGTGAGTCACTGTGGGATTCTGGGAACTGAATCTGGGTCCTTTGCAAGAACATCTTCTCAGTGTACTTGTTGGTTAGCACAGGAGACTCTCCTCTTCTCACATCCTCCTTTTTCTCTTTTCTTTTTTTTGAGACAGTGTGTATGCATGTGTGGGGTGGGGAGTCCCTGGCTGTTCTGGAATTAGCTCTGTAGACCAGGCTGACTTCACATTTGGAGATCCACCTGACTCTGCTTCCTGAGTGTTGGGAATAAAGGCATGCACCACCACGCCCAGCCATAACTTCTCTTTCTTGTTTTTCTTTCTTTTTTTTTTTTTTTTTTTTTTTTTTTTTTTTTTTTTTTTTTTTTTTTGGTTTTTTGAGACAGGGTTTCTCTGTATAGCCTTGGCTGTCCTGGACTCACTTTGTAGACCAGGCTGGCCTCGAACTCACAGCAATCCACCTGCCTCTGCCTCCCGAGTGCTGGGATTAAAGACCTGTGCCACCACCACCCGGCTCTGGTTTCTCTTGATGTTCAACTCCTAAGTGTAAAGAGTCAGTAACGTGCCTGCCTTACATGCATGAAGATTGGATGAGTTCAGATGGCCAATGCCCATGCAAATGTCGGGGCTGTGGTGCAGGTCTGTAACCTCAGTGCTGGAGGCAGAGACGGGTTAGTTAAACTAGTGAGACCCAGGTTCAGTGAAAGACCCTGCCTGTAAATAAACACATAAACACATAAGGTGGGGAGTGACCAAGGAAGACTCTGGACATCGACCTCTAGCCTCCACACGCATGTGCATACACACACTCATGCACATGTGTGCACACAGGCATGTACACACACACACACACACACACACACACACGTGCATACGTGGTGCATCAGCCCTCCACCAGTAGCTCCCTTCTTTGTGAGGGCAGCAGGTACTACTTTTGTGGACTGGGTGCCCAAGTAAACTCTACAAAGGAGGGGGCACGGTTTTGTTTTGTTTTGTTTTGTTTTTCTTTCAGTTACTTTTCCTGGAAAGTGTTGCAATCTACAGTAGTCAAAAAAGCAACTTTTTGAATGTTCTATAGAAAAAGTCAGCATGTTTTCAAAGCTGCCCAGAAGCAAGATCATGTGCTCCGGTGTGACAAGGGTGACAGAAGCTTGATTCCTTGGGAAAGGAACCTAAGAGCCAGCTGGACTGCCTGAGATCAGCTGCTCCGACCAACAACCCGAATGCTGTCCTTTCAGAAGCCTGGCCACAGATGCGCTCGTGCACAAACACCAGCCAGCGCAGCGTGCCTGGGTCCTGCAGGCTGGGAGCCGTAAATCCCCTGTGCTGTGCTACAGCTTGTGCAGATGGCTCCATCTGGATGGCTGTACAGATGTTCACTGATGTTTCTTCAGCACCTACTGTACCCAGAGTCCTGTCTACAGGGCACACTCTCCTTCCCTGTCCCCCCACCTCCACCCCCATCAGACTCTCAGTCACACCTATCTGGTGTGTGCTACTTAGCCCTCGCTCAGCAGGACGCTCTCCCCTGCTTCTGTGGAGAGACTGTTAGTTTTACTTTCACTGAGCCACTTGGCAGCATCAGTTCTGAACCATCCACTGAAGAAGTTGGTGGGTCTCTTGACCTAGGAAGACTATTTGGACTCCAGCCTGCATTTCTCTCCCTCCCCTTCCATGATTTTGCCCTCTATGCCTCAGTTTCTCCATCTGCAAAATGGAACTGGATCCTAAAGTGGTTGTGTGGATCCAGTGGTGCGCCTTTCGTGAGTGTGCAGTGAGAAGCCTGGCACCTGGGACACCTAGAAACCTACCCAGCTTATTGGGGCCAGGGAACCCAGACATTTTAGGCAAGAATCTGAGATTTCAAAATAGGTGTTCTAGCTGGATGTGGTGGCACATACCTTTAATCCCAGCACTCAGGGAGGCAGAGGCAAGGGGATTGCTGTGAGTTCGAGGCCAGCCTGGTCTATAAAGGGAGTCCAGGACAGCCAAGGCTACACAGAGAAACCCTGTCTTGGGGGAGGGTGAATAAATAAATAAATAAATAAATAAATAAATAAATAAAGTGTTCTAAGGGCTGGAGAGGTAGACCAGTTGGTAGAGTGCTTACCCAGCATGCAGGAAGGTCTGGATTCAATCTCCACACCTGCTAAGCCTTTGCAGTGGTGTGCACTAGCCAACCTGGAATACATGAGGCTCTCTCTCAAAAAGTGGACAGTGTATTCTAAGCTGTCATCACAAGAAAAGTGGGGATACAACTGAATTTCTACCATGTTAGCGTTTGATGTGGTGTCGTCTTTGAAGGGACACAGCTCTGTGTGGGCTCTGGACCTTCTGTGGTCATTGTGCCTGCCTCTCACCTCACAGAGATAGCCTGGGCTCATAGTGGTGGTGGGGGCCAGGGTCATCCTGGATAACCAGCCAGTGGACTGCTAGGCAGCCCCTGCCCTGTTGCTAGCTTGTCTGTCATCTTAGTCCCCAGGCTTCCTTCGGCAGCTGGTGTGTGTGTGTGTGTGTGTGTGTGTGTGTGTGTGTGTGTGTGTGTTGGGGTGGG
>OU015747.1:48153310-48180738 GCA_907169655.1 Acomys percivali | reverse complement strand
TGTGTGGAAGTCTGTGTGACCAAGTGTGTGTGTGTGTGTGTGTGTGTATCACAGGGAAAGTGCATTACTGAATCAGTCCTCTCTATTCTGCCTGATCTTTCTGAGGTACCCCTGGAGCTGGGAGCTGTGGGGTGAGGAGTACCCCCTCTCCTGTCTACTGTACCTGTTTCACAAAGGAGTCTTTAAGGTCCATGTTGACACATAGGAGGCTTGTTGGAGGCCAGAACCCTGCTGGGCCCCAGGCCCTCCCAATGAACCCATTGTGTGTGTGTGTGTGTGTGCGCGCGCCATCATTCTTTCTCACACATGAAAGAAGTGACGAAGAGAGGTGTCTAATTCCCCAAAGCCACACAGCTTGTACCTCGCTGAGCCAAATCTCTAGCCTGCTTCTAATGAGGTCAAAGTCCCCACATGCCTCAAACCACCAGAGTTCCTGCCTTTGCCCAGACTGCTCTCTCAAGAGGTGTAAAATGCTTAACAAAAGCAAATAGTGTGTGCCCCAGTGCACCCTCCTGACCAATGCTCTCTGGAGCAGACCCCTTCCAAGTTGGAGCCTGTGTTTCTACTTGAAACAGGAATGGGGGGGGGGGGGCAAGGCCAACTGAACAGGTCATGGCTGAGGAGTGCTGAAGGGAGTCCTTATTCCCTCATAGAGGGGTCACTGTAGCTTGCAAGCCAGAGGGCTGGGCTCCAAATTTAACTCTTTGTGCACCCCTATTGCGTGTGCCTTTACCTACCCTTTAACTTCCATATGTGAAAAACAAGCAGCTGCAATATCCTAGGAGACAGTTGTGAGTGTTGAGTGAAAATCAATGGAAAAATCAAGGCAGGCTGGCCTGGCCACATGTGTCGATGTGAACGGAAGAGAGTGCTGAGGGGTTCTGGGAAGAGCCCACATTAGCCTAGGCCTCCAGGACAGGCTTCAAACTAGTGGCTTCCTGGAGAGAAGACCAGGCCACCTGGAGCCTGCACCTGGGCCTGACATGGCAGCCCCCTATCCCTGCTGAGGGATTCCTAGTGTGGAAACTGGCTGTCCCCCCTCATCCCAAAGCCTGTCACCCCCTCAGGCAGCCCAGCGTGCAGGAGCTGGACAGGCTGCAGATGAAATCACAGCTGGAAGGGGCTGGGCTGGGGCTGCCACTCCAGGGTGGGGCCCAGGGTCACAACCCTGGGAACAGGCAGCCAAGAAGGGAGGATGCCTTCTGTGAGGAAGCAGAGGGGAAACACACACACACAGCAGCATAGAGAGGGAGGGAAGGCAGAAAACTCCAGCCGAGGCCAGCCACGTTGCAGGAGGCTAGAAGACAGAGGCTCGGTTCTGCTTGGGGACCTTTCCTGGCATCTCTTCAGAGGCCTTTCACAGGTGGTGCTCAAAAATGGCTGGAGCAGGAGGCAGGGCCTGGGGTACCGAGGGACCCAGAGTGCTGGGGGAGCGTGGACTAAGTCGGGTACTGTGAGAGGGGAAACTGAGGCACAAAAGAGCATCCACTAAGGGGCTGAAATTCAAAGGCCTTAGTGTCCCGTGTCTTCTAGAACCTGTTCCCACTTCCTGTTTCCTGTAGGGTGGAGCTGAGATTAAGTGGCTGTTGGGGGGGGGTGCTAAAGGACCAGTGTGGGGTCTAGGGACCCAGAGGGCAATGCGAGGCCTGGAAGTCCACTGGAAGGATCTAGAGGAGAGTGAGGCGTAGGAGTTAGGGCTGTGGTCTCCACGAGCCCTGAAGCACTCAGGGAGGGGGCTTAGCCTTGGGGACAGGAGAGGGAAGGAAAGTTCCACAATGAGCTTCTGGGCTGATAGCTTTGGGGCCCATGTGAAAGAAGCCAGGCTGACTCAGACAGCAGATGTCTGGAAGACATGATGGTGGGACCAGAGCTGACTGAAGAGTCCAAGTGCTCTAAGTAGCTCTGGTGGTGTGGAGCTGGGATGCCTGAGCGGGTGTACATGTCCAGGGACGGTCAGTGATGAAGGACAAGGTGTGCTGGGGTGCAGGAAGAAAGGGTGCTAGCCTGGCCCCTAAGATCTCCTCCCTGCTGGGAAATGCCAGCTGGGAGGGGCGGTTTTATCACTCCACTATGCAAGGCTCTGCCAAAAGACCACAAGGAACAAGAATATGGATGGGACAGGATGTGTGTGTGTGTGTGTGTGTGTGTGTGTGTGTGTGTGTGTGTGTGTGTAGGGGGTGGAGTGGGGGTAGGGGATGGGGACAGCAGCAGGCACAAAGCATCCTGGTAGGCTGGGGACCATCTGAGTAGATCCCAGATGTGGCTAGAGGCAAGAGCTGGGGGCCTGGGGGCATGAACAAAGAAACAGGTTCCGCAGCCAGGCAACGCTTTGGAAAAAACGATTTTTCCCACATGGATCTGGAGTCAGGTCATAGGGACAGGTTGGGAGAAGTTCACCAGGGCAATGACATCTCCAGGTCTGGAAGGACCCGGTGGCTCTCGGGACAGCATGGCCCTAAGTAGGTGTGTCTGCTCAGAGCTCTCTTACCTGGTGCCTCTCTGCAGTGCCTCATATTTAGTGAGGAGACCCTGGTCTCATTTCACCCTTTCCTTGCCCCCCTCCCACTGTTCCTCAGACAGCTTCTACTCTATTGACAAGGACCCACAGCCGTAGACTGTAGAAGCATCTGTTGGCAGTCACCTTAGTACTCTGACGCTTTCAAAGAGTGCCTGCGAGGCATCGGGGTCCCAATTTGCCCAGTCTCCCTCGACCTCTGCTTTAGGGGTCCCCTTCAGAGTAGCAAGGCTAAGGGACCTCCCCGAAGTGTCTGCCCAGACGGGTCCCAAAGAGACACAACGTCGTTTCTTCCCAGGCCTCACAGGTACCAGTCAGTAAAGGGGGCCCACTGATGGTTGTAAGGGGGTCAGAGCCTCTCGCACGTACACTGGCAGCACGCCCCTTTGTAGCCCCTCTGTGCCCACTGGCAGTGGGCAGGCTGGAGAAAGGCCACCCCTACGGTGGCTTCCAGCGTCCACGTTCCGCTCCACTTTATGACCGTCTAAAGTCCAAATGGGCCCCAGCCCCCTTCCTGGAAACCGACTCCTCCTGCTGCCCCGCAAAGTGCGCCCCCACCCCCCACCAGGGACCACAAAGGCAGCCTCCAGTCTGTTGCCACCCCGCCCTCCAAACCTAGATAAACCTGGGACTTCTGAAGGGTACAAGGCTGGGGACCCCATCTGAATCCCCCTGAGACCCCTTCCCCACCAAACCCATCTGCAAACAACGCCCAGAGCAAACCACTCAGGAAAACCGCAGGGCGGTCTTTTTGTTGTTGTTGTTGCTAAAGACTTCATTATAATTTTATCAATCAAATTCTTAGAAGAAGGAAAAAGTCTGCCCTCCCCTTCCCTCCCCCCCCACTCGTCCCCCCTCCCCCTTCACTCTTACTTTCTTCCATTCATAATTTCCTATGATGCACCTCAAACAACTTCCTGGACTGGGGATCCCAGCTAAATATAGCTGTTTCTCTCTTACAACACAGGCTCCAGTATATAAATCAGGCAAATTCCCCATTTGAGCATGAACTTCTGAAAACGGCCTGCATCTAAGGTCTCCTCCAAGGCCCTCTGGAGTCCAGCCCATAATGAAGGTCTTGGCCGCAGGTAAATCCAAGCATCGGGCGCTGATTGTGAGCCCTGCTGCGGACGCGCCCGCAGCCTGGGGCGCTGGGCGAGCACCGGCGGGACACTCGCTCGCCGCGCCACTCGGACACTTGGGGCGCCCGCGCAGTCCGGGCCCGCCCGAGGCGCTGGGTGGCGGCTGGGAGCAAGAGCTGCACATGGTCCGGGCACCGAGCGCCCAGCCCGCCGGGGACAGCAGGTTGGCAGCGAGGGACCCGGCCGGCGCAGCCTTGCTCCACCGCCTCCTCTCCTCGCCCCACTGCTCCCTTCGCTGCTCTCGCTTCTCCGCTGTCGCCGGGATTCACCCTCCCTCTTTCTTTTTCTTTCTTTCTTTCCGCTTTCTCTTTTCCAACTGCGTCCCGGGCAGCTCCCTGGGAGGGGCGCAGGCGGCGGAGCAGCTTGCAAACTCCGGCCAGGACCGGCGCAGGTGCCGCTTCCGTCTGTTAGTCCCTGGAAAGCTGTGATTGGCGCCAGGTGAGAAACGGGTATGGGTACCCCCGCAGGCATCCCGGGGCCTTAACTCTGTCTGGGGATGCTGGGGCCAACAGGGGACAACCAGGGAAGTGAACTAAAAGTTCTATGATCTTTTTAGTCCCAGCATGGGGAGTTCAGGTGGGAGGTCTCCAGCCTCACTTAAGAGTTGACTTCAGCCTCTGTCACCTTCTGGTGTTTTCCGCCGTGTGTTGGAAAGGTTGGGCTGGGATGAGGGGGCCCGCTGTAACTGAAAGTGAAGAAGAGGCAGGCGCCCCGGGGGAGGGGTGATCTTGGACAGGCCCGGACAGCTCCCGGCTCTCCCGACACCTTTCGCTTTCCTCTTGCGTGTCCCGCCTGCGACCTTTTCCCTGGTCTCTTTCCTGGTTGCACCATTTCCTCTCATTCCAAAGTGTGTGAAGTTGGTGGGGTGCCGTAGCAAGTGAGGGTGAAAGATAATTGCATGGGGAGTTGGAACCTGTAGAACAAACAGGTGGAAAGTTCTCCACAGGGGACTAGCCTCATTGAGGAAGGACAGAGATAGGATTAGAGGCAGTTGGCCTTGGGAGCCAGAATCAAGGGGCAGGTTTGAGGAGAGAGGTTCAGCAGAGACCCCAGTCCCCGGTCCCCAGCCTCCATGGTCTACAAAGGGTCCAGCTTGGAGTTAGTTCTAGGCTGCAATGCGCCAATGAACATCAAGTAGGCTAGCAATCTGGCCCATCCTAGGAGTGGGAAAGTCAGGGTACCAGGAGGGACAGAGCTAGCCGGTTGAGTGGTGCTCTGGGCCCAGCTTCTAGCATGGCACGTGGCTCTCGCTCTTCTCCTCTCTCCTCCACTCAATCCAATGGCACAGGTGGGGAAACCAAGGCCAGGGGCAGGGAAAGAGAAAGCAGAGAGAACGGGAAGGGTGTGTGTGTGTGTGTGTGTGTGTGTGTGTGTGTGTGTGTGTAGGACCTAGAGCTCGGGCTGGGGAGGGGGCGGGGGAGGGAGGGAGGGACAGCAGCAGAGCAGTGAAAGGACATGCAGATGGAGAGTGAAGGAGGCGGGATGGGCACCCCCCCTAAATGTGCTCTGAGCCTCACCCAGGCCCCCTGCCTTTTCCATTTATTAGTCTTGTCTTTTCCCAGGGCTTCTTCCCTTACTGCTGGTTCTGCACTGGAAACACGGGGCAGGAAGCCCCCTTCCCATCACCCCCGTTAATGCCACCTGTGCCACCCGCCACCCATGTCATGGCAACCTCATGAACCAGGTCAAGAGTCAACTGGCACAGCTCAACGGCAGTGCCAACGCCCTCCTTATATGCTACGTAAGTTACTGTCCTGGGGGAGGGTACTGAGGAACGGGGTGGGGGTGGGGGGTAGGGAGGGAGGGCTGGAGGGGAGCCCTTAGGAGCTGGAAGAGCACTGTGGGGGAAGGCCGTGCACCCATGGATTCCTTCCCACACCCACAGCCTAGGCTCAGAGACTGGCAGTCACTCTTTTAAGGTCTCCGCCAGTGAGGTGGGGGGTGGGGAGTGGGGGGTGGGGGGTGGGGGGTGGGGGATGGAGGAGGGGGAAGCTGGCCTGAGAGGTGGGGACTGTATTTCAGCCTTGTAGCATAGTTCAGGGGGCTAAAAGAAGAGGCTGCGCAGTGAGTGGACAGGGAGGGAGGTGTCATTGAAAACAGTGGGGTACCCAGGAAGAAGCTGAGGTGACCGAAAGTGCAAGTGTATGTGGTGTTCTGGCTGAGGTGGTGACACCTGTGAAATGCCACATTTCCTCTCCGTATATGTCATGGTGACCTTGATGAGTGAGCTCATGCTCCTGATAACTGCTGACTCATGATGCTAGTTGCCTACAGGGGTGTTAAGTTGAGCCCCGAGTCTCAGGTGGGGAAACCGAGGTTGAAGGAGCTTGTCCCTGAGGGAAGGTGGCAGGCTGGGACATTCACCCTGACTTCCGTGTCCTCTCCCTTCTGTTGGTCAGTACACAACCCAAGGGGACCCATTTATCAACCACCCAGACAAGCTGTGTGCGGCCAACACGACAGATTTCCCGCTTTTCCACGCCAACGGGACAGAGAAGAGCAAGTTGGTGGAGCTGTATCGGATGGTTGCGTACCTTAGTACCTCCATGGGCAATGTCACCCGAGATCAGAAGGACCTGAACCCCAATTCCCAGAGCATCCAGGGCAAGATCAACGCTACTATCGACATTATGAGGGGACTCCTCAACAACGTGCTATGCCGCCTGTGTAACAAGTACCACGTGAGCCGCGTGGATGTGACGTATCCTCCCGACACCTCCAACAAACTGGACTTCCAAAAGAAAAAGTTTGGCTGCCAGCTCTTGGGGACGTACAAGGAAGTCATTAGCGCGGTGGCCAAGGCTTTCTAGACAGGAGATCTTGAGTGTGCCATGGACTGAGGGATCTCTGTAGTGGGATCCAGATGTGGGGAGGGGGGTTCTCAAAATGTGCCAGGATTCAGGGCATTGTTAAATGCAAAAGAGGGGGCTGCTGGCAGACCCCAGGGATCTCTAGCCACTCACTACACTCTGGGTTGGGCTGTGATGGAAACTTCCACAGGCAGGGCCTCCAGACAGCTCAGCACCAGCTAGAAATGGCAACAAGCGTGTTGGACTTAGGGGGTGACGTGTGGGTGCAATTTCTGTCCCACTACCTCACTCAGCCCTTTGCTCACCTGGTGTGTGAACAAGCTGCTGCAGTTGTCTTCAGCAGACAGCAAAGGTCTAGGGAGTCTGCTGGCCCCCTGCAGAGTGACTGCCATCTGGGCCTTTGCTGTCCCTTAGAGAGACTTCAGAAGGCTTGGTGGGGATGCGGGCAGGCCAGGGGGACTGGGATCCAGAAGGACCCCTTGTCTCTTTGAAGTTTTGTGGGTGGAAGAGAGAAAGGACACCCTGGGGGTGGAATGTATCTTTTCTTCAGTTTGATTAGAGAGTTCATTCAGGCTTAGGGATTGTCAGGTGGAAGATTCTAGAAGGTCAATAGTGTTTAGACCCTTGGGGAAGCAGAAAGACTTGTCTTCAGGTATGGAAAGGAAGACCCCAGAAGGGCATGAGTTTGTCAAAGCCTGACGGGGTCATTCTCTGCTTGACAGTTCTCCACCACCCCACCCCCCAGCCTGGCAATGGTTGGGGGCTGCCAGCTGGCCCTAGAGGCTGGGTGTGCGCAGGTGGGAAGAGGCAGGTTGCAAAGGCAGGTGAGGTTGTTCCCAGAACTCTCCCAGGGAAGGCTCTGTAGCCATCCGGGAGCCAGGGAGGAAGTGAGGCAGCCGTTGCTGGGGTGGTAGCAGACTGCAGATTTCATCTATTCATCTCAAGCCCTGAGAACAGGTGGTCCTGAGCAGACAGACAGGTAGCATAGAGTCAAAGGTCATGTCTGAGGCCCTGGAGGTCACACAAAGGTACTTGAGGGGGACCAGAGGGCTGTTTTGGGTCCCTAGAGCTCGGAGAAGCAGAACTTGAGGTCAGGGTCTCAGGAATCTAGAGACCCAGAGTGCTGTGTCTGATTCACTGCTGCTGTCTATTTATTACTATGCCCTATTTATGTTAACTTATTGGTGCTTTAAATAGCAAAGTTAATTCCCCGAAATAGTACAAGGCTCCTTACACGGGAGCCAAGGCCTCAAGAGCCGATGATGTTAACAGGTACAGCTCATGGGTAAAGCCTAGAGAAGGGTCAAGATCAGAAGAGCTGGCTAGCTCTCCTGTCTCCCACTGTGACTCGCTTTGAGGGTATCAGGGTCCCCCAGAAGGAACTGGGCCAGTATATGGAGTGATTGGGTTAAACCCCCCCCCCCCATTTCTGGTCTCCGAGGGAGTGGAGTGGTTTGTTGTTGTTTTGTTCCGCTGTGCTCTCTGGCGCCCCCTGGATTCCTGCTCTGCGTTGCACCATTCATAATGAATGGCTCTGGAACCTTGGGCCAAGCTGATTCCGTCTTCCTCAAAGAGCAGCTGAAGATCACTGAGACATCCTGACCCGGAGGCCCAGTATGCTTCCACCCAGCATAGAAGCTCCTCGGGTGGCCTGAACACCCACAGAGGGTGAACGCAGGAAGTTGAGGCAGTGCAGGCCCTGAACTGGGCCTGAACGGCTGCCCAGTACCCCATGAGAAGGGGAGAGCAAGGCCCGAGACTGCTGGGCCGCAGACCAGGAAGCTGTGGTCCTTGCTTCATAGCTGCCTTCCCGCTCCCGCCCATGTCTGGGCTCCCAGGCCGGGAATCCGATCTGATCTCCTTTGTGCTGCGGCCAGGCAAGCAGAGGAACGCCCTCGATCTGGGAGCGGGGTAGGGAGGAAGGCAGCCAAGCCGGGGCAGCATTAGCTGCCTCTCAGCTTCGGAGCAGGGCGGTCCTTGGCAGTTCAGCTCTGGGATTTTGCTTTATGCTTTTTTTTTTTTTTTTTTTTTTTTTTTTTTTTTTTTGCACCGTTCTCTGTCAATCTCTAAGCACTTTACCTGGACAGCAGGTGAACAGGCTTTGGGTAGGGAAGGAGACTGTGTTAGCGACACTGCTGTGCCACCATGCTCCTGCTGCTGCCTCAGGCTCAGAGGCTCAGGACTGGCTGTGTCCTTCTCCAAACTGAGAGGCAACTTGCCTAAAAGCCAAGTAGTCCCACAGCCTGGGCCCTGCTGGGTCTTGCCACTCACATCCCGATGGACATGGAGCCCCCCTGGGCTCCGCCCACCTGGCAGCTTTGAAGGCTCAGGGACCAATGGACTCTTTCTCTGTGCACACAGCCCCTGGCTCCACAATGCAACCCCCTGCCTACATCTGACTCCAACAGTTCAAGGCCATGATGCACAGCATCCCAGAATCATGGCGCCTTGGGCAAACAAGCATTAAGGGGAAGGCAGTTGCGCACCTTGACTCCCACCTAGCATGATGGGTAATGTGTCTGGGCCAGAGGAGGAGGGATAGGGCATTTTGCAGTTTTTTTAAGAGAGAAGCCTGGGGGCCTTTTTTATTTATTATTTAAAACTTCAAACCTGAAAGCACTGACAGTTTACCGGTCTCTCTTCCATGTCCTTGTCTATTTCTGAGTCCTTAATCCTGACTCAAGCCAACTGGCTCTGCTATGCTGGCTCTCTGGAGCAGACATGGCATGTGCGCCAGGACTCCAGGATCTTGCATGGTAGTGGCTTCAGAAGTGCAACGGTGTGGCTGTCCACATGCGGCTGATTCTGCAGCCCCAGCCCAGGCTCTCTGCACTGCTGGTTCAGGCCCTGGGGCCTCCAATGTTTCCGCCTTTCCTTTCCATTGGAAGGGACTTGGCCTTTTGGGTGACAAATTCCTCTTTGATGAATGTACCCTGTGGGAATGTTTCATACTGACAGATTATTTTTATTTATTCAATGTCGTATTTAAAATATTTATTTTTTATACTGAAGGAGTACCTTTTTTTAAGAGAAAAAAAATGAAATAATAAAGAACCCACTCTTGTCAAGCCTTCTGGAGTGTATTGATATGGGGAGGGCTTGAGGGGGCAGCCTGTCGGGGCTTGTCTGGACACGGGATAGAAGGCTGGGAAGCCAAGGTTTCCTCTGTTGGCCAGGGTACCAGCATGGGCAGGGGCAGGTGGGTGGGATTTGGGCCCAGGAACAAACAAGATAAGTGGTGTCCAGAATATGAGGTGCCACCAAGAGAGGGGACAGCTTACTCCCGCGGGTGCTAATGTGTCATTTCACAACAGCCCAGCTCCCACTTAGCTGAGGAGGAAACTGAAACCCAGAGAGATGGAACTACATGAGAGTAACCTAAAATGTTGAGGTCACCCCTCCCAGCGAGAGGTGCAGCTAGTCCCCAGCCCGATGGGCGTGGGCTTACTCAGCTCCGAGCCTCATGTTCTTCCTTTTCATGGAATTTCAGGGACTTGGGGGTGCCAGCTATCTGGGTCTCTGGCACCCAGGGGGGTGGATATAGTGAGCATGAGCCCAAAAGACCTATATGAAGGAGACAGGTCCTATCAGAACCACATGAGACAGTGCGCACTAGCTGGGCTAAGCCACAGCAGCTTTCCTGCAAGGCTTCTGGGGGGGGGTACAGTGGCTCCCCAGGAGCACTGCTGTCACCCCACTCCTTCCCACTAAGGGACACTTTCTCCTCTGTTCCTTGGGGGAACAAGTAAGGTTCAAACTTGATAGCCATAGGCAAGTGTGTCTGGTGGGTCCCCTAATTAGCTCATGAGCTTTGCTCAGGGGTTTGAGTCTGGGGCTCCCCTGGGAGAGCCATTCTGGAGGGCAGGCCATGGTTTCTGTGTCTATGAATTGGAGGACGAATGTGTATCGTTGGCTGAAAGCTCGGGCTGGAGGCAACGGCTAACCCTTTTGGGGAGATACTGGCGGATCTCATTTTCAACTCTGTGTTGGGATAGGGTTGACCGCCTCCCATTTCTCTAGTCCTGTTTAGCGGACGCTTCGCTGGGAATCCCAGCGGCTTGCCCCGATGAGTACAGCATTAGAAACCAGCCAGACCCTCAGGCACCTGTGGGCATGTGAAGTGAGAGGTAGTCACCCTGACCCTCCTGAGATCTCCACACCAACCCAGCACCGTGACCGTGGCAACCAGCAGCAGGGGAAGGTTCTGCATAGTCCCCTTTCAGGAAGTCCCAGGTGTCCTCTCTTCTGCACACAGATGCGCACAGCCCCACCCAAGCAGGCCCTTATCCATCCTTAATCCTTATCTATGGTTCAGGGAAAAGCGGGTTGAAGATTTTTCAAAGGCACAGGCAGGAGCTACAGGGATGTGGACCTAAGATGGCCTCTGGCACTGGTTTTCTCACCCAGGTCTTTGGTTCTTGGATTGTATCCACCACCTGCCTGCCCTCTGGGGAAAGGCCCTGGCCTGATAGAACAATGAACTATTAATTGGCTATTGGGTCACTCTGAGAGGACAGTGGCAAACAACTTTGTGATAGGAGGAAGTGGTGTGGCTGCCTGCTGTGCTGGGAAAGGCTGGCTGGGGTCCTCGCCTCTCTCCATGACCATATTATCTCTGTATCTGTGAACTTGGGAGAGATGGGTTAGTGATGAGAGCTGCCCGCTCTTACCTAAAGCAGTGCCTGAGGGAGCTGGCAGGTGTGTAGACAGAGTTATCAGGTGAGATACAGACCTCTCCAGGCCTGGCCTGCCTGGCCAAGGGTAGCAGGGACACAAAGATGGGTGAGCATCACACCCCAGCTGCCTGCTTTGCAGTGAGGCCTGATGCATGTAGACGGATAAGGTTCGATAAGGTTTGGATAGCGCTGAGTCCAAAGTCAGGGCAGGCTGTTGGGGACAAAGTGGAGAGACCAGGCTCCCAGCAATTGTTCCCCTGATGGCAACTGAGACGGGATCCACAGGACCCGGGTCACAAAGGCCTCATGCTCTGAGGTGCATGGTGGTGTGGTGGGACCTATGGGTTCCCATTTGGGTCCCCAGGAATTCAAGAGGACAAAGGGGCTTGATCTAAGAAGACGATTGCTAACAGATAGTCCACAGGCCCATGGGCTTAGTAGTGTACAGAGAGCTCATCATTTAGTCTTCTGTTCCCTTCTGTTTCTGGCCATCATCTGCACCTGGCCACAGCAAACTACGGTCACAACTGATAAGGGCCTCTTTGTACCAGGCTTTTTACCTAAGGGGCTCAAGTGTGAACGCAAGAAGAAAGAGAATTTCCTGAGTTGAAAGCAGCCCGGTTTTGAAGATAATGCATCAGGAGAATGCATTTATTGCACCAAACCACCCTGTTTTCGGCAATGTGAATGTGATTGGCATAATGGAGCCACCCGGTGTGTTTATCTCCTGATTACATGGTCTTCTTTGTTCTCAACAGCAGCTACCAACAGTTCACAATAGAAAGCACCAGAAAAAAAAAAAAAAAAAGCCACTGATAGCATAGAGAGTCAGGACAGAGTAGAAACAAGATACAAACTGAATGAGAAGACTAAGGCCATGGGTGGGGGTGGGGGGACCAGAATGGAGTGTAGCGGGCCACACGGCCATCACCACAGCTGGACTTCAAAGAATCCTGGTGGGGGAAAATGTGATCTTGCTGCTGCATGATTCTCGCAACTAGAAAGGAGGAGGCCTGAGGTAGGCAGAGCCTGGGAGTGGGACTACGTTCCAAGGGGAATTTCCCCCTAGGAAGCCTGGAGGGTGGAAGTGGGTATTGACCAGCACACTGGGCCCTATTCTGGCAACACCTCGGATCCTGGGAGGGCTGTGCAAGTGCTGAGGCCCAGTGCAACCCCGTGGGGACTCTACAAGGATGACAGGCAGGCAGTAGGACGGAGTCCCTCCTCTCAGGGGAGCCTTTGGAGTTCTGAATGTGTCTCAGAGGCCTCCATTTGCTCTCAGGGTTTAAAAGCTCTTTAGGGGGAGGGAGGAAGGACACAGGGACTCATTATGTGCCCCTGGCTAGCCTCAAACTCAGGAACCCCCTGCCTCAGCCTCGGAGAGCTCAGGGAGGCACCACTGGGTCCCATTTTCTTTTTTTCTTGAGGGGATGGGGGGCGGGGGGAGTGTTTTTTTTGGAGACAGGGATTCTCTTGTAGTCCTGGCTGTCCTAGAACTCACTCTGTAGACCAGGCTGGCTTCAAACTCACAGAGATCCACCTGCCTCTGCCTCCCAAGTGCTGGGATTAAAGGTGTGGGCCACCAGTGCCCAACCAACTTGCCCCACTTTCGGAACCCTTTTGTTTATCTGTGTGGTGTGTGTATGCGTGTGTGTGTGTGTGTGTGTGTGTGTGTGTGTGTGTGTGTGTGTCCCCAGGCAGAGCATCATAACAAAGGCTTCCCTTTGTTGCTCTTCTTATTTTTTGAGACAAGGTCTCTCATTGAAACTGAAGCTTGCATAGTCAGTCGGGCGGCGGTGGCGCACGCCTTTAATCTCAGCACTGGCAGTGGCAGAGGCAGGAGGATCTCTGTGAGTTCGAGGCCAGCCTGGTCTACAAAGGGAGTCCAGGACAGCCAGGGCTATACAAAGAAACCCTGTCTTGAAAAAACCAACAACAACAACAACAACAACAAAACAAAAACAATAGAAAAAAGAAACTGGAGCTTGCAATTAGGTTGGACTGGCTGGCCAGCAAGCCTCTGGAATCTTGCTCTGCCTTCCCTCACTAAGATCACAGGTGTGCATTGCTGCGTCCTGCATTTCCCTGGGATCTGATTATCCAAACTCTGGCCCTCATGCTAATACAGCTCTATAACAAACCCATAGAGCAGGCAGCAGGGCCCTTCTCCAGAAGGTTCTGTGATGGGCAGAGGCCAGCAGCCAGGGTGTTCTGAGGGAGGCTGAGGAAGAGATGAGAAAGGGGACTGGGGCACAGATCTAGGGCTTGTGGCCTTGAGTGTCTGCCCTCACTTCATTCCAAGGCTGCTTGAGTCCTCTGGGACTCTGACGGAAAGTCTTTGGCCACTGGCTTTGGCATCCTGGCAGCTTCCGGGGGCTTCCTGCAGTGACAGAGGCCCAGCTTGAATCCGTCCCTTTGACTTGGGAGAAGTCTGGCATCACCCCAAGCGCCAAATATTTCAATTATGAGGACGTGGTCCAGCCCTGCCCACTCCATCCAGCCTCAGGGACAGTGGGCGGGTATGTGAGGAAGAGAGGGAGAGCCGCAGACGGACCACAGATGGGGACCAAGCCGGGGTTCAGCAGGCAGAGCAGACAGCCTCTCTCCACTGTACTGACACTCAGTGAAACCGCTGGCTGAGAGGAAAATATTCGCGAGGCATTTTTGTCATTCTTAGCAGCCTGGCCAGCTCCTGCCCAGACGGTCAATGAATCAAAGCCCAGAAGGGTTCTACCTGTCAGCAGCTCTCTCTTCTCCTGGCCCCTCTGAAGCCCCATGCTTCCGGGCTGAGCAGACCAGCTGGAACTCTTCCCGGGTCCCCAGAAAGGATGATCTTTGACTTTGACAGGGAAAAATGAGTCACAGGCCAGGGGCCAGGTGTGGACAGCCCACAGGTTCAGAGCCCCAAATCCCCTCCACTTGGTCTCCTTATTCTGGTCCCTATCCGGAGCATCTGTGAATACTGCCCTTTCCTGCTCACAAAGGTAGAGCTTGTGCTAAGGGCCCAGAGCCTGTGACCCCAACTCTGGGGAGCATCTTTCTGCAGTTGTCCGGTATTGAGGATCTCAACACGAGACATCTTGGATTATCCAGTCAGCCTGAATTCTAAGAGAGATACAAAGGCAAGACAGGGGGCATGGCCATGGTAGGCTGACCGGGAGATACTGTGGCAAGCCAAGGGCTGCCTGGGGCCACTGGAATCTAGAAGGGTCCTCCCCTAGAGGCTTTCTAGCAGCGTGGTCCTGCCAACATCTTACTTTTACACCTGTGGTTCCCAGAGAGTAGGGGAAGAGAGTTTTGTTGACTGAAGCCATGTAGCTAGTGGCGATGCCAAGGACAACCCTAAGACACTGCCATGGTTTGGGTAAGTGTTCTCTGAAGGTTTGACCGCCAGGAAGTGATGATACCTTAAAGAAACAGCGTCTAGGGAGCTGGAGAGATGGCTTGACAGTTGAAAGCACTTGTCCTTGCAGAGGACCCAGGTGATTCTTAGCACCCACATGACAGCTCACAGCCATATAGTCTAGGCACGCATGGGGGGAAAGCACTCGTACACATAAAAGAAGATAAACTTTTAAAAATAAGAAAGTGGGCCTAGTGGCAGGGCTGGGGTTACTGGGAGCTTGCTCTGCTGGGGATTGTGGGAACTCAGCCCTTCCCAGCCTCTTGCTTTAGCACCCAGTCCTGCCTTACCACATATGGCAGGTCGTGGGCCATAGTCTCAGACCTCCCAGGCTGAGTCAGGGAACAATTCCTTTCAAGTGGTCTCAGGCATTTTGTTATAGCAACGGAAAGTGGATTAACCTGGCCCCAGCAGACCCAGATCTTTCCACCTCTACATCAAAGCTCTTCAGATCAGACCCTAGGTGGCCTGAGGTCATCCCCACCACCCCCTCTGCCCTCCCAACTGTGTCCCTGCCATAGTCCTGTCACCTCCCTCTTGTGTTGTAGCAACAGCTTTCAACAGTCTTCATCTGCTTGCCTCAAGGCTTTCAGCCTGATCAAGCCATCTCACTTCAAAAGTTTTAAAGTCTCTGCACAAGATGCCCAATAGGATAAGGCCCATTTCTTGTCAGTCACAATCTAATCCCCACCTCAAGGCTGATTTCATGTGTGTGGACAGTGTCCCAAGGCACAAAGGCCCTGAGCCTGTTCAACAAGCTGCTGTTGCTGCCTGGCATCTCCACCTTAACCGTTTGGGCTCGCGGGCTCCTCCACAGCTCCCCTCAGCCCCAGCAGAGACTTGGAAACCTGCTCAGCACCACAACCTCCACCACTCAATGTTTAGCTGTGGTTTTGGCTCTGCTCTTTGTCTACAACGCCTGCTCTCTTTTGCCATGTGCAAGATTCTGAGTCCTCAAGGCTGTTGTCCCACAGTGCTCTGCGACTCCGGAAGAGCGGGTTCTTCTGGGTAAGGGTCAGCTCCTTGGTGTGCTTTTTCCAGGGCTGTGGAATCTGTCCAACTTCCCTTTCGCAGGCTCTTGTGTCATGAGGACTTGCTGCTCATGGAGTGCCAACTGCATGTAGAGTATGTGTGTAGGTTCTTCGCCTGGGTCATAGCAACCACACCGTCACTAACTGGGGCCTGGGCTAGGTATCCGAGCCTGCTCTCAGTGTAAAACGAGGGACACACCGAACAGCACCATCCACACTTGTGAGAGCTTAGATGTGTAGAATCTCGCTGGGCCTGGGGGCATGAACCTGTAAGGGCACCTGTTGAGGAGGCTGAAGCAAGAGGATCACCAAGTCCAAGACTTAGCTGAGCTAGAGTGAATTTCAAGGCTAGCCGGTCTCAAATCAAAAAGAAAGAGGGAGGCCGGGCATGGTGGCTCACGCCTTTAGTCCCAGCACTCGGGAGACAGAGGCGGGCGGATCGCTGTGAGTTCGAAGCCAGCCTGGTCTACAAAGTGAGTCCAGGACAGCCAAGGCTACACAGAGAAACCCTGTCTCAAAAAACAAAACAAAACAAAAAAACAAAAACAAAAAAAAGAAAGAAAGAGGGAGCTAGCCCAGTGGCGGAGAAATTTCCTAGCAAGTATACAATTCTTGGTTCAATCCTCAGTCACAAGCTCTCCTAAAAACAACAACCAAAAAACAAAAACAAAAACAAAAACAAAAAAAAACCATCTAGGTAGAACAGGTCTTGGAAAAAGGCAGAGAAAGCTGGGGGCAAGGCAGAGGGAGATGGCACGAGCCGCCCCTCGGTTCCGCATCGGGCTGAATAGAGGAGATTGCAGCACAATTAACAACTCTTAAAACTATCCTCCCTCCCAGCTGAAAACCCGTTTTCTAGAACTCTCACTAGACGCCCCATACAGGGACAGGGCCTGCCATGGCTAACACTAAGGCATTAACTGCTTATTCTCCTTCGAGGAGCCATGTCTACGCTTAGACATGTCTCTCTTCTGGGCTGTTCTTTCCTAAATGCCCAATGCTTAAACTTATATTGCAAACTTTAGTAAGGTCTCTAACTTGGTTTTGTAAAATAGCTAGTCCTGAAATTATTTTCAGAGTGGGAGCCACGAACTCGGGGGTTGTCCTGATCCGGGGATGCTAAAAGGTTAGGGAAATTTCTCAGCCTGGCTGCATGGTGGTCCCCTCACAGTGACAAAAGCAGCCCCTTTGCAATCTGCACTTTGAGGGGACTCTCAGGGGTTCCGTTCATTCCAGATGTCAAGAGCTGAGGAACACGTGGCTTCTGTTCCTTGAATTCTAGGGGCCACAGGCTCCTAGAGAAGTAGTTGTAATGAGGTCCCTGGACAGCCAGGGAGCACCTGCATGCCAATGCCCTATCCTCCTCAGGGGTCGTTAATGTTGGGAACCTTTACACCCACACTGCCATAGAAACTTTAGAAGGTGAAGCCTGGCTCTCACATAGCATAGAAGATGAATTGAACAGGGTGTCTCCCGGTCCATCGGAGAAAGCTTTCCTGACTCCCTGCTCCAGTGCAGAGAGGCCCAGCTTCCTGGAAGCAGAGAAGGCCAGGCAGAGGGAGACAGCCGCTGATGGAGGCCCTCCCCCCCCCACCCCCCGCCCGGGCATGAGGTCAGGCCCACGTCAGCCCTTCTCCCTTTCTTCTAGCGTGGCTGGGAAGAGGCTGCTGAGCGGGTGCCAGCCACAGAGGAGGTCTGTCCCCTGCTTTGAGGCCAGACCACAGGCAGCCATGCTGGGCCTCGGCCAGGCCCGGGGGGGGAGGGGCGTTCTCAGCCCCCAGCTCCTCTCCGTCTGGGCCTTGAGACCCCTCCCCATCCCAGATCTCAGCAGCGGTCCAGGGCTCTTCCAAGCAGGTGAGGTCATTGTCTCCACCAGACCAGCCTGACGCAAAGAAGTCAGCCACCCACATGGCAGGATGCATACGCCGGGTACCCCTCTCCCCATAGCAGCCTGAGGGCCCTGGCTCTCTTTAAGGGACCTGTAGGAGTCCACTCCAATACCTGTTGGGGGACAGAGGTAGGTGGGCTGAAAAAGGAAGAAAAGATAGACTTGAGGACCCCTCCCAGCCCCGGGCGAGCCGGCTTTGCGTTCAGCGGAACAAGCCCGAGTGAACCCGGAGTCTGTCTGAAGCAGACAGGTTCTGGGAGCTTTCCCCTTTAGCATCGTTATACACATGCCCACGGGACTCTGTTCTGCTCATGGCTTGGCAGTGTCAACCCCTTAATTCTGCGTTTGGGGTTTCCCAATACTGCTGTTACATTCTGGATAGCAGAAGGTTCTCGGGGAATGCCTGGGCAGTCCTGAGGCCTTTGGAACAGGGAGGGCAACCCTCAAACCCTGAACAGGCAAAATCAGGACTTCTCATCCCTCACCAGGATGCTTGGCACTGAGGAGATATTTTTGGCTGGCACACACCACTGCTGGGAGATCCTGGCTTCTCATGGGGTCAAGGCCAGTGCTGCAATGCTGCCTGAACATACGCCACAATATGCTGGGCAGCCCTTACCTGTCAGGAGTCATCGCTCTCCTATTCCAGCACCAGCTACCTCTTAACATCTTGCCCTATCTAATCTGCTCCCCTGTCGTGGCGACACCCGAGATGCGATCCAGACCCCGAGTCCAAATGCCACGGTTTGGTTCTTTGGCTTTGGATCTGCTCTCATGCTTATGCATACATGCATACTCATGGTAATTACAGAAGTCACCTACGGTTACCTTCACACGTAGAATTGAGGTGGCCTCAGCACGAGCAGGCTTCCTTGTTGCTGGGACTCTCGAGAGGCAGCCTGGCTTCGCTATCTGAACTTTGGCTGTCAGATCATAAAGTGAGGCTGGTGTGTGCTGGCACGAGCTTTGGAGCCCAACTGTCCTGGTTTAGTCTCTGTCCCTGACTGGCTCTGGGGGCCAGGAGTTCTCATATTTCTGTTGAGTTCCCAATTCCTCGAGTGTAAAATTGGTGGCAGCTGTTCAATTCCTAGGCCTACTGGGAAAGCAAAGAGGATATCACACAGAGAACACACCTCGGGCCACCTACACACTCGCATACCTCACCAATGGCTGCTCCTTTTCTTTTCCTTGGATTTCCTAGCCAGCCCAGTGTACACCCAGAGCTCTGTCACCCCTGTCCTGCCAGCCCAAGGTTGCATGTAAAGTACATCTCGGTTGGAGCTGAGCATCCTGAATTCTGATATGTTCAATTCACCCGACTGCCTATTTTTGTTTTGTCTTCTTCTGCTTTTTGCAAATAAAACTTTATTGGAACACAGCCAGGCCCGTTAATTTACATATCTCTGTACTTGGGGGCTATACCAGAGATGGATGGTGGTGACAAAGGCTGTGACAGTCCACAAGGCCTGTAATAGCTGGGATCTGACCTTCTGCAGAAAAAGTAGGCTGCGCCCTCGACTGTGCCTGGAAATATTTGCCCCAGAGGGGTTGGCCTGTGAGGGGCCTAAGACCCGGGCGGTGGTGGCACTTGGGAGGCAGAGGTAGAAGGATTTCTGTGAGTTTGAGGCCAGCCTGGTCTACAGAGAGAGTCCAGGACAGCCAAGGCTCTGTTACACTGAGAAGCCCTGTCTTGAAAAAACAAACAAACCTGACCTAAGAGGAAAAGCCTCGGTTTCCCCCATTTATTGCCCCCATGGCACCTCCAGGTGGGCTTAGGGGAGAAATAGAGTGGCTAGCCAACTGGCACTTGCCTCTTAAATCAGGGTGAGAGAGCATGTGTTTCCGGGGAAGCACCATGTAAGTAGAGGCCTCGGCGGGAAGGCTTGTCTTATGGGTTTCTGGTACAGTTCAGCCTCTCAGAGCAGAGCTCGTTATTAGCCACTTGACTTAGCTGTGTGGCCCTCGCTAAGCCTCCAATCCCAGTGTCCTCTGAGGAGGTGATAGGGCACAACTGAGGGTGGTGGCAGTATAGTGGGTATGCCATGCTCGCCGAGGCTCCCGGCACCCGATAGCCCGACCCCACACTCCAGACTCCCTTCTGGTTCCAATCCTTGCGTATAGACTAGTTTCTGACGGGATTAATTTGGTGAGTGAGTCACCCCATGATGATGACTGATACTGATGGGAGGTCGGGTGACACTGGAGGCCACACATCCACATTTCCACTGGGGCCTTCAGTGCTCTGAGGCAAGCGGGTGACTAACAGCTAAGTTTTAGGCCCAGGGCCAGCTGGTAGGTGTGTGTGGGGGTGGGGGGGGGGGGGGGAGTGGGTGTCAGACCCTTTGATACATAATGTGTGTAAAACATTGTTCCTTACTGGCAAGCATGGCTTTCAAGTTTCCTACCTTGTGCTCACGTCATAGGCACTCAGGGGCTTAATTCCACACTGCCTCCGTGAGAGAGGCAGGCTTCAGTCCAGACTTTTCTGCAGAATCTGGCTGGGGAGGACAGGACCCTCTCACGGAGGAGCGAGGAGGCAGAGGCCCAGGGCCTGGTGGGTGTTCTTGCAGAGACCCTGCCGCTCAGCCCTTTCTCTCTGCTCTGGTGTGCTTTCCTCCGTAGAAACATTGGCCCAAGACAGCTCTGCTGTCCTCTACCAGCAAGGACATCTGTCAAAGAAAAACAAGGTTTTGTACTTAAAAAAAAAAGTTTGGGCAATAACAGATTAAACAAAACAAAACAAAACAGGAAGTCTTTATTGTGGGGCTTCTCAGAGCTTTCTGGACAGCTGGATGGGAAAGGCCTGTATGGCATGTCTTCTCCGGCAGCCCTTCCAGGAACGCATTCCATGGACAGCATCTGGGGAGCAGTGACCTAACCTCCTCCTCTAAGGTCCATTAGCAAGTGCCTCCTCCAACAGGCTTCCTCACAGGCCCTCCCCTCCCCCAAGGCCCTGGCTCCCCACCCCCAGGCCCTGCCCTCCCCACAGCCTCCCCACCCCCAGGCCCTGCCCTCCTCACAGCCCTCCCAACCACCAGGCCCTGCCCTCCCCACAACTCCCCTCCCCAGGCCCTGCCCTCCCTCCAGGCCCTCCCCCATTACCCCCCAGGCCCTGCCCTGCCCACAAGAAGGTTGATCTTACACTGGATTCTGTCAGAGAATCTTCTCTGTCCATGCACCAGACCCTTTAACTGTGGCCTAAGGGTTTTATCCTCAAGGGAACAGGAGTAGAGGCCATGAAGCACAGCTCCTTCTGCCCCAAACCACAGCTTCATCTCACACCTGCCACGCAAGAGATTGGAGCTGGACTCTAGGCTACCGCCCTCACCCTGCTGGGTCCCTGTAGAGACACTTTGACTTCACTTGCTGCCAAGTTCGAGGATCTGAGCTTGACCCTGCTTCCTGACTGTTGTCACCCAACCATAATGTCTACTTGCACAAACAAATAAATACATGTTTTTTGGTTTGTTTGTCTGTTTTTTTTGTTGTTTTTGTTTTGTTTTGTTGTTTTTGTTTTTTGAGACAGGGTTTCTCTGTATAGTCTTGGCTGTTCTAGGACTCTCTTTATAGACCAGGCTGGCCTAGAATTCACAGAGATCCTCCTGCCTCCTAAGTGCTGGAATTAAAAGCCTGCACCACCACACCTGACTCACAAATAAATACATGTTAAGAAACCCAACAGGGGGTGCTGGGTGTGGTGGCGCACGCCTGTGATCCCAGCACTTAGGAGGCAGAGGCAGGTGGATCACTCTGAGTTCGAGGCCAGCCTGGTCTACAAATCGAGTCCAGGACAGTCAAGGCTACACAGAGAAACCCAGTCCCCCAAAAAATAAATAAATAAAAATAAAAAAATTTTAAAAATAGAAAAGAAAGAAAGAAAGAAAGAAAGAAAGAAAGAAAGAAAGAAAGAAAAGAAAAGGAAAAAACGAAACCCAGTGAACAAACAGAAAACCAAAGTAACTGGGATAGTCCCTGCCGAAACCCTGGGCAGCCTACGGTAGCCTGAAAATCCAGCTAAAAGTCTACCTCTCGGTTTCATCCCCCATCAGTTCCTGAACCGTGCTAGGGACCGGGTGTGCCCTGCCCACTCCTGCTCTGCCTCTGTGATCCTGCTCTTGCCCTGAGCATCTCCCCTTGGTCATGTTCTCTGGATGATGTTAGTCTTCCTTGGAGTGGTCCTCCTCAGGCTTCCTCCCTGTGAGAACTCTCGGCACTCCCAGCAACACCCCCAGTTTATGCAATGACCTTGAATGTGTCTTTCTCTCTAGCTAGCCCCAGACTCCTTCTCTACCTCATCAGGGCCCCCGAGCCCATCCGCACACATCTGTCCTTGCACATCTGCACGGACTTGTATATGTTCTGGATACCAGGAAACAGAGGGATCTTAAGAGGGCAATAGGGCCAGAGTGGGGCTGCGTAGTGCAGAGCTTCTCCAGAGAGTCTTTTCTTTTTCTGTGGAATGGGGTTCTTTTGAGTCACCAAGACACACACGGAACAAGGTCTAGCCTCTATTAAGTAATATGCATGTAGATTCTGATGCATCTGGGGGGTCTAGCCTGTACTAAGTGATATGCATGAGATCCTGGTGCATCTGGGGGGCGTCTATCCTGTACTAAGTGATATGCATGAGATCCTGGTGCATCTGGTGGGGGATCCCAGTGTCACTGAGTGGCATATGTCCTGCTGCACGGCGGGTGGGGTGTGTGTGGTGTCCCAGTGTCACTGAGTGGCACATGTCTCAGCATCACAAACACGAAGCATGACAGACTCCAGCAGGGGGTGGAGCGGTGATCTTCCCCAAGGGCAGAACAAGGGAACGTGATCACATTTGCCAAAAGAGTGGTCACTGTGGATGTCACTAAGTCCAGGGTGCCTAGATGACATGATCCTTGATTGTGAGAGGGTCCCTCAATCTAATGTCAGGTGGCCTAAGAGAAACATAGAGGGTGCCTCTGACACAGCCTGTGGGAAACAAGGCAGCATCCTCTCAGGACCTCTGGATGGTGTGTCCATGGGACACCTGCTTCCCACATCTGGCCTCCAGAACTGCGGGTGGACGTAGGTGCAATGCCTGCTGTTTTAGGCCACAGTTTAACCATGGCAGCACAGGGAAAGAATTCTTTCCTTCAGGGACTCTCCCAGATTCAATAAGATAGTTTCAGCACCCCTAGAAAGAACCATATGTATGAGATATTCATCTAATATGTGTGTGTGTGTGATATTCATCATGGATATCTTCTCTTCTTTTCATATCACTCCTTTTGGTTTGGTTTTTTGAGACAGGGTTTCTCAGTGTAGCCTTGGCTGTCCTGGACTCGCTCTATAGACCAGGCAGGCCTCGAACTCACAGGTATTTCCCTGCCTCTGCCTCCCTCCCGAGAGCAGGGATTAAAGGCGTGCACCACCACACCTGGGCCTCATGTCACTCCTTAATGACCTTCTAGCACCCATGGACGAATCAATCCCTCCAGCTGTCTCAGCCAGTAGCACAGGTTGTTCCCTCTGGGGCAAATGCACGTCCCCAGCACCTCTGTCGTCACTGGTCTGCACGGTCTGAAGATGGCTTACATAGTCTAGTTCTGGCAAAAAGAAAACAAAAAAACTATCTGTTACCCGCATACCTGCCGTGTCTACATAGATTCCTCAGTCATCAACGGTTCACTCAGTCCTGAGCCCAGAGCAAGCACTCAGCTCACGCTTGTTTCTGGTTCTCCTGTAGCGGACTCATGTCAAATGTCCCAATTTCTAAGCCAGGCTTGCTTCCTATCTGCTCCCGCCTTGGCGGGCAGGTGTGGGAGGTCTCTGGTCACAAAGCTGAGGCCATCTGTCATTGGCAAGTGATGTCATCTCTCTGAGTGTCAGTTTTCTCAACAAATAAACAAAACAAAACAACCTGTATGGTAAAACTCCAAGGACAGAGCCCAGTCTTGTATCTCTTTTCAGGGCTCTGGAGACAGCTGTCTTTTTGGGGCTGTTGCTGCAGAAGCCAATCTGGGTACAAAGTTGGGGAGTCCCTACTCTGGGCTTTGTCTCCCAAAATCAGCAGAGCCTGCCTGGGTCTGCTTGGACCCTTGGTGTGTAACCCTTTCTGGGATAGGGAATCTTTGCTGAGTTCTGTGAATTCCTGTTTATACTGAGACCCAATGAAATAAACAGACCCTCAGCTGACCAGAATTTTCCATTTTAGTATGTTCAGGGAAATCCCAGTCACAGCACTCACCCTGGCCTCTACCTCTGAATCCCCCAGCATCCACTCTGTTGTGTTGAGGGGCATGTCACCATTAGCTGGGGGCAGTTGTAGCTTGAAGAGTTTCAGCTTCAGTTGGGCCTATGGGGACCCTCATGGTACTGGGAGGTGACCCACTGCCTCTTTGCATGAGGTTTTCCTTTAAGAAGTAGAGGTTCTTTCACTGTAGACAAAATAAAAATACCCACAAAAGCTTGGAAACCACCAATTAGTTCAAATCTTCTGTGCTTTACAAAAGAAACCCAAGAAGGCGCCCTCACAAGACTGTGGCTTCCATGTGGCCTTTCTCACAGGGCTGTGGCTTCCATGTGACCCCCTCATAGGCCTATGGCTTCCAAGTGACCTCTCACAGGGATCTGGCTTCCATGTAGCTCCCTCACAGAGCTGTGGCTGGGGTCCTCGCCTTTCTAAGTCCTTTCTTCCTCCAGAGAAGGGTCTGTCCACACCCAGCATCACCTGTGTCCAGGGCCCTGGCAGAACACATCACCAGTAGGCTGCCTCCCAGAAATACAACTTGGGGCCATGAGTGCAGAGCTGGGCAGCCCAGGATGGTTCCATCGGACAGCTGTACACATTTCTCTTCTTATGAGAGCTTTCTGGAATGGTGGGCATGGGGGGGGGGCTCTTGCTGTGTGGGGACTCAGAATTGAGTAACACCAGGTGGTCTGCTTCCCAGGGGGAAATCACACAAGGAGGTGCATAAACTCCATGCCTTTAGGGAACTACTCACAAGGAGAGCCTGCATCAAGAGGGCCACTTCATCTAGAACATACGTCATGGTTGGAGAGAGCCTGGAGGAGGATCGGGGAGTGTGTCCTGAGAACAGAGAGTTACCAAGAGAGTGAGGACATCAAATGGGATGATTCATCCAAGGCTCAAGATCACAGACACCACAGGGGCTCAAAACATGGGGGATTCTTGTGTTTCCTTGTGCACATTGAACACATCACAGGATCTCTGGGATCTGAAAAGTCATCTAAAACATTTGCTCTCAACCAGGGATACACTGGCTGGCAACAGTTTTTCTTCTCTAAATGCTGGGAGAGTGTTAGGGTGGGTAGGTGAAGGGCAGGGATGCTGTCAGTGCAAAGGTCAACCGCACCCCAGAGGGTGTGACTTGTGCCAAGGCTGGGAAGCCAGGGTCCGGGCTTACTCCACCCCTCTGCCCTCCCCCCACCCCCACCCCACCCCCCACCCTCCATGCCCGCTGCTGACCCTCACAATGATGCTTCAGGGCCCTTGGTGAATGGAGACCTCACTGCTTTGCTTTTGTCGATGGTTACTGGCCTATGACCCTGAGCTGCCTTGTTGGATAGTAATTCAGAGCGATCCTGCTCCATACTCTGGAGAGAGGCTGCAGAGACTAAGATCTGAAGGGAAGCCTAGCTGTCCTATAAGCACGCTTGCACATACAGTCACTCTTCCTAAACCCAGAAAGACTGGGTTCAAAAAGTTTCTGGAACAAGGGAGGTTCCTTCAGGGAAGTGTCAGAGAGACAGAACGCCCCCCCTTACCTCTCCGGGTACCTCTTCATCTGCAGCCTTTGTAATAATCCCTATGATAATCCTGTCAACAGTAGTAATTCCCAAAGTGTATGAGAGGCTCAAACAAGCTAACGGGAACCAGAAAGGCAGTGTGTGTGAGTGTGTGTGTGTGTGTGTGTGTGTGTGTGTGTGAGTGTGTGTGAACCCTGCTCTATAGCCAGCAGGTTAAGTAGCTCAAGTACCTGAGTGTGACAGAACAGAGCGGATGAAGGACACCCAGCCGTGCCGTCCACGTCAGAGGGACTCAGTCATTTGCTGTTGGGGAGAGATTTCCACACCTCCTGTGGTCACAGAAGTGTTCAGGAGGGGAAACTGAGCCAGAGGTAGAGTAGCTTCTTCCTGATCTGGCTTCAAGTGCCCCCTCAGGCAGCCTGTTCTATCACAGTCCATTTCCACGGTCCTGTTACTCTACCCTCGGGGCTGCCATTGCAGCAGCTTCTTCCAGCCTTTGCCTATGGCACAGCTGAAGACATCTGTGTGACTCTTCCCTGAACACTTTCCGTGTGTGTGTGTGTGTGTGTGTGTGTGTGTGTGTGTGTGTTTATGTGTGTGTATGTGTGTGTATGTGTGTATATGTGTATATGTGTGTATGTGTGTATATGTGTTTATGTGTGTGTATGTGTGTGTATATGTGTGTATGTGTGTATGTGTTATGTGTGTGTATGTGTGTATGTGTGTATATGTGTGTGTATATGTGTTTATGTGTGTGTATGTGTATATGTGTGTATGTGTATGTGTGTATATGTGTTTATGTGTGTGTATGTGTGTGTTGCTATGAACCTAGGCCCTTGCCCATGCTAGGCAAGATTCTAGCAGCTGCCCCAAGATGTGTGACATGAATATGGAGCTGGTCCCCTGCCCATGCAGAATCCTAGGCACCCTGTCACCCCATTGCTTCAGCTCAGAGCCAACAGGGCTAAAGGAGAGTAGTGGTGGCCCCAGGAACCCCAACACTTTGGCTGCTTCCACTTATCTCCCACTGAACGAACAGAAAAACACCTGCAGCCCTTCCTTGCTTGGGCTGTGACCCCAGAGGGATTGAGGGTGAGAAGATGTCACAGGTCAAAACGGCACAAGAAGTGCCATTAAGCCACCGTTATCCCTGCCCTAGGAGCTGCATCGCTGGTCAGGTGTTTGAATTCTGACTGCAGAGACAGAATTGCAAGGGTGACACACGTCTTACAGAACAACAAATGGTTGTCGGTCTACAGTGCAGGGGTGCTGTCCAGAGAGTCCCTCTCACAAGCTAGAGGACAAGAAACCAACCTCAACGACAACACAGTTGGGGCTTCTGCCTCCAGATTCGCGATCCATCAATACCAGGGCCACAGAGACTCGGGGGCCATGGGAGTAAAGAAGAGGCCACGAGAGTAAAGGGGCTTCAGAGACAGGAGACAAGGGAGGCGCGGGGGAGGCCCTATGGACTCCATGTGGCGTTTGAGGCCTATACCCAGGCACCCGCCTCTCTCCCACACCTGCCTCCTCTTTCACTTTCTCTCGTGGCTTGTGTTTCCTTCCTCCCTTCAAAGCTCGTGAGCTGTCACCTCTGCAGCCTCTGTCTGTCTTTTCTTGGAATAAGCCCAGAAGGTGACACCTGCATTTGTGTTTCGATTTCTCTTCAGGCACCAGTGTTTCCCCCGGGGAGGCCCAGGAGCAGAGGAGTTTGGGGCAAGGCAGCAGCAAGTCATTCTAACAGAGAGGCAGGCAGGTGTGGGCAAGGGGTCATAAGTCTCCCTGGATTGCCCGCCCCATGCTCCTGGCATGTGATTGCCAGTGTCCTGACTGGAATTGTTCACACATCTGATCTTCCTGATTTATGAGTTCCGCCAAATCTGAACCTTAAACTTTTCTCCCCTTCCTGTTTTTCAGATAAGGTCTAACTGTGGAGGTCAGGCTATCCTCAAACCGGATTCTCCTGTCTCTGCTGCTGAAGTGCGGAATTACAGGTGTGCATCACCATGCCTGGCTCTTTTTTTTTTTTTTTAATAGCTTTATAGAGATAAGGTGCTCACACCATTCAAACCACCCCCTCCCCCATTCAAAATGACAGTTAAGCTAGGCCATGGTGGCACACGCCTTTAATCCCAGCACTTAGGAGGCAGAGGCAGGTGGGATCGCTGTGAGTTCGAGGCCAGCCTGGTCTACAAAGTGAGTCCAGGACAGCCAGGGCTA
>OU015747.1:48119641-48150887 GCA_907169655.1 Acomys percivali | reverse complement strand
AGAGAGAGAGAGAGAGAGAGAGAGAGAGAGAGAGAGAGAGAGAGAGAAGATGGCAACAGGCTGGCTACACACACATCAAAAAAGGAAAGGCGGCATTGCTATTGTTGCTCTACAGCTTTGGAAACCGAGGCTCAAAGAGGTGATATCATCTGTCGACAGTCACATGGTCAGTGAGCCATGGACTGAGAACTGGGCCCGGGGTGGCTCTGATGCCCTGCCAAAGGTGCTGAACAAATGCCTGGGGCTCTAGGCACCCGTTGCTGCTGATTTCCTGGATATGTTCCTCCCCAGAGTGGATCCCAGGGAGGCCTCCTTTCAAACTGGCCACTGTCCTTGTGGTGGCTTCTGTTTGGTCAGCAACAGTCAGAGCCCCATGACCAGGGCTGCTTTATCTCTGGCTTGTGACACGGTGGCCGGCCTGTGTGATTGACAGGTTCTGCACAACGCTGATAGTGCCCTGTGTAGTACAGGGTTGAGCGGGCAGAGGGTCCCGCGTGTCCATCCTTCACCCTGCCCCAAGTCCTAGTACAGGAGGACAGGCAGCCGAGGGTCCATGGCACTGAGCTAATGAGCCTCATCCCCAAGAACTGGCCCCCCCTCAAAGCAGCTCTGCCCTCTTTCACTTGAACGTGAGTTGGCCCTGGGTCTAAACAGTCATATTACGGCCAATGGGTACGTGCACCTCAGATTTCCACCCTCAGCTGAGGGGACTCTGGTCTCCACCCATGAGTTGCTCAGATAGCATGTGTTACACATAATCGTGGCTGGCTTGTGGCAGAGGCGCCACAGGAGGTCACATTCACTTCCCAGCCCTCTTGGCTGCACGGGGTGCTCCCTGGTCTGGAATTCCTCCTTTTTGTGGCCTCTCCAAACCCATTGCCTCTTTTAAGGCCAAGTCCAAATTCCACTTTCTCCACAGGGTCACCCTGGACCTCTCTGGTCCCTGAGCATCCCACCCCACAATTCCTTTTTTTACAGCACTCAGACTAAGGCTTATCAGAGAATGAAAAACAAAACAAAACAAAACAGTTTGGAAGACTGAGCACCCCCCGCCCGACACCCTCCCCCTCCACCCTCAGCCAGGGATTTCAGCTCTTCTGCCTAGGGCTAGGGCAGGGTGTGCGCAGGCGCAGAGTAAATACAGTCGGCCTCTCCCAAATTGTGCGTAATTACTGTTAAATGCCGAGCGCACCAAGCACATGGGCGCACACCTTGACCCGCCAGTTGTTTAGGGGGCTGAGACTATAGAACATTGCTCGTGGCCAGCCTGTGTAACATGGGGAGACCCTGCCTCCAAGAGATCACTTTTACTATTGAGAATGGTTCTCACAGACCTGCTGTAGGAAGGGTTTGTCCTCTGGAGAGCACGCTGTGTCCAGATTTAGCTTTCATTTTCACCAATGTGCAGTCTGGGGGGGATGAGGGGTGGTGGTGGTGGTGGCAGGGGGGCAGGGTCTTGCCCTTGGATGTGGGGCCACGCTTCAGCCTTTTGGATATGGCAACCACTACCTCCCCCCCAGCCTTAGGCCCACTGGCTCCATCCCTGAGGTACATCTGAAACAGAGCTTCTGAGGGGTCCTCCAAGTGCCACTTCAGCTTCTGATGGAGGTGCCTTTCTAAGAGCCACTCCAGGCCATCTCCTGTGGCACCTGCCTACCAGAGTCTCCTGAGCCTCGGTTCTCTTCGGTTTCCCTGGCTGGTACAGTCACTAAGCAAAGCCTTCCCCCCCTCTCCCTCACCCCCCTCCCCCGCTAGGGCACAAGTTCTTTAAGAGTGGGAGCAGGAACTATGCCATTGCCACCTGGCTCAGTGCTCGCCCATGGCTCAGCAGGTGCTGGGCGGAGCCTAGAGAAGGAATCCTGAGTCCCAATTACTGTGATGACGATGATGATGATGATGACGATGATGATGATGGTCACTGACCTTGAGCCTTTCTGTGTTTATCTCTTTGGTTGGATTATGTCACACACTGCCTGACAATTCAAGGGGCTGCTAGGTACATCTCACTGAGGAGAAAGGGGGATTGTGAGGGAGGCTTCCTTCCCTTCCTTGGTTGTGACCATCTAAGGCTTACTGCAAGTGAGGTTGACTGGGGGCAGTTGAGTAGACTCTTTAGTCTGATGGGGCCAGCGCATACCAGCAACCCTGGCCAGGTGTAGAACCTAGGGAGGATGGGGACATGGGATGTTGCCCTTTTCAGGATGCAGGGATGAGTATGATGGTAGTCTTCCGAGTTCTATACGGGAGGACCTAGGCAGTGCATAGGCTAGCGCTGCCCCACATCGTCAGCCACCCCTCAGCTGCCTGGCTCCTCTCTTGATAGCTCTAGCAGAACAGGAAGTCCCTCTAGTGCAGTCAGGGGCCAGCTCCTGTGTAAGCTATGCCCTGTCTTGAGAAGTTCTCCTGTTCTTCTCCAGTTCCCACCTGCTCCCAGGTGTCCACGAGATGTCATCTGTGTGGGCAGCTGTCCCCAGCCCCCAGCAGTCAGCAGGAGAGACTTGTAACAACCTAGGCTGCAACAAAACAATCACACAGTGATACTTTTTTTTTGTCTGACTCTATGGTTAATCTAGAGGCTCCCTAGACCGTCCCATTCCTACCTAGCGGGAGGAGGGACCATCCCATTCCTACTGTGCCCTAAGGCAATGTATGGGACCACCCAGGAGCATCTCAGGGACCAGCTGAGGGTCACTTCCAGCAGTTTATTAACATACAACTCACCCGATAATCTGTTTGGGTCTCCTAGAGGATGCTACGTGGGCCTGAGATTTTTTTTTTTTTTTTTTTAGTACATGACTCACACTCTGGGATCAGAGGGAACTCAAATCCCTGTGCTGGTCCCTAGCGGTGCAGTATTGGGGGGTGGAGTTATGCAACCTCTCTGTGCAATGGCCCATTAGAGACATAGCAAGGACTTCATCCGTGCTAAGGATGCAGGATTACACAAATTAAGGATCACACAATTACAATGGCTGTAATTATTATAGCTGGTAATGAGTCAACGGCTTTCTCTTTCCAATCAATGTGTGTCCTTTAGCAGCCAGAGCCAAGGTCTTGGTGATAGAATTGGAAAGCACTGGGAGGTGAGCCAGTGGCTGATACCTGCTGCTCAGAGCACAGAGGGACCGTGTGACCCGGAGGAAGTCACCCCATCCCAACTGCCAAGCAGATGACTAACAGCAGCCAGCAATCGTGTTCCCTATTTTGCTACCTGCCAGGGCTGTGGGGGAGATCACAGGAATGGAGGAGGACCATTCCTTCATAAATATTTGCTGAATACCTACTGTGTTCTGGGCCTTGGAGAGGGCAGAGTCAAGCGAGGACATGATGGCACAGGCTCTTCACTAGGACTACACAGGGAAGACAGCACCCCAGGGACCAGTGCAAAGCTGCCGTGAAAAGCCACAACCCCTTCAGCCAGTCTCCCCCTCCCGCTCCAGCCCCCAACCCCAGATTTCCTTGTTCTGCCCCCTTCTCACCATGTGACCTCGGGACCTTCTTGAGCTCAGTACCTGAGTCTCTGTTTGAGATGAACTCAGAAGTGGACATAAGAACGCACTTTCCTCTGGCCTCTGGATTAAGTAGGTTCATTCAGGTACCTTTACTTGATGAGTAAAGGACTCAGTGCTAGGCCAGACACGTCTTAGGCATCACTGAGGGCTCCAATAGTTAATGCCTTGCCGTGGCCTTGCCTTGACCCCGCTGCCTAGCACCTGATGAGGCAGGCGTGACTCTGTCCTTCAAAGAGTCATCGAGGAGGAACACAGCATGTCCACCCGTGTGCTCCTGTACCTGCTATTTGAATGATTGCTTTTACATCTCGCTTTGTTGTGGTAAAATATACATACATTTTTTTCTATTATAGTCAGGTGCAGGTGTGTGTGTGTGTGTGTGTGTACATATGTGACGTAGCTGGAGGTTGATGTTGGGTGTGTCTCTCCTTCAACCATTCTCCGCATCTTAAAAATATGTTACGTGTGTGAATACATGCACGCCTGCATGCATTTCTATATACCCCGGGAGGCCAGAGAGTGTTGTACCCCTGTCCTGCTGTTAGAGGCAGTTGTGAGCCAGCTGATGTGGGCGCTTGGCACCCAACCTGGGCCCTCCACAGAGGTACTAGGCTCCCCTGACTGCTGAGCCAGCTTGCGGACCCTCCTTAGTTTTTGAGGCAGGGACTCTCACTGAACCTCAGCCTTGATGACTCAGCTAGACTGGCCAGCAAGTCCCACAGAGCCATCTGTCTCTGCACTCCAGCACTGGGTGCCCAGTGTGCTCCACCACACCAAGCTCTTAGGTGAGCGCTTGTGTTTGTGTGAGCAGCACTTTGCCAGCTGAGCCGCTTTCCCATCCACCTTGTCGTCCTTTTTAAGTGTATAGTTTAGAGGCACAAAGACAACCACATTTGTCTACAGCCACTGTCGCCAGCCATCTCCAGGACTCTCTTACCTTCTCTGACTGACACCAAATACTAACTACCCCATCCCAGTCCCTGGAACAGTCATTCTTTCAGCCCTTATTTTTGTTTTGTTTCGTTTTCCGAAGACAGGGTTTCTCTGTGCAGCATTGGCTGTCCTGGACTCACTTTTGTAGACCAGGCTGGCCTTGAACTCACAGTGATCCATCTGCCTCTGCCTCCCGAGTGCTAGGATTAAAGGTGTGCGCCACCACCGCTCGGCCTGTCCTTGTTCTTTTGTTTGTTTTGGTTGGTTGGTTTGGTTTTGGTTTTCCAAGACAGGGTTTCTCTGTGTAGCCTTGGCGGTCCTGGACTCCCTTTTGTAGACCAGGCTGGCCTCGAACTCACAGCAATCTGCCTGCCTCTGCCTCCCGAGTGCTGGGATTAAAGGCGTGCGCCACCGTGCCTTGTTATTTTGACTACTCTAGGCCCTTCATGAAAGCAGGACCACACAGTGTGTTCCCTTTTGTATCTGGCCTATTTCACTTAGATTGGTGCCTTCAAGTTCATCGGTGTTGTAACCCGTGTCAGAATTTCATTCTTTTAAAAGCCTGAGCAATATTCTATACACTGCTCTTGCAAAGGATGCCTGGGGATAAACAGTCCCGGGAGCGACTCTAAATATCTGCACAAGGGAGGGATAGGAGGAGGCAGGGGACTCTCTGGAGTTGGCTACGATTTGTGGCAGCTGAGCAGCTGAGACTGGGGCAGGTGCCTGTAAGCCAATCCAAGGTCTCGTCAGACTTCCCACTTTGAGGTCCAGCCTCCCTGTGCCGTGACCCGTGAACAAAGAAGAAACTCAGCTGAGGGCTGTGACTCACAGGCCGCTGAAGCCAGGCAGGGCCCCCGCACTTGGTCCTCGTGGCCCTTATCATTCAACCTGGGTAGTGACCAGTCAGTTGTCCTGGAGTCCCTGCCCCCTTCTCCAGTCTGGCTCCCCAGGCTCTAAGGATGACCCAGTTGGCCCAGTGAGTAAGGGCTCCTGACAATCTGTCCTTTCATAAGCCTCCGTGCTGACTAATGCCTCTCAGTTGGGCTCATACTGGGCCCTTCCACTTCAAAACCAGTCCCTGCCCCGGAGGTGACCCCTGGAGCGTAACCCCTTGCTGCTGGCCTCCTCCCCAGTTCCTCTTGAGGATCTTGACCTCTATGGAGCTCTCTTCTTTCTGGGGGTCTTTATTTTATTTTATTTTTATTTTTTGAGACAGGGTTTCTCTGTGTAGCCTTGGCTGTCCTGGACTCATTTTGTAGACCAGGCTGGCCTCGAACTCACAGCGATCCCGCCTGCCTCTGCCTCCTGAGTGCTGGGATTAAAGGCGTGCGCCACCACCGCCTGGTAATCAAGGCAACGCTTGCGGGCTAGAGCTTCCAGCAGACAGCCTAAGCAAACAGCTCCTATCCTCAGCTCTATCTCCTTTCTGAACAGCCTGTACACGAGGAGCCGCACATCCACAGGCCCCCTGAGTATGCATCCCCTAGGCGTCCTCTTCACTCAGACCCCTTCCACCTCGCCACCTCCCACATATACCCAGGGTCTGGGGACGCCCACGTCGTGAATGTGTCTCCCCAGGGGCGGCACTGAAATAAACTCTGGGAGGCCTGTGTCCCGGCAGTGCGTTGACATCAGCTAAGATGGTCAGGTAGAGACACACAACATGCTCTGTGGGTAAAGGGATGACAGTTTCAGCTAGCAGGCAGCTAGCTCCAAAGGCTGAATCTCATTTTAGGGCAGCCCCTCCCCCAACTCCCCATCGCAGCCCTGGTTTGTTTTCACTATGCCCGTCCTCTGTCCACAAATGTTCACTGATGTACCTTGGGAAACCCTCTCTAGAGGGAAAGCTCCATGCAAGAGAGAGACAGGACAGACATGTTTTTTTCTTCACTGCTCCCCCAGGGTTCGCTTGAGGTCCTATGCTAGCACATAAAGCCAACAGTTCCATCTGTTTTTGTTTGTTTGTTTGTTTGTTTGTTTGTTTGGCTGGTTTTTTAGAGACAGGGTTTCTCTGTGTAGCCTTGGCTGTCCTGGAGTCACTTTGTAGACCAGGCTGGCCTCGAACTCACAGAAATCCGCCTGCCTCTGCCTCCCGAGTGCTGGGATTAATGGCGTGCGCCACCACCGCCCGGCTAACAGTTCCATTTTTTAAGAGCCTGACGCTTGTTTTTACGCTGTGGCTCTCTCATCAGTGGCGTTTTGTCCTTCCTTGGCTCCCAGGGCTCCAGGCATCTGGATCTGGAACACAGGTATGTGTGGGTGGGACTTGAAGCTGCGCAGGCTGCCTGCAGACAAGAGTCAGTCTTTGTCTTCATCTTCACACGCACCTGTCTTCCTCAAACCCTTGAAAAACATTGTGACTTTTACCTTTCAAACTTCTCTGGGCCTGGAGGGGGGTATGAGGTGAGGGTCGGGGTGCAGGGGGCGGGCCGGGGGTTTGGGTGCAGGCCGGAGCCCACAGAGCTACATTCCCATCATTCCACCGTCCCGACAGCTCCTGGTACTGTAGCTGCTGAGCCTTCTGTGTCCAAAAATTCCAGCTGACTCATCGGGGGTGGACAAGGCCGATTCGAGGAGTGGGCGGAACCTTGCAGGGCTCTCTCTGTCGAGGTCCCCAATTCAAAAGGAGAGCAGGGCACGGGGGTGGGGTGTGGTGTGATAGCTGAGATGTCATTTCTGTTCGAGTGACATCCAGGTGTCCTTTGAGAGGTCAGTACAAGGTAACAGATGAGGGGTGTGGCTGTGGGGTCCGGCCTTGGCTCTGACCTCAGATCCCTTTTGCATCAGACTCCGTCATTACCACTGCTGTGGCCCCATTAGCTCCTGGAGTCTGGTTGGGAGCAATGGTTCCCAAGCAGCAGAAGTGGGGGAGATGAGGCAAGAGTATGCAAATGAGCACTTTCCTTGACACACTGGCATTGCTCAGCAATGATGACCTGGATCGGGATGTCACCCCTTTGATGCAATGACGTGAGACCTGCTTCCGGGTGGGCAGGCGGCTGTGTAATCATAGCTCACTCGGTCCCCTGGGACAGAAGGCTGCCAAATTGCACGGTGGCGGGAAGTCCCAGCTTGTTTTGGGATTCAGAGTGGCATTTCTCTCTGAATTTCCCCATCAGGCTGGAGTAGGGCAGCTGAGGCTCCCCTGCACAGAGGGGCTGTGACCACAGCCAGGGAACAGGACTAAAGGGAAAGGCCAGTGGCTTCTCCAGTGTTCACAACTCCAGATGCCTGATAACCAGAGCCCTGCCAAGTTCCTCCTGCCTCTCTCCAGACTTGTCCGAGGCCAAAGTGTTTCTCAAAAGGGGGAAATACGGGCCTTCCGTCACTGCCTCATCACAGGTTCCCAGAGCCCTCGGTTTAGCCTTGCCGTCCTGTTGTCTTCCCTGGGACCATGACAGGGGCCAGAAGTATAGAAACCAGACAGCATGACACTGGGCTTCTGGGCCTCTCTCTCCCTGCTTACCTCAGGAAGACACAAAGAGCCAGGACACGCAATCCTGTCCGTCCTCTGCCGGCTAGCGCCTGGGTTCAAATCCTGACCCTACGCCCAGATCTGGGTCCTGTCCTCTCTCCCATTCTCTTCCTAAAGTGGCTGTGACAACTGCCGTCTCTAGAGATGGCACTGAGATGGTGAGTGTGCTGTATGGTGTCAGCCATTCACAAAATTACATTTTCATTTTGTCCTCAGCGACGAGAGCTTGTAACGTCCCACCTGCCCATCGAAGAAGTTGGTGGGAAGAGAATTCAGATGTTGTTTCCAGGTCTCCCGGCCACCGCACCGGGTAGCTCCAGAAGGAAGCTGAGATAGCTCAGGGAGAAGTCCCGGCGTCTGCTTCAACCCCCTCGGGCGGCTCTCAGGGCTCCTCCTGCCAAGAGCTGGCTTGGCGGCAGTTCTTCCTCATGGTGCCCGACAGCCCTGTCCAGATGTTACTGCAACAGCCCTGGGAGCTCTTTCAGGTTTTGCCTCTTTGGGTCTCCATCCCCATAACCTCTTTCCTCTGTTTGTCCCAGCTCTGAGCCCGAGAACCTACAGTTCCGGTGACCTTAGACTCCATCAAACAGTGTGTTTCTCAGGTCTCTGGAAGTGTCTCAGTTAGCCAGACTTTGCAAAGGGAGAGGGCTGGGGTGCTGGGCAGCTTATGACATGTGCTTGGAACAGCTACAGTACAAACTGCCTGTACTGTTTCCCACTTAAATGTCGTTAGCTCCCAATCCCAACATGCGTGTGTGGTGTGTGTGTGTATGTGTGTGTGGTGTGTGGGTGACTGTGTGTGTGTATGTGTGTGGTATGTGTGTATGTGTGTGTGGTGTGTGTGTGGTGTATGTGTGTGGTGTGTGTGGTATGTGTGTGTATGTGTCTGTGGTGTGTGTGGTGTGTGTGTGGTGTGGTGTGTGTGTATGTGTGTGTGTGATGTGTGTGTATATGTGTGGGGTATGTGGTATGTGTGTGTGGTGTGTGTGTGTCGCATCATCTTCCCCGACTCCACAAGGCAGATACCCTCACATGTGGTCACTGAGCTACTGTGCTTTCTCCGTGATGGAGCGCCACCCTGTGCCCAGTGCCTGCTGACCTATGCGCAGTCTATGAGCAGCTCTAAACGGGACTTAGTCCTGGGCTCTGCAGTCATTAAAGGGAGGGTCAAATCCTCCCTTTACATGTAGCCTCATAAGGCTCTTAGAGAGAACAACCAACAGGAGAGGTGTGGAGACTCGGGTATGGCTTCGTGGCTCAGTGCACTTGGGACATACCAAGGGACTGTTTCCTCTCCTCACACATCCAACACAAAGCCAGAAAGGCATGTGTATTAGCGAGGATGGATGTGCAGCTGCGAGTGAAAGTGTGTTTTCATAAGGAAGTGTAAGGTTGATATTATGGGAATGTGCGGAGGCACACATGTGCCTAAGGATATGAGGGTGAATGTGTCCACACTAACGGGTGTGTGTGGAGGTATATGCACATGGGCATGCCAAGTGTGCATCAGGGAAACACAACATACATGTGTGCTGGGTAGGGAGAAGGCAGGGAGGGGACAGCTAAGATGGTGACCGAGGGCAGAGAAGCTGCCATCTCGAGAGATTCATCCTCGATTTTTGAGATCTTAGCATAGAAGCACCGATGTTTCTTGGCACCAGCTGTGGGGCTCTTTTTGTTGCTGCTGTTGTTTTATTTTAGCTTATTTTTTTTAAACAGTCTTGTATAGCCCAAGTCTGCCTTGGCTTCTGACCTTGAACTTCTAATTCTCTGCCTCTATTTTCCACAGGCTGGCAAGTGCCACCATACCCAGTTTATGCTGCGCTGGAAATGAAACCTAGGGCTCTGTGTTTGCCAGGCAAGTGCGTTACCATGCTGGCTCCATCTCAGTCCCAAACGTTTTTATTTCTAAACTCTGTATCTGTGGCTGTCCTGAAAACGATGCTGACCAGCCTGGCCTTGAAACTCAGAGATCCACCTGTCTCTGCCTCCCCAGTGCAGAGATTAAAGGTGTGCACCACCACACCCTGTCCCCATAATTTTTTTTTTTAACACATTAACTTTACATACAATCAATCAAGAGGCAGGGACCAAGCACAGTTCCCTTCCTCGGTGACTAGCCCCTCCCTCTTGAGCCCTGTGGCCTCATCGGGCCCAGCTTCCTGGAGCTGGGTGCCCCGGGGCCCACAGCTGGCTCTGTACCTCAGGGAGTGGCTCTGCTCTACCCAGGGCAGATTAATTTCCCTGGGACCGGCTTTGCCTTGGCTGCAGAAGTAACAGCTTGGGCTGAGAGCTGAAAGCGGAGGCCTCTCCCTCCCACCCTGGGGCCTGGTTCACATTTGATTTAGGCTTCTCAACTTGCTTTCCCTGGCTGGGTGTCCTGGGTAGAGGGGAAGCACCTAGGGCCTCAGCTATTTTGTCTGCTGCAATTTGGGAGAGGTTTCAGGCCCGGCAGCAGGTCTAGGTTGTTTGTTTGTTGAGTACAGGGTGGGTGGGGGGGGGCTGAGAACACTGTAATTGGAAGCAGGAGCTGACACCTGTGCAGATTAAAAACTCCTGGTTGAGGGTCGGCTTGTATCATAGTATGGGGGAGCCTACCTTCGAGCACGCTGTGCTCTATTAAGTCTGGTGTTTAAAAAACCCTCCCACTCTCCACCCCAAATCCCTCCTTCATTTACGACTTGCTTCTTAGGCATCTTAAAGCACCTTTTTACTTCAACTCTGAAAGCCTGGAGCACGCACCCAGCCAGCTGCCCACCCCTTTTCAGGGCCCACTAGCTGGCTTCCTGAAGGCCAGGCCCACAGCTCTCAGGTGTCTGTCACTGTCCCACTCCCTGGCTTGCCGCTGGCACATAATAGGCCGTGTACATATTTGTCAGATGAGTGAAGGATGAGGTAATTCGCTACTGCTCCGGGTCCATGGCCTTGGTAGACAGCCACAATTCAAAGAGCCTTTGAGTCTTTGAGCCAAAAGTCTTGGGAGCCAAACTCAACTTTCCTCTGAACGCCATCCCTGGAACAGCACGGATGAGGTGTACAAGGAAACCCCTTCGATTGTGTGCAGGTGGGCATTACACACCTCCAAGGGCCTGCAGCCAAGCTGAAAATAGTTCTCACAACCACTTCTCACCCCGGGAAAGGACATCCTTCATGACATGGTCCCTTCCATGGGAACACAAGCGGGAGTTCTCAATACTCACTGAAATGTGGTCCCCAAATTATAGATGTGGTCCGGGCAGAGATGAGAACATTGGAAGGTGTGAGGCTGTGTGTATCTCCCACCCATACACCCCCAGATACCAAGACAGGAAGACAGAGAAAACTATGGGCACATGGGATGAAAAAGGAGTCCCCCTCGCCCAGACTTAAGCTTCTTACCAACTAAGGATTAAGAATTCCAGCACAATTAGCAACATTTGCTTAAGGCCATTCTGCCTTCCCAGCTATAAACCTACAATTTTCTAGGAATCTCACCAGAAGCCTCATTTACAGTAAAAGGCGCGTCTTAAAGCCCTTGTGCAACCCCAGTGGCTTCTGGTTTTTACCTTATCAGATTATAATCCCACCCTATAATCTCATTTACCAAAAAAAAAAAAAAAAGGGGGGGGGGGAGTGGCGGAGTTTCTTAGCAATCCTTGAGATGTGTGAGAACCGCCCAAACGGCCTGTATGGCAGATGGTGACATGTGATTTGACTCTCCCTTACACCCGCACGCACTCTTGAGTGTGCTTTATTCTTCCTTGATCGCCTTCCTCTCTATTTTTAATAAATGCAACTGCACCTTGTCCTTGTTCCTCCTCAGGGGCAGAGGGTGTAGTGTCCCCGTCCCAGCAGCCTCGGACAGTACCTGCTGCGACCATCATCACCTTGTTTGCCAAGAGAGCTTGTGGAGATGTAGTAGTAGTCAAGCCAAGATGAGGCCATAAAAGTCAAGGCCTGACAGCCCTCTGAGGGAGAGATTTTGAGATAGACACTTGGGGAAAAAAAGCCACGTGATGTTAGAGGCAGAAACTGGAGCGATGCATCTACAGGAGACTAAGGTGGGTGCCAAAGATTATTGGCAACTCCTGGGAGCCCAGTGGGAGGCCTGGAGTAGACCTGCACCCAGGGCTTTCACAAGGAACTAGCCTGCCGACCTCTGTCCTCCAGAACACAGAGAGAATATACATTTTACCCAACTTGCTTGTCTTATTTTTTGAGATAGGCTCATGTTCTGCACCCGACACTGGGCTTGAACCCACAACCCTCCTGCGTTAGCCTGGAGAGTGCTGGTTACAGCGTTCTGTGACCACACTTGACCTACTTTGTTTATGGTTCTTTGTCACAGCAGGTCCTGGGACATTAATACTTTGGGCTGCTACCTGCCTCGACTTTTATATCAATATATCATTCTTTGCAATCACGTGGTTGTATCTTTAAAAGAAGTTCATGAAACCCAGAAGCTACCAAGTTAGTTTTAAAAAGGCTTAGGAAAAAAAAAATGATTGGTGGGAAGATAAACATCAGATAAACAAGCCGAGGCCCCTCAACTGTCCCCATGGGTTACTGCAACTACAACCCAACATTCAGTTACAATAACATCCGGGCCATGGGCCACGTGGCAACAAACTTGTGTAGGGTCTTGATGACAAATGATAGACAGAGTAAAGGGACGGAAAACTAGTAACCAGGATAAACTATGTGAGGGGGGAAAAAGCCCTTATTTTCAATAAAAGGAGATTCTAAAAGAGATTTAAATAAAATGAGCATCGTTAAATGGGAACGTTTAAATTTGTAAATTTTCATCAGCTCTAAATTTCTATAAAACCACCCCAGAATTTGTTGATTTAAAAAAATCTATATTTAATGATCAGGAGGCAATGACAAAGGCAATTCTGAAAAGGGAGGAGTCATCAGAACATACTAACTGAAAATACTAAGAATGCAAAATAATACCACGTACCAACAAATGCCGACTCAGCGTCTACGATGCCCTCTCGGAAACAGACCTGAGAGGGATGGATAATTTGAGACCTGGGGCCTGCTGAGTGCTTATGCAGATTAAAGAAAATCTCCCCATGCATGCTTACTAGACTGCATCTCAGAGTGTGCTCTCCACCCAGAAGGGCCCTGTGCTTATAACTGGACCCAATACATTGCTTTCTGGGTAGAAAGGCAGCTTCTGTGCCCTTCATCTGCAATGACGTGAAATGCTGTTCCCGAGGGTGAAGAAAGGGAGAGGCAGGAAGGGCAGTGGCTGATGTGTATCTGCAGACCACTTCTGCGCGCCCAGGACTAGCTCTGCCACTTGCTGTATTCTCGGAGCGGTGTTTCCTAATCAGATCACCCAGACTACTTTTTCTCAGCTCAGTCATTTGAATGTCTGGAACCCAAATGAGCTTACGGAAGTACCCCGAACTTACAGACTTCATAGGCTCAGTGTCACCAGAAGGCCGTTCAACATCTGGAACGTGCAGAGCTCTATGCTGGGCCCCAGATGTTTCTGAAGGTTAGTGGCACAGAGTTACCTCTACAAGATGGCTTTGCACCTGACGCTCAGGAAGCCTGTTCCCAGATTTGCGGAGGAAGCACCCCGCCAAGCGCCAAGAGCTGCTGAACCAACTTGGTTTTCTTCACTCCGTTATGTGAGGATTTGACACAAATACAATCTATTGTGGATGAAGAAGCAACTAAACTGCTGTTACTATCTAAAAGCATTTTAAGGAGATTTTTTTTTTTTTTTTTTACTACAGTATGGGCGCAGAGGCTGCATCCCAGATGCTGACATCTAGAGTGGAGCCAGGGTCAGGAACAGGAAGACGAACGCTAGGGCTTCCAATTCTGGAGGCTGGAGAGATGGCTCAGCAATAAGAGCATTGGCTGCTCTTGCACAGAATCCAGGTTCGATGCTACCACCCACGTGGTGGCTCACAATTGTCTGTAACTCCAGTCCCGGGGAACCCGGTGCCCTCTTCTAGCCTCCGTAGGCAGTATGCCTGACTATGGTGCACAGACACACATGCAGGCAAGACACCCACATACATTAAAAAAAAAATCAAGGAAAAGAACTGGCACGTGTGGCTTGATTTTGTGGGCTGACAGGGTTACATCTTAGGATGGGCTTAACTCAGAGGTTAAGGAAACGACCTAGAGACTTCTATAACCACCTGGAGGGCTTTAAAGCGGGTGGGCACAGATTCCAGGCCAGCTCAGTTCAACCAGGCTCTTAGCGGAGCGGTCAGATGTTTGCTATTGTGGCCTGCGCTCTGCAGGTTGCAGGCTGGGAGGACATCTCTGGTCTCTTCTTAATTGTACCTGGGCTGGTGCAAATAAAAAGCACACACATTTGGTACACATGTACACATGCGCACACATCTGTAAAACCCTAGTTCAGTTATAATGATTTTATTGTTTTGAAGAGTCTCGTGTAACTCAGGCTGACTTCCAACTTACTCCATGCTGAGGAGGACTTTGAACTCCTGACCTTCACATCTCTGGCCACCCCCTTCTATGCTGGGATTACAGAAATGCAGTGTTCTTTAAATATGAGGTCCTGAGAATCAATCCCAGGACTTCATGCATGCTGGAAACTCCTCCCCTAGCCTGCAGTATTGTGATTTTACTTTTTTTTTCCCCCCAGGACAGGGTCTCTCTGTGTAGCCTTGGCTGTCCTGGACTCACTTTGTAGACCAGACTGGCTTTGAATTCACAGCGATCTGCTTGCCTCTGCCTCCCAAGTGCTGGGATTAAAGGCATGTGCCACCACGCCCGACTAATATTGTGATTTTAAAGAAATAAATTTCTGGGGGCTGGAGAGATGGCTCAGAGGTTAAGAGCACTGGCTGCTCTTCCAGAGGTCCTGAGTTCAATTCCCAGCAACCACATGGTGGCTCACAACCATCTGTAATAAGATCTAGCGCCCTCTGTACATGCAGACAGAACACTGTATACATAATAATAAATAAATCTTTTTTTAAAAAAAAGAAATAAACTTCTGGTACACGTGCCTTTGTGTAGCGTGGTGGCTCTTGGGAATGCATAGAAGGCAATTTTTATGACTTAGACTAGTCCTTGGGTCTTAAGCACAGTTCTTGGCTATTTTCTTTAACCAAACCAAACACACACACACACCCAAAGCATCACTTCTTTCTTTATGGATGTGTTGGGAAAGGGGGAGGCTCTGGAGAAACACATGAAACAAACCCGGCACCCCTGTCCTGTTGCCTTCCTCTGTTGTTCTTTCCTGGCTTTCAGTGAGATGCTGGACACATCTTTTATTTATTTATTTATTTAGTTTTAGAACTAATTTTATGAGTATGGTGCTTTGCCTGCACTTGTGTCTGTGCACCACCTGCGTGCAGTGCCCAAGGAGGACAGAGGAGGGTGTTTCATCCCCTAAAACTGGAGTAACAGATGGTTGGGAGCCTCCAGGTGGGTGCTGGGAACTGAACCCAGGTCCTCTCCAACAGCGACAGGTGCTCTTCACAGCAGGGCTAGCTCTGCAGCCCCATGGTGGACGTATTTTAAACTCTCTTCTTGTCAAGGATCTCTCTCAGCTACTTTCTTGGCAGGGGCCGTTATCCTGGTACAGTGGTTAAGTGTCTGTCTGCATGACACGGAGATGAGGGCACCCTAAATCCTTCTTTTCTGGAAATGTCTACTGTGTACAGACATTGGCTCTCATGGAGGCTGAGCCTGAGCATGGCTGTATAGTACACTTTATCCTGCTGGTCTTCCTCTTTCTTTCTTTCTTTCTTTCTTTCTTTCTTTCTTTCTTTCTTTCTTTCCTTCTTTCTTTCTTTCTTTTTTAAATTACTTCAAAGGCCCTTGCCTGATGCTTTGAATGTGAGCTGCTGGTCACTATTCAGTAATTCCTGGGAAAGGAAGAGGCATCTCCAGGTTGGGGATGCTGTGTGTGTGTGTGTGTGTGTGTGTGTGTGTGTGTGTGTGTGTGTATTAAACTTCAATTCAGATTCCAATGAAGAACTTTAGACATCCCCCCCCCCCCCCCCTTTTTTGAGATAGGATTTCACTATGGAGCCCTGGCCAACCTAGAACTATCCTGTCTCTCAAGTGTGGGCTAAAGGCTGTGAGCCATGGCACGCACCCAGTTGAGAAAGCCCAGCTCTCCTCACTGGGACTCTGTCCTGTCACCCGAGTGGCCCTAAACCCAGCGCCAGGGGAAACATGCCTAAGGACTTTGGGCTAAAAAAAAAAAAAAAAAAAAGCCTTACTCTGAGGAAAACAACCCAGTGCAGCTTCTCTCCTGGAAGAGGCTAGCCGGGAGATAAGCAGTCAAGCCTCTGTACTCATCTCCTAAGCAGTTATAGGGTGTGGGGGTGGAGGGATGGGGTGTCAGGGGGGAGGGGTAGATTCCTCATTTACATAGAAAATAAACTTCCTGTCCTATTAAACAATGAGGCATTCAAAATCGGCCTGAGTAAAAGTCCCCTGATGCAATGAGCGGGTGAGCAATTTCATGTCAGGCTGTTGTTATGGGATTTAAACATGTCCTAGCGAGGGCTTGAGGTGAAAGCCGAGCCAAAGACAATAGCCCTAAACCCCACATGCGCAGGAACCTCATTCCGGCAAGCAGCTTCCTTGCGGGGCGGCGAGCGGGGCCGACTTTTCACAAACAAAGTGACTTCAAAGGTGGATCTGCACCACAACCCCTCCTCCTTGACTTTAGCCCAGACCACCGAGGCCCTCTTGTTTCTTGGTTTATTTTATAAACTTCACACACACACACAGACACACACATTACAACGCAATTATCTGAGCTCGTGGACCAACAGGAAAGCAAGCCATCACTGGGGACTTCCTCTGTCAGGCACTGTGAGCTAATAGGCGCGCTGGGCAGCTGGGAGCCCTGGGACTCAGTGGCCTCCCACCCCAGCACACCCAAGGCTCTTCGGTTGAATTCCCCAGAGAGGAGGCGGCCAGGGGAGAGGGAACGGGGAAATTTTCTTACATCACTTGACGTGCTTGCTTTCACTCACAAACTCCTGAGTCATGACTGTAGCCTCGCGCGCTTGCCTCGGGGCTCTGGGTGAAATCAGCTATAGATGTGGAAACCTGACTCCACGGGCTGACTCTTGTCCAATTCATAGGAAGTGTGTACTAGTTTAGTCGGCCCACTTCAGGCTGAAGTGCCTTCAATTGAGGGGATTACGTGAGGAAAGTGGCTGTGTCGTGGCTTAGTAAGCTGATGCCATGCTAGTGAACAGTATTTGACATTCGGTGAGTTTACAAAAAGGGCAGTCTCTCTGTTTGTTTGAACCAAGATTAAGTGAAAGGAAAAGTTTTTCTTTCCCATCCCAAGACAAATGGGAAACACATGTTTTCTCCTTTGACTTTGTAAGTACAAGGCTCCGCACATGTCTCCCTGCCCCCCTTCGGTTGTGACTTTTCAAAGGACTGCACAATGTTCCCTCTCTTTAGTGGCCAAAGCCAATACAGTGTGAGCCTTTATATTTCCAGACAGCGGGGCTCATGGCGAGGGCCCGATTCCAGGTCACCGCATGGGGTGTTCCTGAGCCTACAACTTTACAGGCAGATAAGATGGTAAAAACCAGGTGCTAGGAGTCTCAGGAGCGGGGTTTACATGGACAGGCCTTTTACCCACATGACCCGTTAGCTGACACTTTATCTGTAAAATTATCCTTAAATGCCTATGTTAACTTCCAACTCTGTAAAGAATGTTCATATTCAGATTTTTTTTTTTTTTGTTTGATGTTTGTTTGTTTTTTAGATGGTGCCTCACTATGTAGGCCTGACTGGCTGAGAACCTGTTATATAGACCAAACTGGCCTCAAACTCACGTAGCTCCACCAGTCTCTGTGTGCCCTACCCCTACGAGTGGGATTAGAGGCAAGAACTACACTGCCCGCTGGGTGGCGCACGCCTTTAATCCCAGCGCTTGGGAGGCAGAGGCAGGCGGATCGCTGTGAGTTCAAGGCCAGCCTGGTGAGTCCAGGACAGTCAAGGCTACACAGAGAAACCCTGTCTCGAAAAAGCAAAACAAAACAAAAAAGAACTTCCTCCCCACCAAAAAAAAAAAAAAAAACCACGCTAATGGCTGCAGGATTTTTTGTTTGTTTGTTTGTTTGTTTGGGGGGGGGATGAATCTGGTTGAGGGCACCCTGAATATGGGCTCAGGACAGTGGGCAGGCCTAAGGAGTGGGACGCCTCACTCAGGGAGCTGCCCCGTTCTTGACTCACTGTGACCTTGAAGGACTTACTTCCCCTGTTTGTGAGCCGGGCTTATCTGAGAGATGAGACTGGACAGTTTTGCCCCTGATGTAGCAGTTCAGATATGTGACAAACCTCACTGTGGCTAGGGTGTACAGTACTTTGAGTTCCTTGGAATGAAAGGATCATTCATCTTAGAAGATAAGTTTCTAAAAAGTGATAGCCCATGAATATTTTTTTGATTATCACAAGGATGAAGAAAAAAAATCAATTTTTAAAACTCTTTGTTTTTATTGAGTTACCACTTGTTCAGAGTAAGTGCCAAAACACTGACCACGGAACGTAAAGAGCTGGAGCCACGTCCCTCCAGCTTCCTTCATGATTCCCGCCTCGAGGTTTTACCCAAACTGACCCAACTTTGACTTGCATTATCCCAGTAAATTTGATCCTGGAATCCAATGAGGCCTCCACAAGAATGCTGGGATCACCCTATGGCTCACTAAATGTGTGTGGGGGTGGGATGGGGGTGGGGTTCTAGGTGTGGTACTCAAAGCAATCCAGACTCAGACAAATCTTTGTGTGTGAGAGTTGATCTGCATGTATGTATGTGCACTGTTTGAATGCCTGGTACCCACAGAGGCCAGAAGAGGGGGTCGAGTCCTGTGGAACTGCAGTTACAGGCACTTGTGCGCCTCTGTGGGGATCCTGGAAATGGAACCTGGGTCCTCTCCGAGAGCAACAGGCGTTCTTAACTGCTGAGCCATCTCTCTAGGGTCCTGGAGTTGGTGCTTTCCTACACTGAGGGGGGGTCCCAGGGATAGAACTCAAAGCCTCAGGTTTGGCGCCAAGCACCTTTACCCATTGCGCCATCTCACCGACCTAACTATAGGGTTTAAAAAGCCCGTCCTCACAACAGAAAGCTCAGCCCTACACCGAGCAGAACCCGCTTCGTTACAAATCCCAACTGTTCACAGGGCTGAGCTATCAGAGTGCAGCATCATTCATCTTCCTGTCTGAAAACAGGAACGGGGCTGCCCTTAAGTCACTTCCTTTTCAGACCAAAAATGACCATCTTTTAACAGGTTTTAATAGACTCAGTTTTCAGATTCCTAAATTTCATTGTTATTTTTCCCCAGACAGGCTTCACACCAAATGGCCAATGTCTCACAACGACAAATGATTCATTTGTCTCATAACGACAAACAGTAAATGCAATGTTGTAAATGTGAAGTGTTTGGTAATGCTGGCTTCTTTCCCGTTATGACTTTTTGTTTTGGTTTTTTGGCACAGGGTTTCTCTTGGAGTCCTGGCTGTCCTGGACTGTTTTGTAGACCAGGCTGGCCTTGAACTCACAGTGATCCACCGATCCACCTTTCTCTGCCTCCCTGAGTGCTGGGATTATGTTATTACTATTTTAAAAGCAGTAGTTAGATTAGGTAAAGGATAAGACAGTAACTGGTTTTTTTTTTTTTAAGGTTTATTAGACGGGTGTGGTGGCGCACACCTTTAATCCCAGCACTCAGGAGGCAGAGGCAGGCAGATTGCTGTGAGTTCAAGGCCAGTCTGGTCTACAAAGCGATTCCAGGACAGTCAAGGCTACACAGGGAAACCCTGTTTCAAAAAACCAAAAATATCCAAAAACCAAAAAACAACAAAAAAGATTATATATGTATTTATCTGTGTGAGTATGTGCATATGAATGCAAGTGCTTATGGAGGCCAGGCCAGCTGATGTCAGATCCCCTAAAGACGGAGTTACAGGCTGTTGTGAGTCAATAGCTGTGGGTGCTAGAAACAATGCTGGACCCTCAGCAAAGGCAGTGTGTGCTCTTAAGTGCTGAGCTATCTCTCCAGCCCCTGAAAGATCCTATCTCCTCTTCTAATTTTGTTCAACTCAGAGGGCTTTTATTATTTTAATACATGTTATGCCACAAGTTCACGGAGAATGTGCTTCCAGCTCAGGCAGCTTCCTGCCGGCTCTCTTGAAGTGGGGCTCTCTAGCTGGCGCCGGCTGGCATCGCAGTGGATTCTTAGACCTTTCTCTCAGGCATCCTTTTTCTCATTGTTTTCCATCATGCGCCTCAGAAAGCATTCTTGGCTTTTTGGTGCTTGCTATGCTCACTCTATATGTCAGTCCTTTTGACAAAAACCATGCCTTGCTTCAAATGCCAACAGTGTGACAGGTAATAGTCCGGATTCCATTTACCATGGTAACATTTCTGGGGTGTTCCTTTTGCTCCCTTCCCTTGATATCTGCAAGGTCAAGGTCACCTTACACACACACACACACACACACACACACACACACACACACATACACACACACGCATTTTAAGCCACTGGCAACAGTCCTCTAGTTTTGAGCTCGCTGTTTCATGGAAACCTGTTTGTGAGTTTACCTGTCTCGGCACGAAGTCTGTTAGTGCTAGGAAAAGGCAAGGCCTGACTTCACACTTGAAACTAATTTTTGGCAGGTAACCCAGCCTCAGTTTCGAACCTGTGTTATTTAAGAAACTTGGACAATTTAAGCTTTCTTTTAAAGCTCTCAAATTTGTACCATCACCAAGCAACATGTCTATCTTTTGCACCCAAAGTTATTGTAAAGCCAGAATGTTTTTAAGGTAAAGTACTTTCTAACTACGAATGGACGATCTGGCCAGGCCTGCCAGCTGTTTGCTGCTGGCTGCTGGAGCAGCAGGTGGCAGGACTGCTAACTGGCTGGTAAAGATAAGGCCTGTCTGTTGGGAGGGCTTAGGTGGGAGTTTAGCATGGAGGAGCCAAGGGAAGACTAAAGGAAGGAGGGGGCGGATCTCTTCAGCAGTCCTGTCAGTGAAAGCACTTCCAAGAGCTACATGGCACCTGGTGGTAAGCAGGCAGGGGAGACCACGGTGGAGCAGGCTTGGCGGGAGCCAGTGCTGCCGAGAGACATCATAGTCAGGAAGTGACAGAGGGGAAACACAGAGTCCTGAGGGATTGTAGGCAGCGATGGGGAGGGTGGTGACCTTGAGAAGGGGTAGGGCAGGGTTGAGAGGAGAACAGGAATCAAGTGAGACACTGGGATTTTCTTAGGAAGGTGATGTGAAAAAGTTGGAGCTTAGAAGGGGACAGAGGCTGTCCTGGGATAGGAGACCCTTGAGCCAGTGTGGTGAGATGACAGGGAGCGGGTGACCAAATGTGAGCAGAGAAGCTCTTGTGCCAACAGGGAGGCTGCTGCTGCACTTGTGGGCAAAGTTACCAGATCCTGACTATTCTATCTAGCTGTTTGGAAAGATAGACAGGCTTCAGGGGCAAAGGTGGGTCCCCTCATTTGTTCTAAAACCCCCAGGGCCATTCATTCCCTATTTTTCTTTTTCTTTTTCTGGTTTTTCGAGACACGGTTTCTCTGGGTAGCCTCGGCTGTCCTGGACTTCACTTTATAGACCAGGCTGGCCTCGAACTCACGGTCATCTGCTTGCCTCTGCCTCCCCAATGCTGGAGTTAAAGGCATGCGCCATCACTCCTGGCTCCTATTTTTCAGTAGGACATGGGATAAAGGGCTGGTCAGGCTCTGGAGAAAGCCAGAACTGGAGACTGTGTTAGCATCCTGCTTCAGTCCGCCTACTTGTGATGTCATTGCTTACCTGCCCCAGGGGTGTGGCCCTGCCCAGGGCCATATGGAAGGACAGACCCTCCCCGTGGTCTCTCTACCCCTCTACCTGCTCTACCCTCTCACTTTCTCTCTCTCTCCCTCTTCCTCCCTCTCTCTGCGGTACCCTTCCCCTTTCCTTCTCCCCCCATGCTCATTTAATAAACTCCTCTACAACATAATAGCTGCTGCCTGGTACCTTAGTACACCTTTATTACGTTATATCTTACTGCCTTAATTTTTAAGTAGAGTGCCTCTGTTCCACTCTCAGCTTTGGGTACCAAATTAATAATAACAATACCAGAATCTGGCCAGTGCTCAGCTCTCTGCTGGATTTGCCATTAACAATTGAATATACAGAGACACCCTTCAGACAGTGCACTGAAAGGTCACCCCAACTTGATAGCACCTAGCAGTTCAGTTAGGGGACCCTGAGCTGCTTCACAGAGGGGTGAGCAAGAAGAGCAAAGTCGGGAATGCAGGTTCTGAGGTATTCTGCTAGGCCGTGGGAGGACAGAATCCCTTCCGGGGTGCGTGGAGGTATGAGGAACCACAGGTACCCTCTGCGATTGAGGGTGAGTTCACGGATGTTAGGGGACAGCAGGAAGCCTTGACACTTGGCCCGAGGGACAGATGGGAGACCACTGTATCCTTCTGAGCAGTGTGTGGTTTGTGACAGCAGGGACGTGCATAGTAGGAGGTCAACTACACATTGGTAAAGTGGCTGGGAGCCAGGTCAACAGAGAGGAGCTCGGTGGACAGAGCCTGGCTGAAGCAGTGCGGGCTATCTCAGAAGCCTGGGGAAGGACAGTCCATGCAAGCTGTTCTGGTGTTAGCGACTTCCTAGGTGAAGAGGTCATGTGACTCCGGGTGTAAAGGAACGGTGAAGAAAGTGATCCTATGCTCTAGAACGGCAGGGTGGGCATTACCGGGAGTGGACAGGCTTGTGAATTATTAAGCAGCACTGTAGGATAGGTTTGGGGCCTTGCCTATGTTTTAAAAAGAGGTAGGTTATTGAGAGTACCAGGGGTAGGAAGGGTTTCGGAGTAGGACCTTAATGAGTGGAGGATGATATGGGGCCACGGAAGAACAGGGGTGTCCCACACTCTGGGGTCAGGGAGGGGGGCTGGAAGAGGGTAGAGTGAAAGCATTGGTGTCAGCTGGTGGACAAGGAGGCCCTTCAGAGAGTGGAGGTTCCAGAGGGAGATGGAGGAAAAGAAAGGGAAGAGACTATTTAGCGGTGACACCCTGCTCGATATGGAGCTGGGCGACGAGGCATGAAGGAAGGGGAGCAGTTAGGTGGCCCTAGGGTGGGAGCGGGGGCCCTGTAGCCCTGGGCTGTGGGACTGGCCATTAATGACCATCACAGAGATGTCAGAAAGACAGAGACAGAGAGACAGAGACAGAGAGAGAGAGACAGAGAAAGAGAGACACAGAGACAAAGAGAGAAAGAGAGAGAGAGAATGAATGAATGAATGAATGAATGAAGCAAGCTTACCTGAGTAACCAAGAAGAGACAAGTGGGTAGAGCACGGGGAGAAATGGCTAAAGACATGGACTCTAAAATTTGGAGTTGAATGTGGTGGGAGGCAAAAGCCAGCATAGAGGGGGAAAAAAAAAGCCCCACACAGGAAGGCCAAACCATCAGTTTGGTTTAGTTAGGAGGGACAGGATTCTTTGGGGTGGGTGGGGGGGGCAGGGGAAAGGCCTAACAAAGGCCTACAAGTGGTTTTTCTTTTGTTTTGACCAGAAACCTCTTTGAAAAGTCCACTGTTCCACTCCCAGGTTTGGGTACCAAATTAAGCAAGGGTGCACTGAAACCAACAAACTGGACCATGCTATGGGTAGGAAGGTTTACTGGGGCCCAAATGGTCAAGGCTGCTTTGGGGGATGACGGAGAAGTAAACCGGCGGCGGAAGAGCAGGGGGGCTTTACCTGCCAGCAGGGCGGGGGCTTCGAGCCACTACAGGCCATTCAGACTAACTGGGAACTACATGCTCTTGCTAAAAGGTAGCTGACCTTTGGGGAGATTAAGGGAGGTTTCTGGTTAAAAAAAAAAGCCCATACTTAGGCTTTTGTTTATCCAGGAAATCCTTTGCCAAACCAATGTCTTTCTGTTTAGAACACTGTCACTAGTATTGCCATTTGAAGGCCACTTTGGACCTAACAATATGTAGTCACAGGAGCAACCCCATGTTTTATCGATGTGCGTACACACACACACACACACACACACACACACATACACATACACACACTTACTTTCTGGATGGCTTGAAAAAATAAATACTATGCACACATATGCACACCCTCGCCTCACCTTTTTCCTCTTGTGTACCTTTTGGTAAATTACTGGAAGGTGGTAGTTCAAACTGAAAGGAAGTCAAGTCTTTTTTTTTTTAAATGTCAACAAATGCACTTACTTATTTTTCCCATTATGTATTATCTGAAACTCTGATGCACATATGTATTCTGTGTGTATTTCCTTGTGTCATTGGCAAACAGCAGTGAATATGGAAAAAAGAAATGGGCCAAACAGAGTTCTGTTATTGCACTGGGCCTGCGTCTGTCCTGCCATCAATCCGTCATCAGTTCTTCAGGGGTGGCTGTTTACTTGTACCAGGAACATGGAAGCCTATGGCAGATGCCCTGCTGAAATAAGATGCACAACAGAACTGGGGCCACTTCTCTCTGCATAGAATGGCAGAAGCTTCATGCAGAGAGACCAGGACCGGCAAGATGGTTTAGCACTAATGGGACTTGCTGCCAAGCCTGACAATCTCAAGTTGATCCCTAAGCCCCATGTGGTAGGAGAGAACTGACTCCTCTAAGTTGCCCTCTGACCTCCATATGTGCAATGTCACACACACACACACACACACACACACATACACACACACACACATACACACACACACACAAATATAATATAGAATTTTAGGAAAGACCAAGTTAGAGTCAAACTCAAGCATCCCCCGACTCATCTTTTTTTTTTTCCCCTTTTGAGACAAGGTTTCCCTGTGTAGCCTTGGCTGTCCTGGACTCACTCTGTAGACCAGGCTGGCCTTGAACTCACAGCAATTGGCCTGTCTCTGCCTCCCAAGTGCTGGGATTAAAGGTGTGCACCACCACAGCCCAACTCTGGCTTTGACTCTTAATGATTATGGTACTTTAACAAATGCTTACAAATCTTTTTTAAAAAATGTTGGTTACTGTTACTACTGTTACTGTTAGTGTGTGGGGGCAAAGGTCAGAGGGCAACTTTGTGGAGTTGGCTTTCTCCTTCCACCCTTATGTACGTGCCAGAGACTGAACTCAGGTCCTCAGAAGTGACACATGCCATCTTGCCAGCCCAGTGTTTGCAAATCTTTAATTCATATTTTGTCCTCAAACTTTCCTAAATCCTCCATTCTGGAAGCCCTGTCAGACTGGTCTATTCGTCACCCGCTCCGATTTCACACCTCAGAAGCCGCATGCTCCTTTCCTCTCTTCCTACTGATTGATTAGCCAAGTCCCTCTTCAGGTCTGACTGCTGGTGCCTAAGATGGGCTGTCTAAGTGGCACAACTCAGGCTGCCCGGCCAGCCGAGGCTCTGCTCCCCCAACATTGTACACTGAGCTGATGACTGAAAATCAGCCTCAGTCTCAATGTATTCTCTCTCTCTCTCTCTCTCTCTCTCTCTCTCTCTCTCTCTCTCTCTCTCTCTCTCTCTCTCTCTGTGTGTGTGTTATTGTTTTTCTGAAACAGGATTTCTCTGTGTATCCCTGGCTATTCTGGACTTACTTTGTAGACCAGGCTGCCCTCAAATGTAAATTTATCTGTCTGCTTATGCCTCCCAAGTGCTGAAATTAAAGGTGTGCATCACCTTTGCCTGGCTGTTTTTGTTTGTTTGCTTTTGTTTTGTTTTGTTTTGAGACAGGGTTTCTCTGTGTAGCCTTGGCCGTCCTGGACTCACTTTGTAGACCAGGCTGGTCTCGAACTCACAGCGATCCACCTGCCTCTGCCTCCCTGAGTGCTGGAATTGAAGGTGTATCTAAGGGAAACTATTGTCTGATATCACATTCTAGGGAATAAGGGCAGGTAAGGACAGAGGACTAACCTAAACTACATTACATTACATTACACTTTACATACCAAGTGTTCCAGCAGCAAAGGGGATAAACCAAAATCTAGAGCTATAAGTACAGTGTTTTCAGAGTATCTAGCCATTTCCCAGAACTATACAGTTGTCCCTGAGACGTTAGGTGCTTTGGAGTGGTGAGCAGACACCCAGGAGAAACAATTCCGAGGGAAGACTTGTTCTGGGCTCCTGGCTTCTGAGGGTGTAGTCCATGGCAGAGAGAGGAGCGTGCAGGAAGCAGGCAGGCAAGACACAGTCAAGGGCATGTCCACTGGCTTGGTTCCTGCAGTTAGACCTCACCGTCCCTGCTCCACTCCGACCGACCCTGTACCACTCCACCCAGGGGATGACCCACTCACCCATCCATCTGTGGACACCCAGGGGTGTGCTTCATGAACTCTGTGTATCCTTCAAGCCGGTATATTTGGTGTCCGTGGGAGATTAACAAAGCCACAGCTCTCCCTCAGATATTAAAATCAGCATGCTTAAGTGTCGTGTATAAAGCACACACTATTTGTCTAAAACAGATGTACTTACTTCTGTATACTTTAAGTTGTCTCTAGATTATCACGCCTCATGCACTGTACAGAGGAGAACAGTGACGAGAGGTCAGTTCAGTACCAGCCACGCGGCTCTACCTACAGGTCCAAGGCCTTGAACACAGATGTAGGACCCATGGATAGAGAAGCTTGACTGTTGACATGTATTTACAAATGACTTCGAGCACAGCATCCCCATCTACCTTTGCGGATTTTAAACAATTTAACTTACATATAAACTGTTAGTGTAGTAAAGGCCACCAAGTAACTGGCAGAGATAAAAGCCAAGTCATATCACATTTAGGGGCAACAAGGCGGGGGTGGTGGTGAGGTGACGTACTTAACTATTAGAGTCCAATTCCTCCCAAGAGCAAATAAAAACTGTACAGGTGTGTGTGTGTGTGTGTGTGTGTGTGTGTGTGTGTGTGTGTAAGTATGATGGGCCCACTGCTGGAGTCTCCCAGACTTGAAGAGGAAGCCCCCTCTTCTTCCCAGCTGCCTCACTCAGGAAATTTCAGCCAGAAACCCATTTTCTATCGAAATGCTGATGACTCTACTTGTAGAAGAGTCTCCTTATAAAAGCCCTCTCTGCTGCTCGCTTTCTCAGCTTTAATAAATCCTGGATTAGCATGAAAACCACCCAGGCACTGACTCCCCACATTTCCCGACGAGCTGTCTGGAGTTGGCTTTTTCTTGTTGAGTAACTTCTCCAAGCTGGAAAACTGCCCAGTGCCTGGAACTCAGGACTACGCCCCAAACTCAGAGCAGGGCAGTGACACCCCATGCCAGGCCTGCAAACCCAGACTGGCCTTTCCTCCTTGTTTCTTTTCCCTTGTTTTTTTTTTTTTTTTTTTTGCTTTCTCATTCATTGCAATCCATGTTCTTGTTTTGCTGGGTGCTGAGGCTGGGACACTGCACACACTGAGTACCACGCCATCACCCATGTTGCTGTTCTTATGTATTGGACTTTGCATGCATTGGTGTTTTGCCTGCTTGTATGTCTGAGGGTGTCAGATCCCCGGGACTGGAGTTACAGGCAAGTTGTGAGCTGCCACATGGGTGCTGAGAATTGAACCCGGGTTCTCTGGAAGAGCAGCTAGTGCTCTTAGCTAGTGAGCCACCTCTCCTGGCAGCACCTCCTCCTCCTCCTCCTCCTCCTCCTCCTCCTCCTCCTCCTTTAAATAAAAATGAACTTGGAGTTGCTATCCAGCCCTTTGAGCTTACAGCACACAGAGCATGCCTCAGCTCTGCCCTCTTAAGGCGTCTACTACAGACAGGAGGCAGCCTCTTTTCTATCACCCCCCTCAGCACTCCACTGTCTTCAGATCCATCCCTCAGATTTCTAGGGCCTTGCAGTGCTACAGCTGTCCTCTCTGGAGGGCCTCACTAGTGTTCCCAGGGTTAACAGTTTAGCTGGCTGGCACCCCATGTCAGCTCACGCCCATTTTCACTGTTTCCAAAATGTCATTCTAGCTGCCACCTGCCTTTCCCCTTTTCCATCTGTTCTTCTTCCTCTCACTCTGAGCATCGAAAGAGCCAAGGGCCTCAGCCTTACTACATTTCCCATCAGCCTTTTAGCAGGTGGTCCATGCCTGTCTCAGGAAGTTGAGGCCAGCTTCAAGTGTATTTTTTTGTTTTTCTTAATTGTACTTTTCTTTTTTTCTTTTTTTTAAATTTTTTTTTTTTTTTTTAGAACTTGCCTCAGGTTTATTTGTAAAAACAGTATAGGACGCTGGTCATCTGTAAATAGTGTGTAGGTGGGTGTGTCACACCAGTCCATCTGTCTTCACATAGGCAGAAGCCTTTTCTATGGGGCCTTCACAGGGGCCTGGGCAGCTTTGGGAGCCTGAGCTGGGGCTGCAGCCTGGGCCTTAGCTGTGGCTTTTGCCTTGGTTTGAACCTTGGGCTGTGGTTGGTACAGCCTACGACCCTTGCTCATGTAGCTTCGAATCTTCTTCCCAAGCTTGGGATGAGCGATGAAAGCGAGCCGGCTGAGTTTGCGGCTGGGGCCCTTTGGCATCTTGGGCTTACCGGCCTTAGGCTTCACAAGGGCCTTAATGGCCTCTGCACGGGCACTCATTGCCTTTGCGTTGTTTGCCTGCATCTTCTTCAGGCCTTTCTTGTTGTGCTTCTTGGCAAAGCGCATGTTCCTCAGGAACTTGGGGTCAACGCCCTTAAGAGACTCGTATCTTTGTGACCGGGGTTTCTTGATGCCATTTCTGTGCCATTTGCGGGACTGGTTGTGTGTGGTGTGGTTCTTGGACTTGGCCATGTCTGCACGGTAACCGGCGGCTCCTGCAGCGCCTGGGACCAGAAGAAGAGCTAATTGTACTTTTCTTAATTTTATATATACTTCTTAGTCAGTGGTGACTACATCCACAACACTGTGTATCCATCAGCACCATGCATTTTCTTTTTTTAAATTTAATTTTATTAGTTTATTCTTATTACATTTAAATGGTTATCCCATCCCTTGTATCCTCCCATTGTTCCCTCCCTCCCATTTTCCTCTGTGACTGAGGGGGACTTCCTCCCCCTTTATATGCTCATAGTGTATCAAGTCTCTTCTTGGACCATGCATTTTCACAATGCCTCATGCTGTAAACTTTACGTTCATTAAGCAATAACTCCCCAGTGCCCCTCTCCTCAGCTCCTGGCAATCACACTTCTACTTTCTTTGAACTTGCTGGTTCTTGATAATTCATAGACATGGAATGATGTAGTTATTGTTCCTTTGTGACTGGTGCATCTTACTAACCACAATGCTTTCAAGTGTCATCACTACTGTAGTGTGTATTAGAATTTTATTCTGTTTTAAGGGTGAGTAATATTCCAGGGTGTGGGTATTTCCCTCTCTGCTTACCCATTCAGTGCACATGGATTTCTGTTTTTTGAAGAGTGAAGTTTGTATTTTGATAGTGAGGGGTGGTAAGGAATCAGCGGGATGGGCCTATTATGCAGAGAAAGAATGGCTTATATGTATAGAAAGAAGTGGAAAAAAAAAAAAAAAAAAAGGAGCACTGGCCTGCTAGACCAAGAGAAGAGAAAGTGCACCGGAAGGGATACCTGGAAGCTTTGGTAGCAGGCACCTTCGCTTGCTGTACCACCTCACTAGCCCAATTCCTAGTCTATCTTTCTTTGCTCTTAGACAAGTCCCTCTGAGAACCTCCTCCCCTCCCAGTCCCTATCCCATCTGGGTCACTGTCAAGTTCAATTCCTACCTCTGGGCTGGCCATTGTGGGTACCTCCCATCTGACACTTTGGACACCACTATCACTTCCTCTATGGTCTGTGCCTGGGTCAGGGACTACTGACCTTGGGAGTCATGTGTCACCTTATTCAAAGGACTTGGTATAAGTCCTAGTTAGCATTAACTGTCCACTTGACTGTAGTGGTTTGACTAAAAATGGCCCCTATAAGGGAGTGGCACTATTAGGAGGCGTGGCCTTGTTGGAGGAAGTGTGTCACTGTGGGGGCTGGCACTGAGGTCTCAGATGCTTAAGCCAGGCCCAGTGTAGCTCACTGTCTCTTCCTGCTGCCTGTGCATTCAGGTGTAGACCTCTCAGCTCCTCCAGCGCGATGTCTGCCTGCACTCCACCATATTTCCCACCATGACAGTAATGGACTGAACTGTAAGGCAGACCCACTTGGATGTTTTCTTTTATAACAGTTGCAATGGTCGAGCCAGGAGCCAAGTGTGGTGGCGTATACTTTAATACCATCAGAGACAGGTAGATCTCGAGTTTGAAGCCAGCCTGATCTATAAAGTGAGTTCCAGGACAGTCAGGGCAGTTATACAGAGAAACCCTGTCTCAAAAAACCCAAAACCCAAAAAACAAACAAAAAGTGTTGCCAAGATCATAGTGTCTAGCCACAGCAACAGAAACCCTAATATACTGACACAGTCCAGAATCACTTATAACATCAAAAAACATCTCAAGTGATTGTCTTTATCAGGTGGGACTGTGACTGTCTTGATTGTCTTAATTGATTTTTTTCTTTCCAAGGCAGGGTTCTTTGTGTAGCATTGGCTGTCCTGGACTCACTTTGTAGACCAGGCTGGCCTTGAACCCACAGAAATCCACCTGCCTCTGCCTCCCAAGTGCTGGGATTAAAGGCGTGCGCCACCACCGCCTGGCGAAATGCAAATATTTTCAAGAGTAACATGCTTAAAAAATAATTGAGCACTGTCTATGTTCTAGGAAAGGTGCCAGGAATTCATTCTTCCTCACTTGCCCTGAGGCAGGAGGTGGGGCAAGGTCTCCTCCTTCCCTGCCTCTTCCCAGGGAGCTTACAGCTCAGGGCAAGAGGGGGGCAGGGGGGCAGGGGGGCAGGGGGGCAGGGGGGCAGGGGGGCAGGGGGCAGGGGGGCAGGGCCCAGATCAAGAAGGTGAGCAGGGTGGGAGAGGGACACAAAGGAGGGATGCTGATCCATAGCAGAAAGACTCCCAGAAGGAAACAGTGATTAACCTGAGACCTACGAGAGTCACAAAGGTGAAAGCAGAGCAGAGCGCTGCAGCAAAGAGCTCAGCCTGCTCAAAGCACCCGAGGTGAAGGGAGCACGGCATATGCCAAGAGATGGGCGCAGAGGCCAGAGCAGGCAGTGCTTCCGCAGTGCTAAAGCTGCCAGGCAGCACCCGACCTGGGAGCTGCTGCAGGTTTTAGGCACACACTAGACCTAGCACACTTATATTCAGGCCTAGCTCTGCCTGGGAAAGATGTGGTGATGCCCATGTTTGGAGGCAGGAGGCTGGATCATAGACTATGGCAGGAATCTGGGCAGAAGGGTAGAGAATCCTGAAGTGTGTTTTAAGAAAGAAAGGATGTGTGTGTGTGTGTGTGTGTGTGTGTGTGTGTGTGTGTGTGTGTGT
>OU015747.1:48106586-48119631 GCA_907169655.1 Acomys percivali | reverse complement strand
TGTGTGTGTGTGTGTGTGTGTGTGTGTGTGTGTGTGTGTGTGTGTGTTTGTGTATGGACCTATATGGTGGTTCACAACCATCCTTAAGTCCAGTTCTAGAGGGTCCTGCACCTTCTCCTGATCTGTGTGAGCACCAGGCATGCATATAGTGTACATACACACATATAGGCAGAACACTCACACACATAAAATAATAGCAAAAAAAAAAAAAAAAGAAAGAAAGAAAGAAAGAAAGGAGGATTTGGAGGGCAAGAGGAAATTATTTGATGTATATAGTGATTATATGTATATAATTAATGTACATTATTTCACTTTCTTCTAATTTCTGTCCATTCATAGATGATTCTTTGTTGTTGTTGTTGTTGTTATTTTTTTTTTTTATTTTTTCAAGACAGGGTTTCTCTGTGTAGCCTTGGCTGTCCTAGACTCACTTTGTAGACCAGGCTGGCCTCGAACTCACAGCAATCTGCCTGCCTCTACCTCCAGAGTGCTGGGATTAAAGGCATGCACCACCACACCCGGCTCACAGATGATTCTTGTGAGGCTCAACAGCTTGCTCACATGTACACAGCTATGAGTAACCCTTAGAGCTTTGGGATATTAGAATACTATGTCATTGCCTGTTTGCAGTCTCTTAGCAGAATTGGCTTCCATGTAGAGAGATAAACTGTAGAGCAAATGAATTTAGCTGTGGGAGAAAATATCTAGGTTGACATTATAAGTGGCTTTCCTGGATAGCAGGATTGGAGGAGTGGCCTTCGGGAGTCCTGGAGGAACGGAAGGCAGGGTGTGAGGACACAGGGATGGCAGGCAGCTCTCCCTGTCAGAGCCTGTCAGGAGAGGGTAGAGGGACTTCAAGGCCAAACACTGACTGACTATTGGACAACATTTACTACAGTTTAATAAGGTATGGAGGAAGACGCAAGGTGAGGGGAGAGCCAAGCCACAGGACATACACTGCACCACTAAGGCCAGCCTCCTCCATAAACTGTGACTGGGGCAGCTGGCTCAGGCTCTCCAGGCTATGGGGTACGCTTACAGTTTCATGTCACTTAGCAACAGGGAGGCGATCTGAGCAATGAGTGGTTAGGCAATTTCATCACTGTGCAAACACAGAGTGTTCCGACTCTTATGTTGGCAGCCATGTCAGCAGGTGATACAGTCCCATGGGACCACCACTGTACATGCAGCGCGTCCTGGGATGAACTGTTCCTCTGCAGTGTGTGGCCATGTAGTCAACCAAGAGATCACTGCTATTTACTGTTTACATCTTCCCTGTGGAAAGACCACAATTTACATTCACTGCCCCCCAAATTACTGCCTTGCCTTCGAGGAGGGGCCTTTGGAATCTGACGACTGGTGGGGTTGTGACCTGCAGCAGCAGCAGCAGCAGCAGCAGCAGCAGCAGCAGCAGCAGCAGCTGTTAAAGATCTTCCACAACAGACTATAGGTGGAATGGCTAACTAGGCTCTGCCCCAGTGCTCTGTCACCCCCTCAAAACTGTCAGGGAAAACAAAGACAGAAAGAAGTAGGATTAGTGCTCAAGATTTTGCACATAAGGAGATTTGGCCTTAGTTTTAGGCCTAAAGATAAATTTCATCTCATCCATTTCTCAACCTGGCCCCACATCTAAAGTCCTCTGGCATCACTCCCAGGGCACCTTGGACCAGGCGCTGGGATGTGGGGGAAAGTGTTTTAAAGGGACAAACAATAGGATATATAGCTCCAATTAGGGAGTGTTGGTTTCCAAGAAGAAAAAGGGTTAGTTTAGTAATTAATATGCAAGGATTTTCTGGTAGCACAATTCAAGTCTAAACATTGGACAGGAAGTTAGAGAGAGCAACTCAGTGGATGCAAATTCCAGAAGGTACTTACTGTGGAAATTTATGTACATATGAGAGCAAGTCCCAGAGCAGCACTTTGAGTGCTTGCCTGGCCTCTCTGCACTTGCCCAGCCGAGGACAGGGAGACTGCTCAGAGGTAGAGCTTCCTTCTTTCCTTTCCCCCAAGGATGGACACCATCGACTTTTCCCTTTTCTCTGAACATGTTGATTTGGTTTTCTCTCTGTCAGTCTATGGAGTCAGGTGGTAGTATGTGTCCAGTCCCAACACAAAAGGAGCTGAGACAGAAGGCCCGTTTGACACAAGTCTGGGACATACAGAAAAACATGACTCAGACAGAATAAATATAGTAAATTAGTGAGTGCTACTCAGTTACCAAGGAAAAAGTTTTTAAAGTCAGTTTCCTCTTGCTGCTCCTGAGGTTTGGTCAGCACCTCTCTGTGCTGTTGACAGGATGGCATGTAACTTGGCCAAAAGCTGTAATCTGCAGGAGCAAAGATCAACTGTACTTGGTTTTAGAGACTTTTATTTAATGCAATGTAATATATAGTAATAAGGTTTTTTTTTCTCCCCAGCCATCCTCCTCTTTCTCCTCCTCCTCCTCCTCACCACCATTGCAATCAGTACCAGTAAAAGAAAGAAAGCCAGCCACACTGAGGTATAACCTGAGCCACTGTGCTGTATCAAGGACACTGAGTTTCCTGTTGACTAGCCTCCATTTTTCTTCATACACACTTACCTCTCCCCTACCTCACAAATAAGAAACTGAACCATGCCGGGCAGTGGTGGCGCCCACCTTTAATCCCAGCACTCGGGAGGCAGAGGCAGGCGGATCTCTATGAGTTTGAGGCCAGCCTGGTCTACAAAATGAGTCTAGGACAGCCAAGGCTACACAGAGAACCCTTGTCTTAAGAAACAAAAATAAAAAAATTTTAAAAAGTTGTATTCAGTTCACTTTCAAAGTAGCTCTGGAGCTCAGGGAGTAAGGCACCACTAAACCAGCAGCACCCACTTGGCCCCACCGATCTTAAGTGCTCCTAAAGTATTCACTGCATAGACTAAGAAAATAGTGTGAAAGGAGCTGGAAAGATTGGCCAGTGGGTAAAGTGCTTGCTGTGTAGGCACATGCACTGAACAGGGGTTCAGATCCCAACACCTATGTAAATGCTGGGCATGACAGAGCATGCCCAGAACCTCACTGATGGGGTGGCAGTGGAGACAGGCAGACCTCAAGGGCTTGTTGGCCAGCCAATGTACTTGAAACTGTGAGTTCAGGTTCAATAAGAGACCGTGTATAAAAAAACAAAAAACAAAAAACAGAAAATCAAGAGCAGAGGAAGACAGCTAGCGTCAGCCTTGGCCTCCATTGTGGACATGCATAGGTGACCCACCTGTACACACACAATATACAAATACATGCACACACAACACACGTGTACATACATACATACATTTCACACAATTAAGAAATTTATACAGTAAACTTTACCTACCAAGAAAGTGGGTCAGAGGGGAGAAAATCCTATTGAGACTTTAGGGGTGAGAAGCCTGGAAGAATGAGGAAATAGAAGGATCCAGTGGGTCCTGGAAAAATACAGGCGGGTCTGGGCCCTCTAGTCCTCCTCAAACTATGGCACCAGCCAAGGAAAATATAGCAGTAAACTTCGAACCCCTACCCAGTCTAGCCGATGGACAGGACATTCTCCACCGTTAAGTGGAGAAGGGGATCTGACTTTCACACAAACTCTGGTGCCCCATATCAGACCATGTCCCTTGGACGGGGAGGCCTGGTGGCACTTAGAGGAAAGATAATAAGTCACCAAGAAGAGACTTGATACCCTAGGAGCATATACAGGGGGAGGAGGTCCCCCTCAGTCACAGACATAGGGGAAGGGAGTAGAGGGGGAAACGGGAGGGAGGAAAGAAAGGGAGGATACAAGGGATGGGCTAACAATTGAGATAATAATAAAAAATAAAAAAAGAATTTTACTTCCCACTAACTAAATTGTATATTCCAGTAAAGTATACAATAAGATGTGTCTCTTAAAAGAATAAACAGGCTACCAAGATGAGACTTGATAGCTTATGACCATACAGTGGGGGAGGAGGAATAGGGTGAAAGCAGGAGGGAGGGAGGAATGGGAGGATACAAGTGAGGGCATAACAATTGAGTTGTAATCTGAATAAATTAATAAAATAAAATAAATGTGTCTCTTAAAAAAAAAAAGAAATTTATACAGATATGGTCCATTAAATTAAATATTTACTCACAGACACACACCCCCCACAGAAAAGTGATCATACACACACACACACACACACATACACACAGAGAGGGGGGGGGGAGGGAGGCACAGAATTGGAACCAGACTGCGGGTACTTCACTGTACCATTCCCTGTAGTGATTTTAATTACTCAATTTCTCTATATCTTGGTTTCCTAGCTGTAAAGTGGGGATAAAGACTATACTTACCTCAAAGAGTTGTAATAATTAAAGAGTTAATATGTGTAACATCCATCACATGGTAAGCACTATATTAAGTATTGTTTTTTAGCTTACTTAAATTGTGATTAATTTCTTTGGCATGCTCATTATATATTCTCTATGACATTGATATTTGGTGATGTGTGTTACTAACTCAGACCTCTGTCTGTTTTCAACAAACAGAGAGAGGGTGTGTGCGTGGCCTTTGGCGGGTGGCTAAACTCTTAGTTGTTTGCCAGGCTGAAACAAAGAACAAAAATTTCCCAAGGATATACTATAACCCCATCAACTGGTCCTGGGTGAATTACGGAAAGCCTAATTCCCTCCTAAACCACAGGTTTACTATCACCATTTGATGCGTGACGTCCACAGCCGTGGAAACATCCTTGACCTTTGCTGAAGTCTGCCCCTTGCTCAGAAGTTGCTATGTGCTGGGTAACCCTGAGAGCAGTAAAGCTTGCTTCTCTTCCTCACGTAGAGCTGGGAGGAGCAGAGGGAAATGAGAACCAGCTGGCGGGAGAGAGTCGAGTGCTTGTGAACCAGTTACCCACAGGCAGAGCTGAAGCACACTGAATTTGAGGGAACCGCTCTTAGCACTCAGAGTATTTGAGCAAGGGGAAATCCAGCCTTAAAACTCTCTGATGCAGGAAAGATGAGGAAACACACGTTTTCTGTTGTCTTGCAGACTACAGAACTGAATGGCTGAGATACATTTTTATTTTACAATAAACATATAGAGTTGGTAAGGTCTAATTTAAGAACTGACAGAAAGACGGAGTGGTGGTGGAACAGGCCTTTAATCCCAGCACTTGGGAGGCAGATGGCGAGGCCAGCCTGGTCTATAGAGTTCTAGGACAGCCAGGGCTGTTGCACGCGCACACACACATACACACACACACACACACAACACACACACACTGTCTCGAAAAACAAACAAACAACCAAACAAAAAATTGACAGAAGTAAATTGAAAAAACAAAAACAAAACTCTGTGGAAGGTGAGGTTCCTCCATTTAGGAGGAAGACCAGGATATCCCTGAAAATCAAATCAAATCAATAGTAATGAAGTTTCCTTCCAGTCAATGAAAAGGGAATGTGGAAGGGAAACTCCAAATCTCTTGTTTACCCAGCTGTCTGTACAAAGTGAATTATTCATGATTCAGTGTGAATAATAAACCTATGCAAATATTTGCTGTATTCTCAATTTTGAGGGAGCAGCAGGAAGTGACGTCACTGTAAAATGATTTAGTTAACTCTTGCTCTTTGAAATAAACTGAGAAAATAGATGCTGATGGTTATTTATATATGTCCCTCCTCTTACAGAAAAAAAGAATCTTTTTCCTTAGAGGCTTTTGTCCTATTGGAAACAGCAATTTAAAGCTTCTGTCACTAATATGGCCTCTACATGACTTCCTTAGAAACTAATTATGAAAGAGTTTTGCTTTTTCTTAACTGTAAGGGGTTTAAAAAAAAAAACCCTCCGCAGAAGTTCTGTGAGGGGAAACCTTAACGGACAAGTTTCCAAGTACTTGCTGCTTACTGTACATTCTCATCTGTAAGTGTCGGTTGCGGGGTTTGATAAAGGGACCGTGACAATAATAGTGATACCCGGCAGCCGCTCACTCTTCATCTTTTCACCACAGACCTGGCGGAACAGTTTCCATCAGAACTGCTAGACTAACAATTTAGAGCAGTGGCTCTCACCCTTCCTAGCGCTGTGGCTCTTTAATACAGCTCCTCATGCTGCGGGGACCCCGCCATAACACTGTTTCATCACTGCTTTATACCTGTGATTTTGCTCTTTCTGTGAACTGGGTGTAAATAGCTGAGGAGCAAGCTCTGGGAAAGGGTGGTTGGACCCCCCCCTGCTGATTTGGAGCTGGAAGTGTGTCAGCGTTTGTGCAGTCTGTCCACGCAGGCAACTGCTGGATATTGAAAGGGTGTTAGCATATTGCTGCTCCAGTAACTTTTCACATTGTGCCATTATCATAGGCTGCCCAAGCACTTCGTCCCTATTTTTTAAAAATATATTTTATCTTACATTTGAGACAAAGCTTCATTGTCTATGGCAGGCTGGCCTTGAACTTATGATTCCCCTATCTCAGCCTCTGAAGTGCTGGGGTTACAGATGTGAGCCTCAAAGCCCCAGGTTACCCCAACCTCTAAAGTGTGGTGGTGAGCTAAAGTATATGATGGCTGTTTTATATGCTATACTTATGATGATGTTGAGTAATAAAAGCAGTTGCACTGTAAGTCTCACCTGAAGCCGAGTTGACTCTGACTGCAGGCTTGTTTCAGTTAGACAGATTGTGTTTAAGCCTGGACAGTGGCGCACACCTGTATTCCCAGCACTCGGGAGGCAGAGGCAGCCAGATCTCTGTGAGTTGGTCTACAGCTTGGTCTACAAAGTCCAGTACAGCCAAGGCTGCACAAGAAACCCTGTCTTGAAAAACTAAAAAACAAAACAAAACAAAACAAAACAAAACCCAGATTACATTCAGAGAATCTCACTTTGGCTTAGCAGTAGTCAGTCCCAGAGTCTCTGAAGGAAGGAGGAGCAGAGAACTGGTTTCAGCCTCCCCGAGTCTTGCAGCTCAGGCTCTGTCTAGAATACCCAGGCTCTACCCAGAAGTCCACTAGCCCTCCTCTAAGCCATCGTAGAGCCCAGGTAGAGAGATCCAAGCTACTGGGCCAGATTTAGAGTGGACAGTCTCTCTCACAGGCAGGACTCATGCTTGTAACACCTGGTTGTGTAGAAATCAGGCTCACCTCACATTTTGTAGCTAAGTCCAGAAATAATAGGAGATCCAAGAGTTAAGATAAACTCTGGAGGCTGAAAAGATGGATCAGTAGGTTAGAGTGCCCGCTGGGCAAGCACAGGGACCAGAGCTTGAATCTCTAGAACCAAGGTAAAGGCCTGGTATGGCCACAAGGCAAAACTGAACTTCAGGTACAGTGAGAGACTGTCCCCAGGGAATAATGTGCAGCCTGGCAGAGCAAGACTACACAGACACACAGATATCTCACACACACACACACCCCACAGACTAAGATTTATACTTTCAGCAAAGCTTTATTACTTTTTTCATGCTGAGGCAGACCATCCTCACAATCCACCCAAAAGCCCAGGAACCCGTGGCTTGCCTGGTGTCACCCACACAAGCGCTGGCACTGCACTAAGTGTGGCTTTTCCTTCTGTAACTATAGTTTCTGGAGATGTGTACTGTGAAAACAGACCATACAGAGGAACATGAGAGGAAATGTACCATTCATCAGACATTGAGCATTAATGTGTTGAAGATGAGCTACATTTCCAGGAAAGAGAATTATTCTATTTCTTCTCTCAGAATTGAAATGCTACCAAATGCATTCTAAGTAGCTTTTCTTATTCAGAAATGATATTAACAATGTATCTCAAAGTTAATTGGCAACACAAATACATAGCAAACTTTGGTCTTGAAAGATTAAAGGACCTGAACTGCTTGGAAAACTCAGAGCTATATTTAATAAACCTTATCTTGAGTGAACATTTGTTCCACAGCTTCCATTTAACCATGCTCTTTCTTTGAAAGGTCCATCTTTACAAGAAAAAGTTTTGAGACAAGGTGGCACTATGTGCCCCTGGCTGATCTGAATGCATAGTGCAACTAATTCCTTTAGTAGGCTGCTCTGTAGGGAAAGTCTGTTGGCCATCACTGTGAATTAACATAGTCCAAGAGGAAGGCTCTTTGAAGACAACAGTACAAGTGATCCATTTTTGTTGAGAGATGTGACCAGGGGACTTAACCACATTCCTTGTGGTTTCAGAATGACATGACACCATAGATAGGCAGAGATACTTGTCATTCCTAGTAATGACTGGCCACATCAGCTCTTTAACATAAAGAGGTGGCTCTAGATGCTATAATTTCTCAGAAGCAGCATGGCTGGGTGCAGTGTCAAAGGCAAGTTAAGTGCGACTCTGCCCACTGACGGGCAGCTCTGGAAAGAAGCAGCTAGCTGCCTGAGGCACACTTGAAGGTTGTAAACAAGTCTTCTGGAATTATCCTAAGGTCCCCTCACTACAGTGAATGTAAACATGTTTTTGTTTTGGTCCCAAATGTGGGCTGTGTGAGAGAGAACAGGTGATATTTATCTACTAGGAGATGAACCACCTCGTGTGGGGCTTGCTTTTTGCCAGCTGAAACACATCCTAGTAAGACTCTGAGAATATATATATATATATATATATATATATATATATATATATATATATATATATATATATATATATTATTTTATTTTATTTTCCCCAAAACAGGAGGCTGGGGCTTTTTGGGTCTTGGTGTTGTTTGGCTGTTCATAGCTCTACTTCTCAAGACGCTCCTAGATAGAGCCATGCCAGAGAACGCTTTGGGGCTCTGGGTTCTGGCTGCTGTTCCAGGTTCCAGCAGCAACTTTGGTAGAATTGCTGGTCTGCTGAAATCCTGCCAACTATGCCAGGGGAATTGCTCCCAGGAACCGAGTCCAAAAAGGTCTACTTCTCCTGTTCCCCTAAACCTCCTTTCTCTCATATCTAGGGTAGGTGGGTTGGAAGGGAGGTATGAACATTAAAGAACCTCAAATAAAGTAGGTTTGGAAAAGGTCGAAGCCTACACCCCACCTCAAACATATGGTGCCAAACTGCAATGAGGTCTATGATGGAGGCTGAACATCTTGATTAGAGCTTGTTCAGTTTCAGTTAGGGCTTTGACGTTTACTGGCTGTGCCACATTGGCCACGTATTTCTCTGTCTTAGCTATCTCAGTTGGTTTCTATGAGAATTGACTGAATAAGCATGCGGACCAATGCTGTGACTAACCCTGCTCACAAGGCTGTCCCCAATCAATCAGCCTGACAAAGCGGCTGGATGAGCATGTGAGCTCAGTGAAAGTAGCCTCGCTTGCTAAGGGACATGAGGGCATTTTGAATGTGGGAGAAATGCTCTGTGTCATTATGTTTATGTTAGCACAAATAAATAAAAATCCTCAAGCAATTCCTTCCCTGATCACGAGTCCGGAGTCCAGGCCCTCAGCACTCCACACTCGCACCAACACTGTTAATCTCTGGTTGTTTTCTGTCTCTCAGTGCTTTCCATTCTAATTCCTCCTCCCATGTTCCTACTCACCCACACATTTGCAGCCACTTCAGTAATCATGCCTGGATCAGTGCATGATGCTATGTGTTTAAAGAGAGTTGAGTATGCGTAAGCAAGCACGTTTGCTCATCTGTGCCTAAAATAGCTCTGAAAAGCTATATGAGAAAGTGGTTATGCTAGTTACCTTAGGGGAAGGGAACTAGGTGCTTAGAGGTCAGGAGAGCAATGCCTTTATATATATCTTTCTGTTCCTTTTGAATTTTAAGTCATGTGACTCTATTACCTAATCACAAACAAACAAATAGAATGTAGGAACTAGTAAGAGCTCTGCCAAGTTCATCAACTTATTAAACAAATATTTACTGTGCATCTTCTACTTGCCAGACATTATCAGAGTGACTGTGTTTCACCAACAGTGTGCCAGAGGCGCTACTGGTTGTTGCATTACACCTACTCATAGGTGATTCAAAGAGTTGGTTAATCATAACCAAGGCTGTCGTTTGATTAGGAAGAAAACTAAGTCTGGGTTAATAATACTACAAAAGATGTACCGTAATTTACTGAAAAATTAGAAAAAGAGCCCAGAAGAAGCCAGAGTGTCAGACAGTACACTGTACCTAACATTTACTGGGCAGTGGCATTTTGCACGCCAGCCAGCCTTCTGCTTTGCCTATGGTGACTGAGATCTCATAGCAACTGTGAGAAAGATTCCTCCCGTCCTCATCTTACAGACAGGGAAATAGAAATACAGAGAGAGCACACAGATCATATCCCCAATAATTTGGACCCCTCGAACCTTGATTTTAAACTTTCCTGTCCTTTGTGGGAAAAGATTATGAAGTAGTCCTTTATTCCTAACAATCTCTGCTGAAATCCTGCCATTAATGCAAAGGGTCACAGAACTTCACAGCTGGAAGAGATTCCAGTTGTTCACAAGCTGATCTGCTAGCCTGCTTCTAGGTTGCTTAGCAACCTCTGAAGTCATCACCAGCCACAGCTGGCAGCCAGGAGCCCAGGATAAAAAGGACAAACGTGTACTCCTCTCTTACCTCTCTCTAAGGGGTGCCCCCCTTTCCCCCTGCCCCCCATGTCCCACTCAGGCCCTAACACCTCTCCCCTTCCTTTCCCCTAAATAAATCTCCCCATATCATATCGGTGGCCTGGCATCTCACTCTTGATGGTAACACCAATACTGAGCTGCTTCTATTCTCATGCAAAGAAACAACTTCCTATATAGTGGTTGAGTGCTTGTAATGGTCAGAGCACACAGTCAGATGCTACAACTCCAACTGCTGAGAAATCAGGGGCATGCTGCATGGCCTGTGTGCCACACATTCTGCTCAGGCAGAGGTGAGGCGAGGCCTGCTCTGGGTCTGCTCTTTGGAAGACAATGCTTCTCTGCACTTCCTAACAGTTCTTTAAATGTTGGAAGGTGGAATAAGGCTCTCCTCAAACTTTCCTCTTTATGTATTCAGTCTGTTTTCATGTCATGGTCCCTAGGTAACATTCATTTAGTTACAAGTTTATATTTAAGATGCAAAAGTGTGGGGGCAGCTCAGCCAGTATAATCTGATGCCTCCCTTCCATGAACTGTCCTGAAAGAAAGTTTCTGTGCTGAGGAGAGGGGCAGGGAAATGCTGACAACAGAGGCAACTCAAAGCAGGCAGGGTCAAGGATCAGCTGCAGGCTTGGAAAAGATGATACAATAGGGGGAAGGAAAAGGGGAGGAGGAGAAGGAGGAGGAGGAGGGGGAGGAGGAGGAGGGGGAGGAGGAGGAGGGGGAGGAGGGGGAGGAGGGGAAGGAGGAGGAGATCTGCAGCTTCTGAAGACCAGAGAAGACACGCTAAGAGTTTAAAGGAGCAATCTGAGGGCTTGGGAAGATGGCTCAGAGACAATGAGCCTGCTGTACAAGCATGAGGATCTGAGTTTGGATTTCCAGCACCCATGTAAAAAGCCAAGTGTGGGGTTCTCTCCTGTAATCCCAGAATGGGAGAGAGGTGGGTCAGGCAGATTCCTGAAGCACGTTGGCAAGCCAGCTTAACTGAATTAGACCAAGCAAACTGAGGGTCAGAGAGGTAAAATAACTTGTTTAGAAAGTAGCAGTCAGGTTTGAATTTAGTATCCTGGGCACCTGCCATGCCACCCCACCCCCACCCGTGTGTGTTTGAAATGGAATCCTGCTGTATAGCTCAGACTGGCCCTAAAGCCATCCAGTCCTCCAGTCCTCCAGCATCAGACTCCTGAGTGCGAGATTCTAGGTGTGTACCATCAGGCCCAGGCAGCCCAAGCTTTTCCTTGACTGCCTTGCTAAAAGGAAGATGGGACGTTAGTAATTATCCTAATGGAAGTAGGCTTCTACGGCTTTTGGAAATGTTGAAGAACCAGACAAAAACCTTTCAAAGACATTTTTACACTCGATTTCTGCCCTGAGGTATCTGAGGCCCCCGAAGAATACTTCTGTGCTCCAGTGCCTTCCAGATGTTTCTGGCTGTCATTCAGCTTGTGGGAGAGGGGCTTTTGTATAGTTGACACCAGGGGCCAGTAAGATCCGTCTAGAACACTGAGTAAGCAGTAAGTCTTCACCGAATGTTCAACGATATCATGGAATTGTAACAGAAAAGTCCTGACCTTTTTTTTCCCCCCTGTTATCTTGGCTGTCCTGGACTTGCTTTGTAGACCAGGCTGGCCTCGAACTCACAGCAATCTGCCTGTCTCTGCCTCCCAAGTGCATGCGCCACCACGCCCGGCCGGCTAAAGTCCTGACTCTTTTCAGAACTGCTGCTAAGATTTCCCAGCATTACCTTTTGAGAAGGTCTTCCGTATAATTCCCAGCTGGGTATCAGGGCAGGTTCCCTGGCTTTGCACACAGTGAGCCAAGGGCATCTGTAAGCCACTGTCTCCTAAAGAAGGACTCTCAGGTGGCACAGGCTTTAATCCCAGCACTCCAGAGGCAGAGGCAGGTGGATTTCTGAGTCCTAAACCAGCCTGGTCTACACAGTGGATTATCAGTACCTCTGAGCCTCCTGCAGGGTAAGACTGCCTGGGGAGATGCTGTCCACCAGGAGGGAATTGTATGAGCAGGCTGGTTCTCTAGCTCCTTCCCAAGCCTCACCATTTCTAAACAGGAACTTAACGTCATTATTGTATAACCAAGAAAAAAAAAATAAAAGTTTTTAACAAACAGAAAACCAACACCCTCAGTGATGCCCCTATTTCTATGGATACTGAAAACTGCATATTTTGTCTCAGCAAGGACCACAATACATTAATCACAGTTAAACTACTATCACAGAAACAAACTAATACTTTCCAAAGAGTATACACTGAGATATTCTCTCACTTATGTAGAGTCTAGATTATTCCTTGGGGCTTCCTTTTAAGTAACATTCATTCTAACAGCATTGTTTTTACTATAAGAATCTGTGGAAGCCAGTGGTGGCGGTGGTGCAGGCCTTTAATCCCAGCACTTGGGGGTGGGGCAGAGACAGGCAGATCTCTGTGAGTTTGAGGCCAGCCTGGTCTACAGAGTGACGCCAGGACAGGAGGGAGGAGGAGGAGGAGGAGGAGGAGGAGGAGGAGGAGGAGGAGGAGGAGGAGGAGGA
>OU015747.1:48077749-48106576 GCA_907169655.1 Acomys percivali | reverse complement strand
AAGAAGAAGAAGAAGAAGAAGAAGAAGAAGAAGAAGAAGAAGAAGAAAAGAATCTGTGGAAGTCACTAAAGATCTCATTCAGTCGTGAAACCATAAATCAATAATTCTGAGTTATACTCAAAACGAGCTCCAAAGTTACTAGAATTTTTAAAACCACAGAACTTTGAACTTATCTCACCCCAGCTTTGACACTGATAACCATTTCCAGCCTCTTCCTGGCAGATGTGAGCTGGAGAGTGAAAGAACCTGGACCCCACAGGACTTGCAGGAGGGGAAACAAGGTGTGGTTTCGGGCCGGCTTCAAAGGCTGGGGGCAACCCTGAGCCCAGCCCATTTCTTCTCAGCTAGACTAATTTCTGTAAAAAGAGACAAACCACTCAGCCGAAGTCAAACTTCCCCATAATTGGACAATGCCACAGTTTCCAAGTATCATCTTCTAATCTCTGTAAGTGCTGAGGAAGCCGGTCTAGCACCGCGCAGGCGCCCTGCCTTGGTGCTGGGTTTCCTTTTATGTTGTCTCCCTTCACCAGCTCCCCCCCCCCCACTCCTTTGCTTCTCCCTTTCTCCAAGTGTTGATGTAGTTGTATTTATTAACTTTTTGACAGCTAAGGGCAGAAGTGAAAAACTAAGGATTTCTTTGCTTTAAATAAATGCAATTGCATGTCCTCTGTCCTTGGTAACTAATAGTCGCACATATGAGCTAGCTGTGTAAACCCAGCTATTTCACATGTCCATGTTTCTCAGATCTTGGTAGCAGGTCTCCTCCCCTGCATGCCTACCAAGGGCACGCGTCCAGAAAATTCTCTCCTACCTCACGAATTCACTGCATCAAAACCACACTGTATGCAATGGCTGTGATAAAGCTGTTGAGTTGAGGAAGGGGGGTATTAAAAGATAAAGTCAGATTACTACAGACTGTTTCTAGATAAATTTAGGTTCTAAACTTTAAGCATCATTGCCAACTTTAGGCTAAGTCTCTGATAAATGTAAATACAGATAGATATTGAGAACTAAATTCCCATTTTAAACAAAATGGTTCCTTCTGAAATCCAGACTAATTACTCTGTATAGCTCATTTGCTGTAAATCAAAGACTCCTAGAGATGAGGTGAAGTTCTCGTGTATTCACAGCTTGGGGTGACTCCCCACCTTATAGAGAGCCCATCACAAAGTCCTGACAGCCTGTGGACTTCCTTCCTCTGAGCCAAACCAACCTCTTGCCGCTTTCACCAGTTTGGTCTCAGATCTGCCCTCTGGAGAGACACAAAATAACCCTAATCCGTCTACTAGACAGCAAATCTCTTTGTGTGACTCTCTAAAAAAATGATGGTGACTCAGGCTATACTTCTATCAGGGATATAATAAACCCAATTACCTTCCCCTCTTGCTCCTTTTAGTGGCAGGGCAGGCTTATCTGAATGCACTGTAATATGCAGGCAGGGAGCCCCTCCCCACACAGTGCCTGGTGCTTTAGCCCGGCTCAAGGTTTCAGTTGATACTCAGGTCTAGGTCCTCAGAAACAGATGAGAGTCCAGCAAAGAGCAGCTCTGGACAGGTGGGCTGCCTTGGCTTTCCTGTGATGGAACATACAGACTTCTGTGGACTAAGGTCCACCTGGCCCAGAAATTCTCTTTTGTCAAGGGCCACAGGGTCTCAACTTCGGTGATAGAATCGTGAGACTTTCCCACAGGACTCACCCTCACAGTCCCGGTTAGCTCTAGTTAAGCCATACTGGATGATGAGCACTCTGGGTGCTGGGAGCCTCACTACACCTTACATTGGAGAAACACTAAGTGAAAAAACTATGAAATACAATGAGTAAAAAAATATCTTGCAGTCCTGGTGAACAGCTCAGTGGATAATGGCACTTGCTGGCAAGCCTGATGACCTAAGTTCAATCCCCAGAACTCACATGAGGGAAGGAGAGACCCAACTCTCACAAGCTGTCCTCTGATGACCAGCATACTCCATGGCATGGGAAACAAACCCACACACAAACCACACACATTTAATACTTAACTCATCTATCCCGTCCTTTTAAGTTTAATTATTAAATACCATGTTATATAAACCAGCAAACAGTTCTTTAAGTAATTTTTTATTCATATCACATCATCATTACGCCTATCAAAATTCTTCCAGAATAGAGAGGGGACAAATGGCATCACCTGAAAGTTACAGACTGATAAACTAAAGTCATTTTTGGAAATAATTCAACATAGGCCTTACAAGGGAACCAGGCTCTTGAACTGCCTGTCAGCTATTTGGGATTGGCCAACAAAACAGGGCCTGGGGCCAGAGCTGAGAAATTTTATGGGGAAGGCATCTTCGTTGCACGTGCTGCTGATCAACTCGTGACTCAAGTTAACATATAAATCACACCTGGCTAAGCACCTTCACACATATCCTATGCTTCTCTGTGTGAGGTGTAATAAAGCTATAGGATTCTGACACACAGGTTCTAACAAGTCAAAATGTTTCGTAGTAGTGGAGATATCAGGAGAATTTAGTGATGTAAAGAAACCCATTTCTTTAAGAACAAGAGCTTATTTCTTTTCAAAACAACTGCTGTGGTTCTTTTGCAAACGCAAAGCGTGTCTCTGTGCCAACTCAGCCGTGAGGTAATGCCATCCAAGGCAGCCCTGGTGATCTTGTTCCCTTCCAGAACTGTGAACCATGTCCTGCTGAACAGCTCAGCTGCTTAATCAGCTGAGTAAAGAGTTGAGCAAAAGCTTTAGGAAAAGGTTTTGGATAAGAACTTACTTTCCTGTTACAACAGTTCATACATGTTTTGCAAAGGCACCTAGGTTTCACTTTCTGTTAGGGATGAAGATTGTCACTGGCTGGCTGATCTTCCTCTTCTTCCTGGAGCTTTCAAAACTTGATTCAATGTGCACAAAATTCATTCTTTGAATCTGTGAGAACCACAGAGAGAGGTACAGTTCAGCAGAGATGTGACATCTACATAAGACGCGTATAAGACAGGAAGACCAAGCATGCATAACCGATCCAAACCTGCGCCCCTATGGGCTCTTTGGCCCAGCACACAACCCTGCTGCCAGGATCAGAGTCTGGGCACTCCAAGTTTCAGGAGCTCAAGTCCCCTGGAGGCAGCCAGTTTCTGGGACAGTTTCTTGGCTCTCTCTAGTGAATTCAGCACATCCAACTCTTGAGGGAAGGGTTGTTGATCAAGGTGTGGGGCCAACAAAGAGCAAGTCAGGGTCAGGAGAGATCTAGGGCACTGATTACTTTAGAGGCAGGCATAATGTAAGTCCCTATTTCAGCCAGTAGAGACATACAGCCTTGTCTTCTCCACAACGGTTTAGACAACAACTTAAAAAGGACAATGACTCCTTGTGCTGAAGAAAAGTATATATTATTGATTACAGGGAAGTTGATTAGTGAGTTATCACTAATCATCACCCAACTAGGCTTAACTTTGGTGAAGACCTTGGGATTTGTTTTTGCTCAACTGAATGACTCACTGGAAGTATATATGATCTGTCAGACAACCCCTGATGCCTGGAGTTCCAAGAAAAGCATAAAAGACGTTTGTACATTCAGCTGCTAGAAAGGAGTGCTGTTTTTCCCACACCTTCTGGTCCACTGGAAGGGAGATGGAGTGCAGTGTCTTTTAATATAGCAGATGAACATTCTTATTGATATGGCTTAACTACAAAATAGTGAGCCTGTCAAGCAAAGCCTTTAAGCACCACTTAGAAACAGAAACTGGGTCTGAAAATGGACAATTTGGGCATTCATTTCATTCATTTATCCTTGAGTTTCAGAAGAGGGTTGAATTTCTGATCTCAGAAGCCACAAACTCCCTTTAACCTTAACTAAAACACTGACTAATAAAATAGTCAAAGTTTGAGAAAATTAGAACTGCTTATCAAATAACTGGTTTTATATGTGCAGAAGGTTCAGATGGCTTGCTCTACAGGAAAAATAAGTAGCAACATCAAGCATGAAGCACAAAGCCAGCTTTTAAATCTATGAGATGAATTTGTTCTAGTTTGGTTGTAAGAAAAAGTCATTTGAAGAAGTTCACTTTGTCGGGAAGTGTTGCTGGAGCTAACCCACTTCTAAAAGGACACACCCTGGGTGAGCACCTCTACGGCAACTGCCCCTGAGGCTTTAACTAAGTTTTAGTCCCCTTTTCGTCTATTGTCAAGTAATTAGAGTTTTATTTTAAACTGCAGGACAACAATTTCATTTCATTGCGCTAATAGAAATACCTTCAATATGTATAGTATGGCTTATAGAAAACTGGTATGCTCAAAGGCAAGCATGTTATCAGTCACGGACACTTCCACATAGATAAATGATCTATATGAGTTGTATAAGCTAACACACTAATCTACACAAGGTATATTCCAGCTGGTTTCATTTCTACCTTTGATGCCAAAAGTCAGCTGGCCAAGCAATTAGATATCATCTGTAAATACATCAGATATCAATCAAAAGATTTCTAATGCATATATGTATATGTAATAAAAAAGATTCATTTTTATGTGTATGAGTATTTGCATGTATTAGTGTACATCACATGTGTGCCTGGTGCCTAAGGAGACTGAAGGGCTCCTACACCCTGAACCTGGAGTATCACACAGCTATGAGCCACATATGGGAGCTGGGAACCAAACTCCGTTCTTGGCCAGCGCAGCTAGTGCTTTTGTCCAGAGACAGCTCTCTGGAGAGCCCTTATATGTGATTTTTATGTGCACTGGTGTTTTGTCTGCATGTATGTCAGTGTTAGGGTATCAGATCCTGGAATTAACAGAGAGTTGTGAGCTGCCACGTGGTGCTGGGAATTGAACCCGGGTCCTCTGAAAGAGCAGTCCAGTCCTCTTAACTACTGAGCCATGGCTCTGGCCCCTTATATGTAATTTTTTTTTGAAACCGTGTTTCATGCGTATCCCAGGCTAGGCTTGAGGCATCTTCCTGTCTCCACCTCCCATGTTTTGGAATTCCAGGGTACATCACTACAGCTAGTTGATGTAGTTCACCTGAACTGTATCCCTTGCCTGTCATATTTTAAGCATACAGTTCTTAAGGTGTTCTTTAGCCAAGCATGGCGGTTCAAATCTCTAAGTGCAGTACTTGTTGGAAGACTGTTGCAGGACTGTTAAGTTTCAGGCCAGCTTGAATTTCAGTGGCTCAAAGAGTAACAATTGCAGACTGTTCTTTGATTTCAAATTACTGAGAGAAGCTGGGAGTGAACCACGCCTTTAATCCCAGCACTTGGAAGGCAGAGGCAGGAGGATCACTGTGAGTTCGAGGCCAGTTTGGTCTATAGAGAGTTCCAGGACAGCAAGAGCTGTTACACAGAGAAACCCTGTCTTGGAAAAAAAAATTACTGAGAGGCTGCCATGATTAGCCTGCAACAGAGCCCAAAGAGTACAGAAGTCGCATGGGCCTGAAGACCTCAGGGGACACACTTCCTACTGTGTGGGGCTTAGCTAGCTTCCATGTTGATTAGTAACACTTTCTACTTAAGAAGCCCAAGAACAGGATTTGCCTTATGCACATAGGGACTGCCACCTGATCTAGCAGTATGTGGATGGCATTATGAAAGGTCCTTTCTCTGTAAATGACTGTTAATTATTTCCTTTATAGTCATCACCTTAAAAACGCTTATTATTTGGATACTGTCCTTGAATTTTCTTCTTTGGCCACCTTTTCTGCTTCTTATTGCACTGCCCCCACTCCCACCCCGCCGCTCTGTGTAAGAATCAATTACACTCCGTAAGTCAAGAGCTCCACAGGCATGTATGTGTTCAATTTAAGTCTCTTCTGAGCCACACATCCGAATGTGTGTCCACAGCCCAGTTAGTCTCTACATGGCCATTCCAAAGAAAGCTCAGCTGCACCACGTCTGAGATGGGAGCTCATCACATGCTCCTGTAAGCTGCTGCCACTCACTGTTCTCATCTGAGGTGTTCAAGAGAGCCTGTGAGGCCTCCCTCCACCCTCGGCAGCTAAGGAATGGCGAGAAACAGTCTTCCCCAAGGAAGAGCACACCAATTGGTTATCTAACCCCAAATGGTCATGCCTGACAACACACATACAAGTAACATATGGACTAAGCAGGTTGTATTTACATATTTATGGAAAAACATAGTAATATAAAGAAAATTATCAGTTTTCAGAATTGAGCCTTGTGAAAAGAGTCATTACATACATGATTACAATATAATGCAACACTCTATTGTCCAAACAGACATCCATTTTTTTCAGCAATTACTGTGCATGAGACAAAGCTAAGTGAACAAAAGAGATAGGAATCCCTAAAAATCCCTGCCCCATAGATTGTACAATCTAGTTACATTACTTTTTGGCTTAAATGTTTCCAATGGCATCGCTACAGTCTTGGCTGCTTGCTTGGTGGTGTGCTTCTTTACATCTATTGTCTTGAGGGAAATGCTCTCAGCGTGCCGCACATACTCACCCACTTGGGGGGCCCACATGAGAACCTACTGGACCCCTGAGCATCTTAGTTATGACTTCTCAGGTCACATCTGGTACTGCCTTGTGCTTTGATCTCATACCCTGTCCCTTTCTAGTTCTTTGCATGCAATACTTCTGCCTAAAATACTCATTTTTTTTTTTCTTATATCTTCACTGGTAGATTAAGTCTCTGGTGAAAATTATTTCACTGAAAAAAATTTGCCAATCACTGTGAGATCACTATAGACATATATTTAGTTTCTACAGTTTCTAGCTCCTAATTCCAGCCTCAAGGAATGTCAGAGAAATTCAAATCTTTCTCTGACCTACTTTTTCTGATAGAAAATGATAGATAAATAATAGCAGATATTATCCTCATTTCAGAAAGCGGCCTGTCTTATACTGGAAGAAATGCTGCACAGAGAGATCAAGAAGACTGCACAAGGAGGCAGGCTGTGATAGCCTCCCAGTCTGTTGGCACTACAATCTCCCAGGGGAAAAGGAGGCTTCTGCAGCTCTTGGCTCAGGGAGAGCATGGAAGCTCTATGCCCTTCCCTACACTGCACCCCATGCACCTTCTAACGCCCTTTATAAACACACTGTGTGCCTGGAATTCTATGAGCCACTCAAACAAATTAGTTGAACTTAAGGGGGTTGTGGGAATCATAAATTGTGCCACTGGGTCAGAGGCACAGGAGGAAAAACATCTATAGCTTGCAATTGGCATCTAAAGTGCTGGGGGTGCAGATGGGTGGGCTAGGGACCACTTTAAGTAGATAGTGTCAATTGAGTTGTAGACACCAAATTGGTGTCTCCAGTAGTAGAAACGATTGCTTTTGGAGAAGAGAAATCCTCATATCTTTCAGTGTCATATCTTTCCAGTTGTCTGTGTTGCAGCTGGGCGCTGGCTCAGAGGAGAAGCTCCCACTGCTCAAGCACCAGACCCTCAGGTCCAGCACTCATGTGACAGCTGAGGACAGAAGCAACATCTACAATCCCAGGTCTAGGTGAGAGTCCAGGACAGTGGGATCCTTGGAGTTCACTGGTCTGCTAGTCTGGCTGAATTGGTGAGCTCCATGTTCTAAAGACTCTGCCTCAAAAAATACAGTGGAGAGTAATTGAGGCACGCACACATAAACATGGATACTGGCATACACATAACATACACATACACACATAATGCATTCACATACACACATAATGCATTCACATACACAGAAAATGTTTTCTATGTTGATAGAGGTGTGAGAGCAAAAGAACAATAGTTTTCTTTATTTATACAAACACAATCTCAATCAAGTTAGGTTCTCCAATCATACAATTTATAGAACTCTAGAAGATTGGGAACAGGCAGTTTTAGTCACATCTGTATCAGCAACATCTAGGAAGTGCCTTGAATGTAGAAGAGGCTTAAGAGTGAATGAACGAACGAATGAGTGAATGGATCGTCAAACAGCACTGTTTGTAATGTGGAAATGCAGTCTGAGTATCAGGAGAGAACTCTGGGCTGCAGATGTAATCTGAGCGTCAGCTGCCTGAATAATTAAGGCCCTGGGTGTGGAAGTGTTTGCTTATTGGGAGAGCAGAGCGTGAGAAGGGAAAGAGGCCAGGACACAGCCTTAAGGAATCCCAGCACTAAGAGATTAGCTGAAGAGGAGCCAACAAACAAGACCAAGGAAGAAAAAAAAATGACAGATAAAATACTAGCAGAGCATTATGTCAAGCAATCTGGGGGAAATCATGTTAAGAAAAGCAAATGGAAAAATGAAAAGGTGCTGGTCAGCAGTATTGACTACTGCTGATAGGCAAAGGAAGGTGGGCACCGATGGATGTTCATTTAAGTTAGCCACCTGGAGACTACTAGGTACACTGAATTGGTGGGAGTAGAAGTCAACTGAAAAGTGGATAAAAACAAAAAACAAACAAACAAAAAACAAAACAAAAATCGGAGAAAGTACAGCCCGGGGAAAAGAGAACTTAGAAGCGAGATATTGATTTGTATGTTGAAGAGTTAGTAGGAGTTTGCCATACTGAAGGTTGAGACAGAGGGAAGGAGGTCACTTGAGGCAGAGTTCAGCAGATTTAAGGTTGCTGAGTTGTGAAAAGACAAGGAAAGTATATGGGACAGTGAAATTGTCCCTCTATTAGAGCAGTTGGCAGGGATAGGTTTTATATATCCTCCAATTATTACTCAATATGATGTTAGTATAAATTAACTTATCAAACGATCTCCAGGTGTCAGCCAGCTGGAAGCCAGGCCTCTCAGGCTTTGGAAAGACAACAGATATATTTCCATATAGCAAGAGTGAGCAGTTCAGGCCACAGGAATTATCTGGCATCAAGAGGCAGACTTATGTGGGGAACCAAGGGATGGGCTGCCCCAGGCGTCCAGGAAATGCACGAAGTACTTTACATGCCTTGGATGAGAGTGCAATGAATCTGTTTACTTCAAACATTTTTCAGATCATATTTGGCCATATGCTCTCTCTATAAAATGTGACTTCTCTGGTGTGAATTCATAATCAAGCCTTAACTCTAGATTCTCTGGACTTGTCATTTCCCAACTCAAGAAAGTCTATGGCCCAGAGAGTCTGTACCCCTAAAAGGAAGTGTAGCATTGACATTAGTTTGATTCTTCTTTCATTTATCTTTCCTGTCATCATAAAGGGATTAACAGTAATTTAAAAATAGGTGATATTGGGGCTGGAGAGATGGCTCAGAGGTTAAGAGCACTGTTTGTTCTTCCAAAGATCCCGAGTTCAGTTCCCAGCAACCACATGGTGGCTCACAACCATCTATAATGAGATCTGGTGCCCTCTTCTGGTGTACATAATAAGTAAATAAATCTTTAAAAAATAGGCAATATTAACATAAATGTAGGTCATGTTAACATTATAATGAATGAACAGTAACACGTAAATGCTTACAGGGAAGGCTTATCTCCAACTTCAGGGGAGCTATGGAAATGGCCTATGTGGACATTATGAAAGGTTTGTTCATGTTTAAGTTCTTTATTTTCTATTGTAAGCAGGGTTCTGAACCATGACTATTTTTATTTAGGAGATGAAGGTGTATTTTTCATAGGGTTATAACTAGATAATTCCATACACCTCAAGAAGCTATTATATTATCTTTCCATGTTCCTTACGGTAAAGGTCCCACAATGAAGTTGGGTGTGGCGGTGCATGCCTTCCAGCACTCCTGAGGCTGACAGAGGCAGATATCTGTGAGTTCAAAGTCAGGGCCTACATAACTAGTTCCAGGCCAGCCAGGGTTACATAGTGAGACTCTATCTAAATAACTAAAGTTTTATAAAGACTGAAGTTGATAAATGCTTTTTTTTTCTTCTGAGACAGGGTTTCTCTGTATAGCCTTGGCTGTCCTGGACTCACTTTGTAGACCAGGCTGGCCTCGAACTCACAGAGATCCGCCTGCCTCTGCCTCCAAAGTGCTGGGATTAAAGGCGTGCGCCACCACCACAACAACCCAGCCATTTCTGTTGCAGACATAGTGCTAAGCACTATAGACCCAAAGCTGATCAAAATGTATGCTGTGTCCTTAAAAAGAGCCTAGGAGGGAAAGCAGACAGAGTGCAGATGAGATGACAGTCATGTTTAAGGCTCACTAAGAGTTGCAGTAAGATCTTAACCATTCTTCTTCAGGAGACACGGCAAGGCTTCAAAGACGTGAAGCTTGAGCTAAGAATTACAAGCAGACAAATCTTCACCAGGCAAATGATATAGGAAAAAGGGTAGCAAAGAAGACGTTCTAGACAGAAGGAGCCTAAGCACAGGGATATAAGGTAGCACCTCTGGGAATTCCAAGAATTTATTCACAAAGTGGAGGGGGGCAATGGGCTGGGAACACCAGTGTCTGAAATGTGGACTTTGCCCAAAAATGGTGTGTGGCCAAAGAGTTCCGAAAGCTGCTCTGTTTTAGACGATGTCTGGGTGAGAGGAGAGGCTCAGCTAAGAAGCAACGACACTCCGTCAGAGACGTTATCTGAGCAAGAGCAGGAGGAGCAGAAGGACAGAGGCAAAGCACTGATGGGCTAGAAGGCCGAGGTGAGAGAAAGGAAGCCTAAATTCCAGCCGTACTTTGACCTACCTGTTCCCTGCAACCAGCTCAAGGATGGAAATCAAAGAATAAAAAAGGACAAAGTAACAGTGTCTGGTTATTGACCAAGATGAGAGAAAAAGGAAGAGAAGCATAGAAGGCTGGGAACAGGGTGACTAGGATGGTTGAAGGAAAACAGAATGCATTTTCAAGATTCTAGGTGGTATGTGTGTGTGTGTGTGTGCACGTGCTCGCGCACGTGCGCATGTGTGCCTCTGTGTGTGTGTGTGTGTGTGTAATAGCCAAAAGAGAGACGGATGCCCACGAAAGCACTAGCCCTGCAAGTGAAGCAAGCACTGGTGGAGGCTGGGCCAGCAGCACATACTGGAAGAAAGGGCTGGACAAAGGGAGGGATGCTGCTTTTCTCATATTTAGGAGCAAAGAGGTAAAGTGGACTTACAGATTTCCTTTTCCCCTTCCTCCTCTTAACATGTAGCCGTGACTAGAGCTTGCTATCAGGCTGGCCTCGAAGTCACAGAGATATGCTTGCCTCTGCCTACCTTGCTTCTACTTCTTGATTGGAATGCTGAAAATATGCCAAGGTGAGGAAGATGCATTTAAAACACCTACGTTAGTGAACATCTCCAACGTCTCAGCTTAGGAGCACAGTATATTATAGAGTATCATTTGCTGTGTGGTCATCTGAGGGCTGCGGTTTATGGCCCTGTCCAGCATCACAAGAGAATACAGGAAAAGAAGCCAATAAATACATAAAATTAATGTTCAGCTTACTTAGGATTCAGATTTTTGTTTGTTTGTTTTTTGTTTTTCAAGACAGGGTTTCTCTGTAGCCTTGGCTGTTCTAGACTCACTCTGCAGACCAGGCTGGCCTCGAGCTCACACACCATCCAGCCTACCTCCATCTCCCTGGGGCTCAGCCTCCTGGTGTCTCCCTAGTTCTTCCCTGCTGCCCCTTTCAGTCTTTCTTTCTAGCCCATCCCCATGTCTGTGTGACTCACTGTGAGCCTGTGGAATTGCTCTGTTTAACAGAGACCTACAGCTGCCATACATGGCCCACAGCTGCCACGCTTGCCTAGGACCCAGATTAGGGAAACAGCAACCAAAGAAAGAAACCCACCCATCAAAGGCCACCCCACCCAATGAAGGCAGGGCAAGGCATCTACACCAAGAAACACGGCAAACATCCTAACTCCAGACACAACATACACATGAACAACCAAAGCAATACACTTCCTCCAGGAAAACAGCCACCCTAATGTAACAAACCCTGATAAAAGCAATTTAGCTGACACATAAGACAAAGACTTCAAAATAACAATTATGAATATTTTCAAGGACCTTAACAATATTATGAATAAATGTTTTAAAGACCATGAAAATAAAATGATGAAAACAATTCAATACATGAAAGTAGAATTCAGTAAAGAAACAAAATTACTGAAGAACAAACTAAAATAAAATTCAAAATGAAAAACTCAGGAAGCCAAGCAAAAACCTCAGCGGTAAGCTTCACCAACAGACTAAAAGACATGGAAGAGAGAATTTCAGGTCTTGAAAACAAAGCAGAAGAAATGGGTATCTCAGTCAAGGAAAATGGTAAGTCTAAAAAAAAAAAAAAAAAAAAAAATCTAGGCACAAACATCCCGGAAATACGGAACACTATGAAAAGACTAAACCTGTGGATTAATAGAGGAAGAAGAAACCCATGTCAAATGCACAAAAATATCTTAAATAAAAACACAGAATAAAATTTCCCCAATCTAAAGAAAGAGATACTCACCAAGTACAAGAGGTATAGGTATAGAGAACACCAAATAGAACCAGAAATGAAATTCCCATGACACAGAATAATTGAAACACTAAATGTGTAGAACAAAGAAAGGATTTTAAAAGCTGTAAGGAAAAGACCAAGTCACGTATAAAGGCAGGTCCAGCAGAATAATACTTGACTTTTCAATGGAGACTCTGAATACTAAAAGCACCTATAATTTTTTTTTCTTTTTGGAGACAGGGTTTCTCTGTGTGCTAGACTCACTTTGTAGACTAGGCAGGCCTTGAACTCACAACAATCTGCCTGCCTCTGCCTCCCAAGTGCTGGGATTAAAGGCGTGTGCCACCACCACCCAGCTAAATTTTTTAAAATAAATTTTATAAATTCTGAAAGTCCACAGATGACAGCTCAGACTACTATACCCAGCTAAATTTCCCATCACAACTGGCGGGGAAAAAAATTCATGATAAAAACAAATTTAAGCAATTTCTGTTCATAAATCAAACTCTAGAGAAGGTGCTAGAAGAAAAACTTCAATTAATGAATCAATTAATTCAATTAAGGTTTTGTTATTGTGTTCCTTAACCTTCTTTTCCTATTGGTTTGGTTAGTCGGGTTAGAAGTGACATACACTCAGTTAATAAGTTGTAATAAAATATATTGGTTAAGAAAATTGAGCCTACAGGTGCACACCTGTAATCCCAGCACTCAGGAGGCAGAGGCAGGTGGATTTCTGTGAGTTTGAGGCCAGCCTGGTCTACAAAGTGAGTCCAGGACAGCCAAGGCTACACAGAGAAACTCTGTCTTGAAAAACAAAAACAAAAAACAAAAAAACACAAAACAAAACAAAAAGCCCATGGAGCTTTCTCCAAGACTGACTGACTACATATTAGGACACAATCCAATCCAAGTCTCAACAGATACAGAAAAACTGAAATAGCATCTTGCCTCTTATCTGATTACCACGGGTATCAACAACAATAGAAACAGTAGACCATACAAACTCATAGAAGCTAACTCACTCACTACTGAATGAATATTAGATCAAGACAGAAATCAAGAAGAAATTTAAAAGTTTTTAGAATTGAATGCAAATGAAAACATACGCCAACCTATGGGACACAACAGAGAGTTCTAAGAGGCAAGTTTATAGCACTAAGTGCCTACGTTAAAAAAACAAAACTGGAGAGCTGTCATATTAATAACCTAAGGACACGCTTGAAAGCCTTATTAAAAAAACAGGAAAACCTATTATCTAAGAAGAATATATGGGAAGAAATAAAGTCAGGGCTGAAATCAATGACATAGAATAAAAAATATAATAATTAATAAAATGAAGAGTTGGTTCTTGGAAAAAATAAAAAAGTTTGACAAATCTTGGGTCAAATTAACCAAGTCACAGAAAGAGGGTCCAGATCAGTATAATTAAAAATGTAAAGGCAGATTACAACAAGTACCAAGTAAATTCTGAGAATCATAAGGATATACTTTTTTTTTTTTTTTTTAGGATATACTTTTTAAAAATTCTGTTTTCCACTGAGCTGGAAAACATGAGAGAAATGAATAGATTATAGAAGAAAGTTAAATAAAAATAAAATAAGCAATTTAAGCATACCCATAGCCCAGACTGAAATAGGAGAAATAATTAACCCCCTCAAATCCAAAGCCAGATTGATCCAGTGAATAATACTAACAGACCTTTAAAGAAGAAATAATGCCAATCCTCTTCAAATTATTCTGCAAGATAGAAACTGAAGGAACATTTAAAAATTCCTATTATAGGGAGCTGGAGAGATGGCTCAGTGGTTAAGAGTGCCGCCTGCTCTTCCAGAGGTCCTGAGTTCAATTCCCAGCAACCACATGGTGGCTCACAACCATCTATAATGTAATCTGATACCCTCTTCTGCACATAAAGTATTCATATGCAATAAATAAAATAAATAAATCTTTTTTAAAAATTAAAAAAAATAAAAAAATAAAAATAAAAATTCCTATTATAAAGCCACTATTACCCTCATATTAAAACCATGAAAAGACCCAACCAAAAATAAAATGATAAACCAATTCCCTTATAAACATAGATACAAAAAATGTCAATAATATAATTCCAAACTGAATTTAAGAAGAACACATAAAAAAGATCATGTACCATGATCAAGTAGGCTTCAACCCAGAGTTACAGAGAACATTCAACATAAAGTGAATTGATAAATGTAATCCACTGCATCAGTGCTGCAATCCTTTAGTACAACCCCTCACGTAGTGGTGACCCCCCAACCATAAAATTACTTCATAACTGTAACTTTGTTGTAAGTTGTAATGTAAATATCTGATATGCAGGATTATCTGATATATGACCCACAGGTTGAGAATTGCTGCATTACATAAAAAAGAGTGAAAGACAAAAACCACAGGGTTATCTTATTAGAAGCAGAAAAGGCCTTTGACAAAATCCAATACTCTTCATGATAAAAGTCCTGAAGAGGATAGGGATACCATGGTCACACTTCAACATAATGAAGGCAATTCACAGCAAGCCCAAAGCCAACAGCAATCTAATAGAGAGAAACTCAAAGCATTTTTTAAAATTAAAATAAGCAACAAGATAAGGATATTCCTTCTTTATAACTATTCAATATAGTACTTGAAGTCTTAGCTAGAGCAGTAAGTCAACTGAAGGAGATCAAAAGAATACAAATAGGGAAAGAGAAAGGCAAAGTATTCCTATTTGCAGATGATGTAATTTATACATAAAAGAACAAAGACTCCACCAGGTACCTTCTTTCATTGATAAACATTTCCAGCAAAATGTTTCTCTCTCCTCTCTCTCCCCACCCCCCCTCTCTCTTTCTCTCGCTCTCTCTCTCTCTCTCACACACACACACAAACACACACACACACACACAAACACACACCAAAAACATACTCTGAAGAAAAGACAGCCCCTTCAGCAAATGGTGCTGGTCAAACTGGATAGCTGCATATAGAAGAACAAAAAAACACCTATATCTAACACTCCAGCCAAAACTCCAAATGGATCAAGGACCTCAACTTAAGATTAGATATCCTGAATCTGATAGAAGAGAAAGTGGCTTGATTGAACTCATCATCCGCACAGGAGAACTGTGTGAACAGAACACAAACAGCATAGGCATTAAGGCCAATAATCAGAGTTGGAGAGATGGCTCAGTGGTTAAGAGTGGTTGCTCTTCCAGAGGTTCTGAGTTCAATACCCAGCAACCACATGTTGGCTTACAATCACCTACAATGGGATCTGATGCCCTCTTCTGGTGTGCAGATGTACATGCAGACAAAGCAGTCGTATACATAAAATACCTAAATAAATAAATGCTTTTTAAAAAAGAACAATAATTAATCAGTGGGATCTTATGAAACCAAAATATTTCTGTACAGGAAACAGCACTGCCATTCAAAGCATCAGCCTACAGAATGGGGAAAAAAATCTTTATCAATTATATATCTGACAGAGGGTTAGTATCTCTAGAATGTACAACAAACTAAAAAGTAAAGAAAAAAGAAAGAAAACAGCCCAACTAAAAATAGGGTATAGATCAAAACAGAGTTTTCAGCAAATGAAACACAAATGGCTGAAAAACACTTTTAAAAAGTTGAACATCCGGATCTCTATGAGTTTGAGGCCAGCCTAGTTTACAAAGTGAGTTCAGGACAGCCAGGGCTATACAGAGAGACTCTGTTTCAAAAAACAAAAAGTTGAACACCATTAGTCATCAAGGAAATAAAAATTAAACTAACTTGAGATTTTACCTTTCCCCAGTCAGAATGTCCAAGATTAACTTTAAAAGCTGATAGCAGCTGCTGGTTAGGGCCTGGAGGGGGGAACACTCATTTATTGCTGGTGGAGTGAAAACTGATAGTCACTATGGAAATCAGTGTGGAAGCTTATCAAAAGCTGAAATAAACTAGGCAGTGGTGGCACATGCCTTTAATCCCAGCACTTGGGAGGCAGAGGCAGGCGGATCACTGGAAGTTTGAGGCCAGCCTGGTCTACAAAGTGAGTCCAGAACAGCCAAGGCTACACAGAGAAACCCTGTCTTGAAAAAACCAAAGAAGGAGGAGGAGGAGGAGGAGGAGGAGGAGGAGGAGGAGGAGGAGGAACATGAAAATTTCAGGAATAACTCAGACTCCCCAAAACAAATCACTTTTTCTTATATGTGTATGTTAGATTTAAGCTTTAACTATATGTTTTTAATTAGAATTGTCCCAGAGGTTAGCTAGCTAGTAAAGGACCAGGGTAGAGGAAGGGATCATTCAAGTAAGAGAAACCAGAATATAGTGTTATAAAGAAAAGAGGGGGAGACTAGGATTAAATGGGAAAGGAATGGAAGGCAGGGTAAAGGAGGGATATGGGGAGAGGTAACTGATACCCAAAGCCATATGGTAACCTACTACTCTAGAAGTTTCCTAAATATAATATGAACTTAAATGGAATCACCATACAAATGGCAGAGACAACGCCAACTGCACATCTTACACCACATATGGTTATTTACCATTTGTATATCATATTTTGTGAACTATTCATGAGACCACTTATTGACTGGTTATTTGAACTCTTATTTATGTCTTTAAAATTGTTAGTTCTTTGGGAATTTGATACATGTTTTGGTAATTTTACTCTCCTTCCTATTTCTTGCAGACCACCCCCTCCCACCCATACACATACACAAATCTGTGTCCTGAAGTGGAAGTTTTTGGTTTCTTTGAAGACTCAGTTGTGTCATGTGTTTTGCTGGGAGCTCTCTTGTGAGAGGGTATGTGATGTTTTGCAGGGAGCAGACATATGAGCGTTGCATGGTGTTTGGAAGGAATAAATAGAACCACCAACAGTGGGACACAACACTTTTGCATTATTGCCCCACCCTACAATGCTTTGCTGGTCTTCACTTCACAGAGAGAAATGTTCCAGAGAACTTTTCCTGGTACTCTGGCTGCTTCCGCTGACTTGTGCTGGCTTGTGCCATCTCTATGGATTTGTGTTGCTGTTTGGTGTTGGCTATTGGACTGGACTACTAATATCTTGATAACAACATGAAATGGGCCCAAGGAACTATGCTTAAACAGGTCCACAGCCCCTTTTTCTTATTAACATTCTTTTTCCCCTTCCTCTGGTTGGTCTGTGGCTTAGAAGTAAGGTTGAAGTGTTTAACAACCCTAAATAAACTAGGTTTTGAAAAATCTAAGCCTACAGTGTCTCTTTTTTTTTTTTTTTTTTTTAACCCACCAAGTCCATTGCGTACTGCCCATATACTCTTGGGTGTGTAGCCATCCACTTGGAGTGTGGTCAATCTACCAGGACATATCCTTAAAACAAACTGACTCTTCCTCTTCTAGAAGCTATCTGTTGTCAATAGCTTAGAGGTAAGACTTCATGTTCACAGCTTGTGCATGCTGTCACAGCTAATTTGGGTTCACATGTGCAAATGTTCTGTAATATCCAGGAAACAGTCTTGTAGTCACCTACAGCCTCTAACTCTGACAACCCGTCTTAGTCACTTTCTGTTGCTGTGAAGAGATGCCATGAAAGGCAACTCTTATAAAAGAAAACATATGGCTGGGGCTGGCTCACAGTTCCAGAGGCTTAGTCCATCATCATCATGGCAGGAACATCTTAGCACACAGGCAGGCATGCTATTGGAGAAGTAGCTGAGAGCTCTACATCCTGGTCCAAAGGCAGCAGTGAGGAGACTGAGCCTGACGTGGGTTTTTGAAATCTCAAAGCCCACCCTTAGTGACACACTTCCTCCAACTGGGCCACACTTCTTAATCTTTCTAATTCTACCAGAGTTCCACTCCCTGGTGATTAAGCATTCAAAAATATGAGCCTACAGGGGTTGTTCCTATCCAAACCACCACACAATCTGTCTATTCCCTCTTTTGCAATGACCCCTGAGCCTGGGGAGGAAGCGATGTAATAGAATGTCTTCTTTAGTGTCATCTACTGCAAGAGAAGCTTCTCTGATGAGGACTGAGATATGTACAAATCTATGGGTATAAGGGTAAGTCGTTAGGAACAGGTTTAATACTATGTCTATTTAGCAAAATAACAGTGGCAGGTTTTCCTTTAGGGCCTGTGACCTATCTAGCCACAAGATCTCGGCTTCCATAGTGGTGCCAGTATGGATTTCATCTTGTGGACTGAGCCTTCAATCCAAAAAGAAAGTGGTTACTCCCGTGCCATTCATGCCATTTATTGCACCAGTGGGCATGTCTCGTTGGCCACAGCAGCTGAGGAAGCCTGCTGGTCACTTCTATCCTACAGTAGCATAGCACCGTCCAGCTTTATGAAAGCTAGCCTGCATATGAAGATCCAGTGAGTGCCAGCTTCGTTTCTCCATGATCTGCGACTCAAGTACATGCTGTCCTCAGCAATAGGGCTTTACCATCAAGTTCTAGAAGGTAACCAAGAGCGCTGGCAATAACCTGTCATGTTTGGGAATCTGGGCCCTCACTGGCCAACAACTAGAAAAGAGGAATACCCTAACAACTCTAAAGGAGGAAGGTTCCTTCTGGCCTGGGCTTTTGTTAGCCTGTGGTGTCAAGTCAGGGCACTACTGCCTGTAACAGCAACACTATTTTAACTCTTTTTATATGTGTGTATCTATATACTTAGGAAGCACCTATAACAGGTTTTCTTATTATTTTTCAAAGTCTTTAGTGTTACTCTTTATCCATATTCCTTCCTCTACCCTTTACCCTTCCGTTTCCCCCCCTGCTCTATCTTCGCAGTCTATCTTCCCTCCCCTATACGCTGCCCCTAACTACATTCTATCCCCCGGTCTTCATACTAGTTTCCTGACCTCAGTGAGTGTTCCAAATGAAGCATGCATATTTGAAGATTCAAAGCTAACATTCACAAATGAGAGAAGTCATGTGACATTTGTCTTTCTGGACCTGGGTTACTTTAGCCAGAATGGTCATTTTCAGCTCTATATATTACTTGTGAATTTTGTAATTTCATTTTTAACAGCCAAATAAAATCCAGCACTGAGAAGGAGAATGGACACAATGTCCTACCCTAATCAAGAAGCTACTTGCAGCTGACACCTGCTGGGTGAGGGAAAATCAGTTTCTCCTGTGACACCATCACACCCTGCCAGACTCCATGGTTTCCTGTGTGTGCTTTTTGTTTTGCTATTTTTTTGCCTTACTGTTGCTTGTTTGGATTTTTTGAGTTAATCAAAATAAAAGAATGGGAACATGAAGTTGGGTGGGAGCACTCCAGAGGAGCTGGAGAAGAGAAAATAATATGATAAAATATATTGTGGACATTTGTATGTAAGCTGGGGTGGTGGTGCACGCCTGTAATCCCAGCACTTGAGGGGCAGAGGTAAGTGGATCACTGTGAGTTGCAGGCCAGCCTGGTCTACAAAGCAAGTCCAGGACAGCCAGGGCTACACAGGGAAACCCTGTCTTGAAAACGAAACAAAACAAAACAAATTTACATTCAAATTAAAATTTTTCATTGTGTAAATCTACCACATTTTATCCATTCATCAGGCTTAATTCTTTTGGGCTTTTTTGTTTTGTTTTGTTTTTTGTTTTTTTCGAGACAGGGTTTCTCTATGTAGCCTTAGCTGTCCTGGACTCATTTTGTAGATCAGGTTGGCTTTCACCTCACAGTGATCCGCCTGCCTCTGCCTCCCGAGTGCTGGGATTAAAGGCGTGTGCCACCATGCCTGGCTCAGGCTTACCTCTTTTTATGTGTGTGTATGAATATATCTTAGGAAGCATCTACATAGTAGGCTTCCTTATGATTTGTTTAGAAAAACTTTAGTGCTAGTTATCTTTCCCCATATTCCCTCCAGTTTCTATTTCCTGGACACTGTAAATATAACAGCAGTGAACAGAGATGAGCTAGTGTCTCTACAGAAGGATATAGAGTCCAAGAAAGGTATAGCTGAATTGTGGAGTAGATAGATTTCTAGCCTATTGTGGAATCTCCACAGAGATTTCCATAGTTTACATACCTACCAGCAGTGAATAAGTGCTCTCCTTTCCTTGCATCCTTACTCCTTGTGCTGGTTAGTTCTTTCTTTCTCTCCTATTTGGCACAAATGAGAGTTCCCTGTGAAAAGGGAACCTCAACTAAGAAATTATCTCCTTCAACCTAGCCCGGGTGCATGTCTGTGGGGGCACCTTCTTAACTGCTAACTCAAGTAGGAATGCCCAGTCTTCTGTAATCATATCATCTTTAAGGAGGTGAGCTTTAGCTGTAAAAGAAAATAGGCTGTAGGCTCAGAGGTCAAGAGTACTGGCTGCTCTTCCAGAGGGCCTGGGTTTGATTCCTACATGGCTCAGAACCATCTGTAATCCCAGTTCAGGAGATCAGATGTTCTCTTCTGAATTCCCTGGGTACTGCACACACATGAGACCCAGCCATAATACAAGCAAAACATCCATACGCATTTAATACAAATATATAAATGTAAAAAGGGGAAAAGTAGCTGTGTAAGCCAGAAGAAGCAAGGAGTAAGCAGCATTCCTCTATAGTCTGATTCAGTTCATGCCTCTAGCTCTGGCCACGGCTCCATCCAATGACTGATTGCAATCTGTACACTGAAATCAACCCTCTCCTCCCCAAGCTGCTTTTGGTTACGGTATTTACCACAGCAACAGCAAGAAAACTAGAACGTTTGTCTTTTACAGACATGAAAACTGAAGCTCAGAGGAATGACGTGGCATATCCAGTCCACAAATTTCATAAACAGAATCTAGGGCTTCTGATATCAAATTCATTGTTCCTTTTAATTTTCTTCTTCAAGTCAGAAGGAGGGAAACAAAGGTAGGAAATTTTAGGAAAGGTCAGCAAAACTCCTTGTAGGGCTCTACTTGGGATTGGCCCATTCTTGAGCATAGTCTACTGTGACCTAAACACAGATAAAATGGAATTATTACTCTTCTTTTGAACCCATTTTTCCCTCATGACTCTTACATTTCTAATCATCATCATTTCCCTGTCATCAAAAGTAGCCTACGCAGCATTCTGGAAATGAGTAAATGGAATGGCACAGACAGAGCACCTAAAGTGGCACCACTCATGTGCAAGTCATTCGGTGACTGACAGCTGCAATTGCGCTCACGGCCTCCACTCTCCAGCCCTACTGCATCCCTGTGGCAGCCTGAAGCTGGGTCCCAAGAGATGCCTATGTCCTAACCCCCAAAACATGTGAATGGTCCCTTACATGAGGAGATGCTTGCAGCTGTGATTAACAATCTTGACACGGGGAGATTAGTCTTAATCACCGAGGTGGGCTTAAATGATCATGTGTGTGCTTAAAAGAAGGAGACACGGAGGGATACGAACACAGAAGGCCAGCGAGCACACAGGCAGACCGGAGTGCTATGGAGCTACAGTGCTGATGGGGAGAGCTCTGTGTAAAGCCATCCAAGTACAACATACAGGCAGAGGTTTCTTGGGACACAGTGATAGCAGAGATATAGACACTAAATAATGTCTTCTTTAAGACACCAAGATTGGTGCAAAAACTATTGTTCCCCCAATTAATTATCATATTAACATAATCCTGACCAAATGTCCAATAATATGTATGTTGGAACTTGTTACATAGATTCTAAAAGTCACACGGAAGAGAAAATTACCATAAAGACACTTAAAAGGGAGAATTATGAAGGGAAAGAGTTCAACTTCTAGATACCAAAACATACCACAAAGTTAGAATAATTGGAACATGATAACAACATTACAAGAGTAGATTTATGAGTGACATAGAATATCAACTGTGAAACATCTACTCATATCTAAGAACGTGACATTTCAGTTTTAGCAAGGAAGAGCATACTGTTCAAGTTCCCAATACAGAGGAAAAAGTCTTCATACTAAAACAAAACAAACAAAAAACCCACAGCTTGTCTAAGGAGTCAAATATTTAGAAAAGCAAATCTTTAAAAAATTATTAGAACTATAGAATATTTTAATTATAACGTTAGCATTAAAAAGAGGTGGTTTCTTTTCTTTCTTTTTTCTTTTTCTTCTTCAAAGACAGGGTCTCTCTATGTACCTGTGACTGGCCTAGAACTCACTATGTGGACCACACTGGCCTCACACTCACAGAGATCCCCCTGCCTCTGGCTCCACAGTACTAGGATTACAGGCATGCACCACCATGCCTAATGAAAAGAGCTTCTTAAACAATATAGAAACAGTGAAACAGTGGAAAGGCACCCACACTCATGGGCTGTAAGACTTAGTATTATCAATGTCAGTACTATAGATCCAAAGCAACATCTTTCAAAATCCCAATAATGGGCCAATGGGATGGCTCAGCAGGTAAAGGCAGCTGCTGCGAAACCTGGTGACCTCAGTCTAATCCCTGGAACCAACAAGTGGAAGGAAAGAATCGACTGTCGTAAGTAATTTCTACTTGTGTGGCATGAGACACGTGTACCACATCCCCTAATAAATAAATGAAAAAGCATCCCAATAACATTTCTTACATAAATAAAAATACAGGCTATTCTAACATTTATAAGGACATATATCATGGCCCAGCTCAGTGGTGAAGCATCTGCCTACCACATGGTATGTGCACATCAATGTTTGTAACTCACAACAGCTGAAGTGGAAGCAACCTACACATCTGTCCTAGTCAGAGTTTCAGTGTTTCTATTGTTGGGATGAAACACCATGCCCAAAACCTGAGCAAGGGTTCATTAGGCCTACCCTTCCAAAGCAAATCACTGTCATCATCAAAAAAAGGCAGGTCAGGAACTTAAAACAGGGTAGAAATCTGACTGCAAAGACTATGGGGAGTAGGAGGAATGTTTTCTCGTTAGCTCACTCCTCGTGGCTTGTTCAGCCTGCTTCTTTTTTCTTAAATTTATTTATTTTATTTCATGCGCATTCGTGTTTTGCCTGGTTGTATGTCTGTGGGAGAGTGTCAGATTTGCTACAATAGGAGTTGTGAGCTGTCACGTGATTGCTGGGAATTGAACCGAGGTCATACTGGAAGAGCAGCCAGTGCTCTTAACCCCTGAGCCATCTCTCCATCTACTCATCCACTTTCTTATAGAACCTAGGGCCACCAGCCCAGGGATGGCACCACCCACAATGGGCTGAGCCTTCCCCATCAATCACTAATGAAGAAAATGCCTTACAGCTGGATCTTATGGAGGCATTTTCACAATTGAGATTCTCTCCCTTCAGATAACTCTAGCTTGTGCCAAGTTCACATAAAACTAGCCAGGACAAGGTCCACAGATGGAGCCTTAAAAGGTAAGCATTTCTGAGATGCTGTGTACATATGATATATTCATACACACACACACACACACAGACACACACACACATATATATTTAAGTACGTAAGTCAGTCACAAAAGTGCAAATGTTGCTTGAGTCCACTTACATGAGGTCTCTGGAACAGTATAATTGCTAGGGACTGGCAGTAAGACAATGGTTTCCAGGGGCTGAGGGAGGAGGAGGAGGAAGACAGGGAACTACTGTTTGGTGGAAACAGCATTGGTAAACAAAGGCACCAAAGATGGGTGATGGTCATGGTTACATGACAGTGTGAATTTACTTTATGCTATTAAACCACAGACATAAAAATGGTTAAAATAACATTTAAGTCTGACAGTGTAGGCCTTTCAGTCTCAGCTACTTGGAAGACTAAGGCCTAAGGATCACAAGTTCAAAGTCTGCCTAGGCAACAGAGTGAGTTTGGGGCTAGCTTTGGTAGCCTTGAGACTGTCTCAAAAAAAAATTTTTTTAAGGCCTAGGGGTATAGCATAGTGGTACAGCACCCTCCTAGCATATATGAATCCCTTAGCTCAATCACTAGTAATGGAAGTTAAATTCTCAATTCAACAGATGGGCTATTTGACTATCCTCAACCCAAATAAAAAACAAATGCCCCTGATGTGTTTTTCAAGGCAGGGCCATAAGGGAAAACACATCTCCTGTAGTAGCACAGTTTGAACAGGACAGCCTGTATGAGCGACAGAAATGTCATTAGGGGCCAGTATTAGAGAAATGATTCCATCTGCGCACAGTCATGTTTAAAGACTTCTTAAAGCAGGTTTTATGGAAAAATAAAATTTTAAATTAAAACATTTTATTAATTACTAACTTTATTTTCATTACCTTTGAGTGTGTGATATAGGTATAGGCATGCCATGGCTGCATGTGGAGGCCAAGAACAACGCTGTGGAGTCAGTCCTCTCTTTACATGTGCTCCAGAGGTCAGACTCAGGCTGTGAGGCTCGTGCAGCAAGACTTGTTACCCACTGAGCAATGTTGCCAACCCAGAGAAGCAAAAACTTAAATACGTTCTCAATAGCAGAAATTTAAGGAATACCATGTTGCAGTTAAAAAAAGATGTTCATCTAAATATACTATGAGGAAAAAATTTCCAAGATATATGTTAAGTGAAAAAAAAGCTTCAAGAAAAGACATTACTGTCTAATTTCATAATGTCCAGAAGTTAAATATATTACCTTGGTATGTTTTTATATGTGTTTATACATATATTACCATCCAATATAAATAGAATGTAAGATGTAATATAAGCCACATATGTAGCTTCAGATTTCAGCCACATTAAAAAATAAAAACAGATTGCACACACAAAAACACACAGTGTTTCAAAGGCTAGAGATCAGTGTCTTACACATGATAAACATGCACACTACCACTGAGCTACATTCCTAGCCCAGTAATATTTAAATTCAATATATCAAAATATTATCATTCTAACATGTGATCAAAATAAAAATTACTGAGATATTTTATATTTCTTTATAGTACACTTTCACAATCCAGTGTATATTTTATACATAAAACATATCCCAATTCAATACTAGCCACATTTGTATATGAAGGGCATGTATGTGGAGTGTTGAGGTGAATTTGGGTGTCTCTTACGATCCCACACTTTTTGAGACAGCATCTCTCATTGAACTTGGGCTCACTAATGCAGCAAGAGCAGATGGAGAATTTTTACATAATACCAGGGAGATTTGAACATAAGCCCTAATGTTTGCACAAGTATATTCTTGAGTGAACTACGTCTCTAGTACCCAAACTAGCCATATTTCAAGTGCTCATTAGTGGTGTGTGTGTGTGTGTGTGTGTTAAATAAAGGGAAAGGATGCTGGGCAGTGGTGGTGAACGCCTTTAACGCCAGCCCTTGGGAGGCAGAGATAGGCAGATCTATGAGTTCAAGGCCAGCCTGGTCTATGAGTTCCAGGACAGCCAGGGATGCACAGAGACCCTGTTTCAAAAAAACCTAAATAAATTAATACATGGAAAGGTAAGGAATATCCATGGTGGGTTTTGGATCGTCTATAAGAATATATTCAAGCCTATGGCTAGGACAATGACTCAGTGGTTAAAAACACTGGTAGGGCGGGGGGTTGGGGGTGGGAGAAGAATACTGGTTGGATGTTCTTCCAGAGAACCCAGGTTAGACTCAAAGCATATGCTTGGTGTCTCCCAACCATCTCTAACTCCACTTCTGGGGAATCTGATCCCCTCTTCGGGCCTTATGGGCACTGCCTCCCAAGTGCTGGGATGCCTGGATATTTGACATACTTTTTCGTTTATTTGTTTGTTTGTTTGGTTGGTTGGTTAGTTTTTTGAGACAGGGTTTCTCTATGTAGCCTTGGCTGTCCTGGACCCGCTTTGTAGACCAGGCTGGCCTCAAACTCACAGCGATCTGCCTGCCTCTGCCTCCTGAGAGTGCTGGGATTAAAGGCGTGCGCCACCACGCCCTGCTCTCCTTTTGTTTTCTTATACACCAAGGACCACCTACCCAGGGCTAGCACTGACCACAGTGGGCTGGGCCCTTCCACACTTATCATCAATCAAGAAAATGCTCCACAGGCCAATCTCGTTGCCCCCCTCCCCATCCCCTTTGTTTTTCTGTTCTATTTTGTTTTGAAACTGAACCCAGGTCCTCTGCAACAGCCAGCAGTGCTCTTAACTGCTGAGCCGCCTCTTCAGCGCTCACACTCAACATTCATATCAAGTTTCTGAGACGAAATGAAAGCTGGGCATGGGGGCTCACCCTGTGATTGCAGCTCTTTGAAAACAGGCCAGAGGAACCTGAGTTCCAGGCCAGACTAGGATACACAGTGAGATCCTGTCTTTAAAACAAACAAACAAAAGTGACTGGATGTGGTGGTATCTTTTTTTAATCCTAGCACTCAGGAGGCAGAGGCAAGTAAATCTCTGAGTTCCAGGCTAGCTGGGGCGACATAGTGTGATCTGGTCTCAAAATCAAAACAAATAAAAACTGAATACCACCCCAAATTGAAAAACCGCCTGAAAAAAAATTTTAAATAAAAGCTGGGCAAGATGGCGCATGCCTTTAATCCCAGTACTTGGGAGGCAGAGGCAGACAGATCTCTATGAATTTGAGGATAGCCTGATCTACAAGAGTCCAGGGTGGCCAGGGCTACTCGGAGAAACTCGGAGAAACAAAAAATAAATAAATAAACAAATAAATATTTAAAAATAATAAAGTTTGTAATACAAAAAATAATCATACCTTTTCTTGATCAAATTTATTAATACATTTGAATTGTTTCATATGATCAGTGGATTTTCCACCATTAATTTAGTTGGAGTCTACTTAATTTCCTGTTTATGTTTTTATTAGGTATCTATTCCAACAGTTAGTACATTCACATAGTATGCAATACAAAAGGTAATGGAAAAGTCTACAGTGGGGCTGTATCCTAAAGTCACCCAATTTCCCTGCTAAGAGACAATCATGTCTTGAAATTTTCAGTTTCTTGAATCATTTTAGAAAGTACCTGTTTTTACTTTGAAGTCATTGGCACAACTAATAACTGAAATTGCAATAAAATTCATGTTATTCTTTCCAAATTGTAACTGTGAGGCTAACCTGGTCTATACAGTGAGTACCAGGGCATCCAGCACTACATAGCAAGACCTCATTTCAGAGAGAGAATATTAAATTACATTTATTGATTGGTTGGGGGGAGTGCCACCATGTTCCTGTGGAGATCAGCGGAGCAGATTCTTCCCTGCTCTGTGGGCCTCTTACGAATGCAGAAGGGAAGGGATGGAGGGAAGGACTTTATAAACTAGCCTGGAGCTGGCTGAGCATGTCCAACGAGCTTATCCTCGGAGTGCACAAGTTTTCCCTGACTCATGAAAACTGAGCTGAGACTGTGCCAGAGCAGTGTGCAAAGACTGGAAAGAAGTCTTTTGGAACCAGTATGGACGGGGAAATGTCTATGGAAATTGCAAACACACAAAATGTAGAAATGACAATGAGAGAGCCACTGCAGTCCCGACTGGTCCTGAGCTCCACATGGGAGAACAGTCACAGGCATTTTCTCAACCTTTACTGTCAAGATAAAATTAGGGCTGCTAGGCCTTGCTCAACTTGGGGGACCCACAGTTACATTGCTGTGTAGTAGGTGCTGCTTGAAGTGTGCAGGCTGCTGACGCAACACAGTGTGCATGGAGTCCTGTCGTAAACAACAGACTTGTTTTGCTGCTGCTGTTGCACTTCTGAGGCTCAAACGCAGGGCCTGACACACAGCAACACACGTACACCAGCACTTGACAGTATGGAGCCACACTTCTGGCCTGGAGAGCCAGTTTTTAACAAACAGTTTCTAATCCTATGACCAAGTTTTTACTTGGTATACAAAGAACTTCCCTTTAGATAGTATTTCCCATAATAAGAAACATAGTTTGCAATGTTTTGAAAACCTTAGAACCCACGGCTGCTGAGTATGCACTGCAACGCAGCAGCGCTTCAGAACACAGATACATTATATACCTCGGTATGACATATGTTTTCCAGCCTATAAAGATTTTCCATGATGTGGCAGGGCCGCTCAGTTTCCAGCTAAACACAATTTAGATGCAGGGCCCTTTCACATCTAGTGGAGCTGGAGAGCTGAGTGGAACAGCACTTTTGCAGGACATGTGACAGGTTTTGACTGAGGCTTTCAGGATTTATTGATTCAGACTGGAAATTTCTACCTTGTTTTAGAAGAGCTTCTCTGATTTTTCCCTGGTATCTCTCAACTCACTGCCATGACCAACATGACCAAGTACCACCATCTACCAGACTGGGAAAGGACATGACACGGGATCTGAGGTGGCTTTTTATGCCACTATAGTTCACAATTCTGAGTTCTAATAAGCCTGCTCAGAAGTCATCTATCCAAATGATATAAAGAAACACTTAGTCTTAGATACACTGTGTTCCTTTTTCTTCTCTGTGCTTTCTACTAATTGCACCACAACCAATCTTTTGAGTTTTGACTTTGTGGGTATAGAGCTGAGTCCTGGTAAGTTTTATAACTTATTCAAATTTCTGTACAAATAGTTATCCTTGGAATTTCCACCAATGTAATGAAAGCTAAGTGGGGGAGCTCTTTACAGGGAGATACAGCTCAGGAGATCTTCTTCTTCTTCTTCTTCTTCTTCTTCTTCTTCTTCTTCTTCTTCTTCTTCTTCTTCTTCTTCTTCTTCTTCTTCTT